>CM035116.1:29113432-29713432 GCA_020205555.1 Panax stipuleanatus
ACAATTAGATGGTCATGATAGCCAGTTCTGCATATTATAATTACATGGAAGCTTGGAACAGGGTTTTTTCTGTTTCAAACTCCATCGTTTAGTCATTCGTGGTTCATTCAATTTGACCACAAATTTAAAAGTCAAATCCCTCATTGGTTCGTTTTATGGCGGGAACGCTTTGGTCTCATCTAAAAATTCTTTCAATTGAGCTTCAGTCAGTTCTTAATATTTTCAGTGCTAGAGTTCCTACTGTACAGTCCAATTGCTGCATTCCAGTAATTCTTCATTTCGCTAGTAAATACAAAATTCCATGGATTCTTAAATGGAATTATGGATTCTATTCTCTGTTGCTAATGTTGCTCTTTCTTCTGTTGTTTCTTCCGAGAAAGAGGTTTCTAGTAATAACCTTAGTCAAATTACTCGTGTTACTCGCGAATTTTTAGTGAAATGGTGGGATAAGTTTGATCCTTATCGCATTATTGGTCAAGTCCAGAAGGAATTTCCTAATCCTTCTCCTATTCAAACGATTCCTCCTTTAAAGGAATTATCCTCTAGTAAATCAAAATCCAAAAAATCTTCTGCTTCAAAGTTAGATTTTGCGGATATTGAACATTGTACTGATAATGAGTTAAAACAGTTGTCTCGTCTTATTAAAAAATGAATGGATAAACTCAGTGAGGACTCAGTTCCCTCTGTCTGTTCATCCTCTTCGTCCCATTCCAGTCATCATTCTAGTCATAATGATCCGTACGGAAGCATCTCCCTTCAAGATGCTCAGGACCCATTTGCTTAGAATTCCTACAGTTACATTGGTCAGCCTTGTTGCAAGATGCTCCTGCCCGCGCAGCCCGTGCTCCTTTGTTCAAAGTAGCCGAAAGCATGTGATGAGTCATTTGTCGTCTTGTATTAGTCATGTCTTGTTTGTCGGCCATCTGTGGTCGATTGGTCAAAAGTTATTCTGTTTTGTATTTTGAGTCTGTATTTTATTTAAAACGCGTCTGTAATAGTGAAAAGTCATTTGTAATAGTCAAAAGTTGTAATGATGCTTTCATCTTTTGATAAAGCATTACTGTTATGTAATAGTCATTCATGTTTTGTTATCATTGAGTTGTATTAGTCACGCCTTTTCTCTTCCTATATAAGAGAGGCTTGGTCATTTGGTTGAGGCAGGATTTAGTAATCCAATAGAGAGCTTGTGAAGACTTAGATTCCTATCTAACAAATCTTCAGCACTCTTGCCTTCTTCCTTAGTCATGTTAAGTTTCTATAATCGATCTGTTTGTAAAGTAAACCCCAGTTATTTGTTTGTAATTATTTCAGTATTCAATAAAGTTTTATATTATACATAAACTCCTGTTTTACTTATGAACTGCTATTATTATTTCTTATAGTTTTGCTATAGTTGTAATTCAGCTTATATGCGCCTCTCTCATTCTCGCCTTTTCTCTTCCGCCTTTTGGTAAAGAAGGCGAGAAATGAGAGAGGCGCATATAAGCTGAATTACAACTATAGCAAAACTATAAGAAATAATAACAGCAGTTCATAAGTAAAAACAGGAGTTTATGTACAAACAAACTTTATTGAATACTGAAATAATTACAACAAATAACTGGGGTTTACTTACAAACAGACTCGATTATAGAAACTTAACATGACTAAGGAAGAAGGCAAGAGTGCTGAAGATTTGTTAGATAGGAATCTAAGTCTTCACAAGCTCTCTATTGGATTACTAAATCCTGCCTCAACCAAATGACCAAGCTCTCTTATATAGAAAGAGAAAAGGCGTGACTAATACAACTCAATGATAACAAAACATGAATGACTATTACATAACAGTAATGCTTTATCAAAAGATGAAAGCATCATTACAACTTTTGACTATTACAAATGACTTTTCACTATTACAGACGCGTTTTAAATAAAATACAGACTCAAAATACAAAACAGAATAACTTTTGACCAATCGACCACAGATGGCCGACAAACAGGATATGACTAATACAAGACGACAAATGACTCATCACATGCTTTCGGCTACTTTGAACAAAGGAGCACGGGCTGCGCGGGCAGGAGCATCTTGCAACAAGGCTGACCAATGTAACTGTAGGAATTCTAAGCAAATGGGTCCTGAGCATCTTGAAGGGAGATGCTTCCGTATGGATCATTATGACTAGAATGATGACTGGAATGGGACGAAGAGGATGAACAGACAGAGGGAACTGAGTCCTCACTGAGTTTATCCATTCATTTTTTAATAAGACGAGACAACTGTTTTAACTCATTATCAGTACAATGTTCAATATCCGCAAAATCTAACTTTGAAGCAGAAGATTTTTTGGATTTTGATTTACTAGAGGATGATTCCTTTAAAGGAGGAATCGTTTGAATAGGAGAAGGATTAGGAAATTCCTTCTGGACTTGACCAACAATGCGATAAGGATCAAATTTATCCCACCATTTTACTGAAAATTCGCGAGTAACACGAGTAATTTGACTAAGGTTATTACTAGAAACCTCTTTCTCGGAAGAAACAACAGAAGAAAGAGCAACATTAGCACAGGAGAATAGAATTCATAATTCCATTTAAGAATCCATGGAATTTTGTATTTACTAGCGAAATTAAGAATTACTGGAATGCAGCAATTAGACTGTACAGCAGGAACTCTAGCACTGAAAACATTAAGGACTGACTGAAGCTCAATTGGAAGAATTTTATAGATGAGACCAAAGCATTCCCGCCATAAAACGAACCAATGAGGGATTTGACTTTTAAATTTGTGGTCAAATTGAATGAACCACGAATGACTAAACGATGGAGTTTGAAACAGAAAAAACCCTGTTCCAAGCTTCCATGTAATCATAATAGCAGAACTGGCTATCATGACCATCTAATTGTCTTAAATCTGACGGATGATTACCCCAGTTTGGCATGGTGATAATCTGTTTAATATATAGAGAATGATAGATGATTTTTGAGGAATCATTTCTATCATAAATTGGTTTAATAAGGATTGACTGAGTTTGAAGCAAGACATCCTTAAAATACATAAGAGATTTATAAGGAGCCAGAGGGATAAAATGCCAGCCAATTGGAAAGAACTGGGCAGCCAACTTAATAGGATCATCAATTAATTTCATATGTCTTTCAATATGAAATAAATTGGTGGAATAAACAGGAATGTACTCGGTTTGAGTACGTTGACCAGCAGTAGGATTACTGGTCGAAGCAAAAGGATCAATCATACGAGGAGGTTGGACCAGAGCCGAAGTGTATTGCTTTGTTCCAGAAATAAGAGGGGTAAACCTATTAACTACAGTAAGAGGTGTAACTGGATGAGGGATTACAGCTCCCATGGGCTTCTGACTAGGCTGGTCTGGGCCAGGAGGGCCAGGGGCCCGAACATTCTTACTGGATCCTCTCACACTCATTTTGAATTTGAGGGGTACCTGAATTAATAAATTCCCGAGTCAAAAAATCAGGAACTGAATTATCACTGCCTTTACTGTAATCAATATCAAAATCAAAAATACTTAAAATAGATTGCCATCTGGCAAAAATATGTTTAGCAGCAATATTTTTAACATCCTTTTCCAAATATATTTTGCTGATTTACAGTCAATGCGAACCAAAAATTTTTGATTTAATAAGTCATTTTGAAATTTACTAATACATAAACCAAAGCTAAAATTTCTTTTTTCATCGTGCTATAATTTAATTGGGCTTGATTCCACGCGCCAGAGTGGAACCGAACAATTTGCTCAAATAAAGCAGGAGTTAATTTCTGCTTCAAGATACCACCGAAGCCAATTTCGGAGGCGTCAGTTTCAACAATTTTGAAGGCGGATTCATTAGATATGCCAAGGCAAGGAAGGACCTTAACATATTTCTTAACTTGTTGGATGATGGTAGTATGCTCATCAGTCCAAGGAGGAGGATTCTTCTGTAAACGGAGAAACAAAGGTTTACAGATTTTTCTTAGATTTTGATAAAACTTGCCGACGTAATTAAGAGACCCTAAAAAACGCTGGAGTTGAGTTTTATCAGTAATTTTGTCAGGAAATTTATCAGCAAATTGAATGACTCTTTGGATTGGACAGACCAAACCTTGATGAATATCATGACCAAGAAACTTAACCCTAACTTGAAAGAGACTTCACTTGGTCGGTGAAAGAACCAAACCATTGATTTTAATGGCTTTGAAGAACGAATTCAAATGTTTGAAATGTTCATCAATTGTTTTGGAAAAAACCAGAATGTCATCAATATAAACAATGATAAAATGATTGAAAGGATTCAAATTTCATTGAGAATATTTTGAAATTCACTATGGGCATTCTTTAAGCCAAACGCTTGAACAACCCATTCATAATGACCAAAGGGGATAGTGAAGGCAGTTTTATATCTATCACTAGGATGAATACTGACTTGCCAAAAACCCGACTTAAGATCGAATTTACTAAAAATAGTAGCACTACTAAGTCGACTCAGAAGGTCTTCTTTATTGGGAAGGGGATACCTAATCCATTCAAGAACCTTGTTAAGAGGTTTATAATTAATAACTAGGCGAGGGACTCCTCTTTCTTTTTCAGCTTCATTATTAACGTAAAAGGCTGGACAAGACCAAGGAGACTTACTATGTTTTATTAGGCCTTTTGCAAGCAAATCATTAATCTCTTGCTTACATAATTCCATTTGTTGATGACTCATCTGGATAGGTTTGGCCTTAGTAGGAATTAAATGCTCCTTAAATTCCTTAGCATAAGGAAGTTTAACAACATGCTTCCTTCGATGTCAAAAGGCATTGGGAGAATCAGCACATAAATTTTTAACCATAAATAGACGAAGTTCTTCTATCTTATCCTGAATCTTATCACGTAGAAGAAGATCCTCAACATGTTTATACTTAATCTCATATTTTAAGAACTTTAACTGAGAAGTTTTACAATTTAACAAATTGAGCGACTTTGAAATAGACTCATTCTGAATGAATTTTAAGTCTCTTTCCTTAGGTTGAGTGATGAATTCAAATATCACCTTCTGTCTGAGGTGTTCAGTAGTCAAACCATTGTTACTAGTAGTGAAAGGATATAATAAATATATAAACGGTAAACCTAAAATTATTTTATCTGTCAAGTTTCGAATAAGAACAAAGGAAGTTTTGAAACACATATTATCTTGACAAATATGAACTCTAGGAAGTTTATATTTTATTTCCATACAGCTACCATTAGCAGAGTTTAATCGTTCACTGGTTTTAACATAGAACTGGGTAGGGATTAAACCTTCCTGAATGCAATTAAGGTCTGCACCAGTATCCACTAGAGCAGGAAGTTGAATATCAAAAGTTCCATTAATCATTAAACGGACCATGATGTACCATTTTTGAATAGTTATATCTTTTAATCTTTTTAAAGAATTACCTTGAACCATAAGCAAGGACCCTTCATCCTTGGCCCCTGAAGATTCAGGTTGATCCTCACTATCGGAATAATCAGAAATATGAAGATCTGACTTTTTAGAGGCCAAATTGGTCATATCTTTTCTTAATTCAGAGACATCCGACTTAAGACCAGAAATTTCCTTTTTAAGTTTGTTAGCTTCTTGATTTAATTCTGGAAGAGTTATTTCTTTCTCAGCCGTCTTGAATCTTTCAAGGGTTTTATTAAGGCTAATTACCGGTTTGTCTTTTCCTTTAATAACCTTACCTTTTTCTGAATTGTTTTTAGTAAATAATTCTTTTAACTGTTTCATATACTGCAATTTTAAATTTTCATCAGTAAGCTTACTAATTAACTCGATTAACAAAGAGCTTTCTTGATCTTCTTTGCTAAGAACATTAACAGTTTTACAACAATCAGATCTACAATTATCAGTACAAAGAGTAACTTCATTATCTTCACTAGGGGTCTGATTACTATCATCATCATTATTTAGAAGAAAAAAGAATATCAGAGTGATTATTATCATCATCCGATTGAATTCTTATTAACTCTAAAAAAATTTCAGTATTTTCATTAGAGATATTTAATTGACTTAACTTTTGTTTTAACTTACACTCATTTTTATAATGTCCTTTTTTACCACAATTGTAACAAGTTATTTTACTCTTTTCACTAGATTTTAAGGCAGGTTTTTTATTATGAGTTTTCCTTTTAGACTTAGGTTTATCATAATAGCTTTCTTTATTATTATTCTGATTAGAACGCTTCTTATGATGCTTACGTTTTTTGTGGCTTTCCATTTGCTTCTTCTTATATTTTCGTCTAGAAGGGGCAATAGGAGGCAAACCATATTGTTCACAAAAAGTACCAAGCTCATATTTAGCTTTCTTTTTATCTTTAGCGGCTTGTTTAGCAATTTTAAAGTCAATACACATTTTCAGTCCAATTTTTTGAATATAGCTGATTATATCACCATAAGTCAGATTATCATAATCAATGTATCCTAAAGTTTTACTAAGTTCTTCACGGACTTTATGTGCAAATAAAGAAGGAAGACCATTAACAAATTTTTCTTTCCAAAAGGGTTTGTTACTATCATTACGAAGCATAACGCGAGAAATAAAAACATCCTTGTACCACCTAAAATCACTTAAGGTAGGACAAGTGAGATTACTTAACTGATCATGGATCCTCTCAGTGATATTGCTAGGGGTTCCAATGAAATGTTTTATTATTGTGAAAATTAGCGTGTTAATACCATCAGGATATATATATATATTCCAAATCCAATAAAGCATCAATTTTTGTTCATAATTCATACTTAACACATGAAATTCTCATAATTTTGAACAACAAAATCACAAACTTGATCCAAATCCAATAAAGCATCAATTTTCGTTCATAATTCATACTTAACACATGAAATTCTCTTAATTTTGAACACCAAAATTCCAAACCTAATCCAAATCCAATAAAGCATTAATTTTCGTTCATAATTCATACTTAACACATGAAATTCTCTTAATTTTGAACACTAAAATGAAACTATTGTACGAATTTCACAAGAAATAATTATGTGAAATAATAACAGAATTCGAAATGAAGAACCAAACGTACTAATTAAATTTCACAAGAGTATTGCTGAAGGAGTACGAAATCCGTACCTAGATTGAGCAATGTAATACCCCGAATTTATATCTCAAATATAACTCGTTAAATTCCTTCTGTCCGAACTAATTACACAAATTAACAGAAATCATATGTTAAATTACTAATTACTAATTTACTTTAAAAAATTTAAAGTGACAATAACTTAAGGGTTAATTGCAAATTACATTTCGAAGTATACACCCTTTACCATTCGTACCCCGATGTTTAAACGCTCACATCCCGCTACCCAAAGTACCATTAAGTAACTACGATGGACCCTATTCAAATTTCCGATCATTTTTTTTTGTCGAAAATGGTCACGTGTCATAATTTAATATTTAAATATTATTGACCGTATAAATACTGTAGTTGACTCAATTAATTTGTAGAAATACATGTAAAATACTAGATTAACAAAATAAAGTGTAAAAAAATTCAAACAATTTGGGGATTTCGTCAATCTAATTCCATCTAATTCAGCAAATCAAAAGATACAACAAATTAGTGCAACAAACTAAAGGGTCCTCTAATTCCATCTCATTTCGTTAATCAAACCAAAACAAAATGAAAATCTCCATCTTCATCTCTTTCATTTTCATTTGATCTTCATCTTCATTATCAACCCATATATGGGTCCTCGAATTATGGCAAATTTTTGTGAAAGATCTGGAAGATTCAAACCCAGATCTACGATTGATGTTACTGGTTTTGGTCATGATCACCATGGATGTTTAAATCAATGGCTCGATTTGGATTTAATCTTACGCTCAGTGCTAGATCTGTTATGGGTTTGTTGCTTTTATTTTTTCGGGTTTGGTGTATGAGATAATAGATGGGTTTGATCTTAGACTTCGTTGCTTTGATTGTGGATTGAAATTTATGGGTGTTGAGATTTCTAAAGTTCTGGGTTAGGGTTTTTGGTTCTTCCTCTACTCATGAGATTTTTGAAATTATGGGTTTGGGATTGGTTTTTGGTTCTTCCTCTTAGAGAGAGAAAATGAAATGACTTTGAGATTGGGCAAAATTTTGAAGGTGATGAACGAATTGGGGTTTTTAGTTTGAGATTTTCCAGCTTCATGAATGGTTACAAAGGGAAGAGGATGAATGATTTGGTCATTTTAGATTTTGAAATTTTTCGTGAGTTCATGGTAATGGGGAAGATGATGAAGATAGGGAAGAAGAGGAAAAAGAAAACAAAACTAGGTTTGTAAATTTGTAATTTATTATATTAATAAATATAAATGTATTACGTACTTCATCTAATTAATCAGATTTTCAAAGGTTTTATACGGTCAAATTAATAAAAGTCTGGTCAAATCGTACTTATACATACACCACCGGAACATGTGGCAGTTCCGACCACTTTTTTGGCCAGAAATTACGAGAGGGTCAGTTATGGTAACTTAACGGTACTTTAGATAGCGGGATAAGAGTGTTTAAACATTGAAATACGAATGATAAAAGAATGTATACTTCGGGGTTTAATTTACAATTAACCCATAACTTAACTATATGTCGTTCTAATCAATATAAGATTAATTCTTATCATTTCTTATATATATATATAAAATTAATTCTTATCATTTCATGTGATACCCATCATAAGTATCAAAATCAGAATAAAAACTTTTATGTTTTCCTTATCACATGCACTCTTTTTATTGTTATTAATCTCAATTGTCTCTATTCAAAACAAGGTACTGATGTCTTATTCAAAATAAAATTATAAAAGTCATGATTTGGTTAATTTTATACATAAGTAAAGTAACCTAAATTACAATCATCAATTCTTTACCAACATGCTTGACAGAATATATATACACATTACAATATTGATTATAAATATGCATCACCTAATTATGTAACTGTATAACAAAATAATTCTTATTTAAATACTAAAGTTAATATGCTGATGTAAGTTAATGATCCAATTTATATCCTTTTATGATTATGCTTTTAATGTAAAGCATATTAGAATTTATATGAATAATGAACCATTAAAATTTACTTATCTGCATAAGCAAAAATTTACATGCTTCTTGCTTCTGTTCTCTCTTTCCGCCTCCTTTCTTTCTTTAGTATGCATAAGTTATGAGAGAGGAACATTTCGGTGTGATATATGTAAGAGAGAGAGAGGAAGATGGAAGATGGAAGATGGAAGATGAACGGTTTTTTTTTTTTCCTCTTTCTTCCTCTTCACTGTCTCCACTATATGACATTTTTCTCTCTCTTTTTTTTTTCTGCCAGCCGAAAGGTGTGGGAAATGGGGGTGGGTAGAGTTATTATTATTTTTTATTCTTTTTCTCCAACAAATATTCTCTCGCTCTCTCTTTTCCCACACCTTTTTCTCCAACAAATATTTTTTTATTCTTTTTCTCCAACAAATACCCTCTTTCTTTTCCTTCTTCTTTTTCTCAGTTTTCAACATACCTTTTATTATTTAATTAATTTGTTTGCATGCTTTATCCATATTAGGTGAATGATTAAATAAACAAAAGTTTGTTGAGATTGATTTTAATGCTAGAAAAACGAAAAGCCTTCTGATCATGTGTAACATGTACTTTTGAGGATCGAGGGTTCATATAGGTCACCAGCAACACACACTTACTTAGGTGCAGAGGGAAGCCTTGTTTAGTTGTGATGCTTGCGGCACAAAAGCTGAAGATCGACTTGTCTTATGCATGTAACTACTGTCAATTTTGGATGCACAAGGGACTGTGCTTCATCGCCAACCACCGTTGAACCTAACTTATTATTAAAGCTTGAAAATTGAAACTTGCTATTAAAGCTTACTATAAAAACTAACTATTAAAGCTTACTATTAAATTGAAATTAGTGTAATAATCGAATTGAAGCTTACTATTAAAGCTTGAATTCCAAATGTATAATTGTACTAGTATTTCTAAGAAAATTTCTAATTGGCAAGATGCTATAACCTTGATGTAATTATCCCACAAAACATGGCTTGAGTACCAAAAAAACAAAATTATCCCATAAAACATGACAAAACTCAAAAGTATATTAAAAATCTATAGAAATATTGCTGTCTTCAAAAGTAATTATGTGAGATATAATAATTTAAAGAAAGAAAAAGATTATCTATTATATTATTACGTAGGGTTCAACATAAGAAAAATTGAAACTTATTTTATACTCTCTTCTACTTTAAGTTTTTGAATTTACGTAATACATATTCATTTAAATTTTCATATGCACAACTCTATTAATTATTACAAGTTTTATTAATTTATATTTTATAGTTTAAAATTTATATTTTTCATATTTAAATAATACTCGGATAGATGAGTTTTTAATTAACAATATGTAGTTATCAAGTGTTTGGTAATAGTAGTACTACCCAATATTCCCAGTCGTAATGGGCTGCTGATTAAGTGCTCCAAGGTCGTCTTTGACTGATGTATTATATTAATCAATCCATTTCAAAACTAATTATATATTTCTTCTTTTGTCCTGTACTGAAAAAGAGAGATGTTTTTATTTTAAGATTGAAAATCACTTGATACCCTTAATTTATAATTTTATTTTTATTATAATGTCTAACATTAGACCACTTCTACTAAGTTATTAATTAATATCAAAAATAGATTTGAAAATCTAAAATTATTTTTAAAAAATCCGTCGGTCGTTAAAAAAATATACCTTTTCAATTTTAATTTTTATGTTACATTTTCAATGATTATTAGTTATCAATATTAGAGTTCGTTCAAATTGCATTATTAGGTAAGAAAAATAAATACACTTCTAACATGATATCTTTATTTGGTAAAGTTCTTATTTGATCAAATTAAAATTTATTTCGCTATATCATATGGAAATAATATAACTCTGCTATGCATTTAAAAATAAATTGACGAGATGCTAAAATTTCTTAATCTTTTAAACATAAACTTAGTAGTTACCCACATCGAGGACATATTTTTTGAAAAATAATGCTACTATCACGAAACTGAAGAAGTATTGGAAAGACAAATCGCTAAGCTCGGAGTGAAGAATAAATTTGGTTTAGTTAATTAACAAGGCCTCCCGTAAACTAAATTTATTCTTCACTCCGAACTTAGTGATTGATCTTAAGAATACTTCTCCAATTTCACAAGCAGCACGTGCCTCCCTGTCCTTTTGCCATTGAATTTCACTATCTTTTCTACTTCAAAACTTTCCACCACCTTCACCATAGAGTTTTTCATGTCCGCCTCCATTGTTTGCATTCCTTGCATTTTGTGATGATGTGATTCACATCTTTGGCACAACCTTCGCATGCACTGCAGGTCAAATTAAAGTGTTTTAAGTATTCTCCAAACTTATATTTCACTTACTCAATAATTTATCATCTTCCATAAATTTCCAAGTGGTATCAGAACTAAGGTTAATTTCATAATTTTGAGAAGGTTAAGCCAAAGTGAAGTAAAGGTAGACGACTCAAGAGAGGTGATTTGTTGTTATCAAAGCGTTTCGCTGGGCGAGTGCAAAGTGTGCGCGTTAGAGCTCCTGACTGCAATCTTGCAAAGGTTCTAGTTGAGAAGAAATTTGTGAGTTGAAGCACGTCACAAGGGTTGTCATATTGATAGCGTTTTAGAGAGGTAAATTATAGAAAAATGATGTTTCATAGGTTTGGTGGCAAATTAGTGTTCACAAATTACAATGTTTGGAGTATAAGGGTTCGAGTATTTCTTGGAGAATGTAATTTATGGCAAGATGTCATTGCAAATCCAGAAAAGTATATTTCAAAAAAAGTTCGAGAAATGAAAGAAAAAAGAACAAGGAGGATTTCAAGGAGTAATACATGAAGAAGTTTGGAAACGTGTTGCTAGTTTTGATTCTCTACCTCAGTTATGGAATAAACTTGAATTTGTTTGCAATAATTACAAAGGTCCTTCAGTACCTAAAGAGTCTTGGTTTTTGGAAGAAGATGAGAAACTAGTAAAAGAAACTGATGAAGTTGAAGAAGAAGAAAGTAAAAAAGAATTTTTTGAAGATATCTCGAAAGAGGAAGACGAAAAGATTTGTGTTAATAAAATTATGAAAGTTGAATAAAAAAGGAGAAATTAAAAGTGTTGAAGAAATTGAGAAAATAGAAGAAGAGATTGTTGACGAGAAGAATGAAAAGAATGAGTTTGAAAATTTGGATGAGCATGAGAGAATGTCCCACTACTTAGATGCAAAAAGTAAAACAAAGATAACAAACGTGGTGGAGAAGGAGATGATTGAAAGTCATATGCAAAGATTAGTCCAATTGGAGAACTCAAGTTTAGTTAATATGCTAGTGGATGACAAATATGAAGATCTGGGATGGATGTATAGCTTGTTCCGCAGGGTGCAAAATAGGCTCTTATTAGTTAGAGATGTCATGACTTCCCATATTCGAGAGACAGGTAAGCAACTAGTAACTAATCCAGAAAGATTGAAGGACCCTGTTGACTTTGTACAGCGACTTTTGGATGAAAAAGATAAGCATGATAATATCATTAGTCTAGCATTTAACAATGATAAGACATTCCAGAATGCTTTGAATTCTTCTTTTGAATATTTCATTATTTTGAGTTCTCGTTCACCAGAATTCATTTCTTTGTTTGTTGATGATAAGCTCCTCAAAGAACTAAAAGGGGTTAGTGAGGAGGATGTAGAGATTGTATTGGACAAGGTGATGATGTTTTTCCACTACTTAAAAGAAAAAGATTTTTTTGAGAAGTACTACAAGCAACATTTGGCAAAAAGACTTATTTTCGGTAAGACTGTCTCTGATGATGAAGAGAGAAGCATGATAGTCAAGCTCAAAACTAAGTGTGGGAAATAATTTATTTTGAGTATCAAAAGTAATGATTTGGGATTTAGAGTGATGAATCTTGTGGAAGACATAAAATGGGTAAACATCGAGATGTATTTCGATCAAAGGGAGTTTGTAAATAGTAAAATGGAGAAGCAACACAAGAAGTTTATGAAGCATGCAAAATGTGAGAAGCTAGTAAGCAAGATCAAGAAGAACAAATGGAAACTTCAAGCATTTGTGTCATATACATCAATGGAGATGACAAAAGAGTTTCTCGCATTTGAAGGAATCAGAAGATCAAAAGAAAAAAACAAGACGAATCAAGTACATGAGATGCAAGATCAAGGAGGAGGATAGTCATCGGCAGAGAATTTATCCGAACAGAATTAGAAGAATGAAGAAGAAAGCAACAAAGGAAACAAACTCAACCTTAAGGGAGTGATTGTATTTGGTGTTTTTATTCACTATCAAATGCTTGCACTGTAAAGACCGAGAAATTTATATGATTATATATGGATATTTTTACAAATAAATTTTTTATTTTATTTATTTATTTACTTTGAGAATATGAGTGAATATGTGATATGAATTAAGTAAGTTAGTTAATTTATTTAATTTAAGTTAACTAAGAAATGAAAAGGAAGCCAAGATGAATAATCAAATTGATTGAAGAAAAAGTAAGACAAGCATATGTTAAAAATTAACATAGCTTGAATATTGACCTTGAATGGGTAATGAAAAGAGTAATGATCATTAAGTGATTAATTGATATGAATTATATAAAGTGATTATATGAATATATAATAACTTATTAAGTCAATTAGGGCTAATTAAGTTACTAAATTAGTGAAACAAAAAGAAAAGCTAAGGAATAAGAATATTAAATTATTTATTTAGGTATTGAACACTTTGAGACATATATTGAATGAATATGTGAACAAATAGATATAATAAATATTTATCAATAATGATAAATATGTTATGACATATGTGAAGTATGTATGAGATTAAACAAATATATATATTATAAATGTGTATATATATTTATTTATTGTATAAACTAAATTAATAAGTAAGCATTATAACCTAATATTATACATTAGGTATGAGAATTAAATAACCTAAGGGTTATAGTTATTGAGGAATGCTAGTATTTAAATGTCATACTAGTAAATTAACACTAAGAGATTTATTTTATATATCTCAACTAATTAATTATTGTAACCTAATTAAAGAAAACCTAATTAGGTTATATAATTAAATCTATGTAAGTAATTATTTAAAATCCAAAATGAGTTAAATAGAAATCCTAATTAAATAATTAGGGTATAGTAAGATAAAATTTAGGTATTGGACCATGCTATTTTTTTCATGGCCCAAACAATTTATATTAAAGCCCAAATGAATTATTGAAAGGCCCAAATTTTAGCCCTAATAAATTGGATTTTCTAGAAGATGAAATACACAAATAAAGCTAATAAAATAAATCAAAAATTGGTTAAAAAGGGAAGATATAGCCGGCAAAAGGAGGGAGGATTAGCCACATAGTTAATTGAATTTCTCCAACTTATTTGTCAAGGGTAGTTCAACAACTCTAGCCATGTGTCTCTCCTTTATTTAGTCTTATTATTTTGGCAAGATTTACAAGCAACATAAGAGAGAGAGAGAGAATGAAGATTGGTTGGGGGATTAAGTATACATATAAGAGTTATATGTATATAATTTTGCTAGCATATAAATATCACCTCTCTCTTTTACCACTACAAGAAAAAAGCTTATTTGCGACCGCCCATCTGCGACCGTTACCAGTCCCAGATGGCTATCGGCGACCGAATACGGTCGCAGATAGTGGTCGCATATATTCTGGACGCTAACTGCTCGGCAGCGACCACTTTTAGCGACCGGAGTGTCAGCGACCGACATATAGTGACCGATGCCATCGCTAAGCTGAGTCACGTCTCATTGTTGACGTGGCCCACGTGTCTGCGACCACCATTAGCGACCACCCCGGTCACTGATATCCCCAAGTCACCCGCGGTCGCTGATACATATCAGCGACCGGATGCGGTCGCTGATTAATAAAATAAAAAAATTGCATGTTTTGTGGATTTTCCATAAAAATTATACCTGTTTGTACCTGTTTTATATCTCAACACACAGCAGTATATATAAATCACCAAAACTATTTAAATTAGTCGATCCACGTCCATAAATTAACCAACACAATAAACAAATCGCTCGAGCGACTAAAATTTATATATAAAATATATATTGAATCTAAAACTATAATTAACTCAATTGCCTTTGACATCAAACAACTCAATAAGAAAACGATTAGAAACTCTTACCAGTCATATTTATAGACCTCCTGCAAAGAGAAACTCTTCCTGAAGAAAAGATACAATAAAAGAACCATAAGTAACTAAACATGCATAAAGCTAAATTCATGACAAAATTACCTCGACATCATCATCGATATCCTGCTGTTGTGTTAACGTTCGCCACTACATAAGCTAGCTAATGCCCGCGCCAAGTGTAAGAACTAGATTACGATCTTGATAGTCGGTCGTCGTCGATAAAGTTTGTCCTCAGTACTCCTTGAGAAGTGTAAGCTAGTTGTGGCCCACCTCTCCATGAAATCGGGAAACATCCTCGGTTTTATAGTCCTAGGCCTTTCAGCTGTTACTCTTGTCTTTGCAAGATCAACTGCCATAGAGTGAAGGGTTGTCAAATTCGTCATTTTTTACTCGTAGTCTTATATGATTCAAGGTCTGCATGTACTAAATGTGCAGTACTAGAGATTGTACCCAAGGTATGAGAGACAAATGAAGAGTTGCAGGAAATAAAAACAATTTCCAATAAGTATTTCACCATACTTTACTTCCTCTTGAATTCCTAGAACAAAGTGGTTAATTCTCGAACAAAGTGTTAATTCCTGAACCGTTTAACCACTTTGTTCAGGAATTTAACAGGAATTACAGTTGAATTAATTGAACCACTTATTGCGAACAGTTGAATTTCATGCAACTCTCAAGGAGTCTCTCATATAACATGCAAACCTTCAATCAGATAAGACTATGAGTAAAAAATGTCTCAGTTGACAACCCTTCACTCTATGGCAGTTGATTTTGCAAAAACAGGAGGAACAGTTGAAAGGCCTAGGGCTTTAAAACCGAGGATATTTCCCGATTTTATGGAGAGGTGGGACAAGCCAGCTTTTACACTTCTCAAGGAGTATTGGGGGGAAAATTTATCATGCTAGTCTTGAATCTATTGAATGAGAAGTCGCAATATGTTTGTTCACAGAATATAATATCATCAAGATATGTATATAAAATACAGAAAGATATATATGTTTATATACTCAAATGACAACTATTTAATTAAAAAAATAGAATGACAATGATTTAATTAAAATAAATAAAAGAGAGAACATACTCTATCAATAACTCAACTGCAGCATCCTTAAGACCGACTTATTTTGAATGTTTTGTAATCAAATATCAGCATTTTCTTGGAAAATACTTTCTCTCACAATCTCTATCATGAAAGTATAATATGAATCTGCGATCAATTAACGTAATTAGTCTTGAATCTGACTCCACAAAGTAGTATCTCCGAAATATATACAACAAAATTGGAGAAAGATGAAAGTGTGCACTTGTTGAAATATAACTTGTCACAATTAGATGGAAACTTCAAGTTATATATAATGTAAAACAAATACGTACCTTCATCATTGCCTATGAGTAATAATTACTAGGATAAGAGTCAAGAACTTCCTTGTATGCAGGATTCGACATAGCAGTTACAGTTAATACTCTAACAGGTTCCTCGGTAACCAAAAAAATATGGGTCGTGTAGATCTTGTTTGTGTCCCATACTCGAATGATAAGTTAATTGAATTACTATGGACTTTCCTCACTGTTCCATCATAACAGAAGACAACATCCCGAAGGAGGGCCATTAAGCTGTTGAACAGAACGTCTCACCTATTTTTTTGTGAGAACTACCTATCTGAGGAATTCGGAGTGGTTAGAAGCTGTTTATGTCATGGACTGGACCCATATCAAGTGATGATCAATTTATTTCATAGATATGAATCATCGCCTGATATGTCATGGACTGGACCCATATCAAGCGACTCCATCTTCTCCTTTCGCGTCTTCTGTAGAAGACCGAGCTGATCGTATTTAAAAAGGATCAGCGACCGCATTTGGCGACCGCACGCGGTCGCCTGATTTTAATTGACTTGATGGTCGAGTTGCTGAGGAAGTTAAACCGTTCTGCGACCACTATCTGCGACCGGGTGCGGTTGCAGACTTGAATTAATTTTCCCCGCCAACTCAAGCGCCAAAATTTAAGGCGACGAACTCAACTCGGCGACCAGTTAGCTACCGCACGGTGGTCGTTAATTACAAATAGCGAATACTTTGGATAACGGTCGCTAATAACGGTCACTAAGTCTTATATTAGCTATCGAATACAGCAGTCACAGAAAATATTGGTCGCTGATGGGCCTGTTTCTTGAAGTGTACAAATAAATTTTTTTACTTCATTTCTCTTTCATCTCCACCAAAAAGCTTAGAAAGAAAAACAAAGAAAGAGAAAAAGAGAGAGAATCTGTGGGGTTCAAAGGAAGAGGAAGAGAGCTAAATTTCATACCATCAAACTATATCTCTTTTTGGAAGAAGATTTGCTAAGAAATCAAGGTATAAACACATTTTGTTTTATTTTTTTGGTTGATTTACAACATATAAAGCTTATGTTCTTGAAGTCCAAAACTCTTGATCGACATGTTTTCTAGTGTTTCATGTATGGATCTAATCATTTTGGGTGTTCGAAAGTTTATCAAAAGAAAAGAAAGAAAACTAGTTTTCAAAAAGTTTAGAAAATCGTAAGTTTCTACTACTTTGAAACGCTACCATTTGAAATCTACACATCTTTTTTGCAATCCGTCAAAGAAGGGTGTTAGATATGTAAGTCAGCTTTTAAAACCAAGTGGTAGAACTTAAAAATGTTGATTTTACAAGCTATAGCAACTGTTTTAGTCAAAACAGTCTGCAGAGTGAAGAAAATGGAAAATAACAGTTTCTGGCCAGTTCATCCCAGGGGTATTTTTGTCCATTTAGTTTACTTTAAAATTCTGAAATTTTTTGGTATATTAGTATAATGAGTTAACTAGGTACAGTCCAAAGATGGTGATTTTTGGATATGTAAAATGAAAGTTATTGATTTTACAAGAAATGACTATTTTAAAAGTGAACCACAATAACTTTTTTTGTGTAACTCCAAAATTTGCAATATTTTTACTGGAGTTAGGTTATCATAACAAGAGCTAACCTTGAAAATTTTGTAATTTGTGGACAAAAGGGCAATTTATGAAAAATGTTGCAAGATCCGGCTGTTTTGATCATTTTAAAAAATAGTAAATGAAATTCAAAAATTCCAAAAAAATATATGTTCATGAGGATATCATATAATGATATATCCCCGAAAATAAATATGTTTGGAGTTGTTTTGGTATTTTTCATGTAAATATTTGAGTTATGAATAAATAGATAAAATAGGTTATATGATGTCATAAATGGTAAAAATATATTTTATGACTTAAAGACCCTAAATATGATGTGTCCAGATTTTTGGAGGGTATTTTGGTCATTTTTGATAAGATGTTATATTTATGGCATTTTAGGTTTATTAAATAAATGAAATAGTAAAGGTTAAACAATTAAAAAAACTGTTTATAAGTTTAATAAATAATTAAAATATTATTAAAATGTTAATAATATTAGATTAAAATTAAATCAAAATATTATTAAATAATTAATAATATTAGATAATGATTTAAAATATTATTAAATGATTAATAATATTAGATTAAAGTTAAATTAAAATGTTATTAAATAATTAATAATATTAGATTAAAGTTAAATTAAAATATTATTAATATTATTAGATAAGGATTTAAAATATTATTAAATGATTAATAATATTAGATTAAAGTTAAAGTAAAATATTATTAAATGATTAATAATATTAGATAATAATTTAAAATATTAGTAATTAATTAATAGTATTAGAATAAAATTAAATTAAAATATTATTAAATAATTAATAATATTAGATTAAAAATAAATTAAAATATTATTAAATGATTAATAATATTAGATAATGATTTAAAATATTATTAAATAATTAATAATATTATGAGGTGAGTAAGATGTTATTAAATGATTAATAATACTTGTGAATGAATAAAATATTATTAAGTGATTAATAATGTTAAGAAGTGATGAAATATTATTTGATATTAAATTGGAGTTTAAGATGACGGTAATGTGATAGAATATTATCAAAGGATGATAATATTATTAATGATTTATGGGAGTATCTAATGTTTGATTATGTGACTAAATATTAAATAGTTTATTATTAATAATAGCAGTGTTATGAGTAAGATATGTGATGCTAATTGAGAGATCGATCTTATTAATGATAGGTCTTGCATAAGAAGCTAAATTAAATTGCGTAGCAGTAATCAGCGAACGAGGCAAATTTTCCTAACTCAAACTCGAGTTATTATGTTTTAAGCATGCTAGTAGATTAATTATTGACAATTATTCCACATCTACGATAATTATTGATATTCGCACTTAGTGCAAGTTTATTTAACTTTCTTATATATTATCTTGTACAAATTATTACCTTGTGCAAATTTCTATCTCTTGTATAGATTTTATGATATGCAAGTTTCTTAATTTCCTTTGATTGTCTAACCTTGTACAATTGATTATTGTGTGCAAGTTCGTATGTTCATTTAACTTTGTTCTTATAATTATTCCACGATATTTGAAAATTTTGAATTTGACCGATGTTCATACATTGATTAAATCCTAAAACTTATACGAATCTTTTATATTTGTATAAGTGTTCAAGCTATCTTTAAGATTCGATTATACCTCAATTATTGAAGTACTACGTCGATGCCATTTGTTTCGGCCAGACTAATATTTGATAAAGCGTTCTATTATTTGTGAACCGATTTGCTAATGAAGATCAATGCCATTTGTTTCGACTAGACTAATATTTGATGAAGCGTTCTATTATTTGTGAACCGATTTGTTAATGAAGATCAATGCCATATGTTTCTGCTAGACTAATATTTGATGAAGCGTTCTATTATTTGTGAACCAATTTGTTATTGAAGATCAATTGTCATTTGTTTCGGCTAGACTAATATTTGATGAAGTGTTTTATTACTTGTGAACTAATTTATTGAAAGATTTATGTCATTTATTTCGGCTAGATCAATATTAATATTATATTTTGAAATCATAGTATTTCTTTAAAATCAATCCAAACCATATTAATGTGATATAGACTCATGATGTAAGACTGAGATGAACAACCCTTAGAAAAATAAGGTGAACTTTATTGTCGAAATATGACACGCGCGACACATGTGAGTATTATGCATAATCACAGGTACGATGAGGTTGATCACCTTATGTACTTGTAGGGGAGTATGATTTATACTTTATGGTTAATTTATACTCTTGAGGTATTCGATCAGTAAATGAACTGATAATTACTCGAGAAGTTCTAGATCCATTTGTGAACACTCAGCATGAAATCTAGGGAATAACCCTATTTATTGAATATTATTGCAGTATTGTTAATTCTTCAGAATCAATTGAATATTGTTGAACCCTCGAAAGAATTTAACTCTTTCATTCTTGATATGTTATCCAGCATGAAATTTAAGAAAAAAAATCTTTGATTTGGAAATGATTCTTTGTTTAGCTACTTTACAATCTTTTGATTATTGTTGAAGTTGTAAAGAGTTAAACTCTTCTAATCATGATATATCGTTCTTGTATTTAAACTTATTGAGTGAATTAGTTGCTCACCCTTGCTTTATCATGATATATATTTTAGTCAAGCACAAATGTTCGAGGAAGGACAAGGGCAAGAAGAAGACGACCAAATAGTGTCTTTTATGTAATGATTATTATATTATACAATGATATAAACCTTGTGTATTATTAAGTAATGAAATATTAAGGTTAGTGAAACTTGGGATATTGTTATGATTTGTATTAAGGAATTGTATGAATGATGTAATTCATAAAGTATGGGTAGTTATATGGGATGTGTATGTTGTATCGTGAGCACCGAATTTGAGATTTAAGGGACCCGGATTTGGGGGCGTCACATGCGCGGATTTGATGGTATGGAATTAATTGAGATCGACTCCAAAAATGACAAGGTTTAAGGGGCGAAAGTTGATCCAACGAAAGTTGTGGAGAGATTTGTGAAGAAGATTAGTAAGCTCGTGGAGCTTATTTCTCCGGTTTTGCCTAAAGAGAAGAAAAGAAGACAAAAAAAAAAATCAAGAGCCCAAGTTGGTGGAAGTAAACTTGACCTGCACTACGAAGGTTGTGCCAAAGATGTGAAGCACATCATCCACAAAATACAAAGAGTACAAACAGTGGAGGCGGACATGAAAAACTCTATGGTGAAGGTGATGGAAAGTTTTGAAGCAGAAAAGATAGTGAAATTCATTGGCAAAAAGATAGGGAGGCCCATGGTGCTTGTGAAATTGGAGAAGTATTCGAAAGACAAATCTCTAAGTTCGGGGTGAAGAATAAATTTGGTTTACAGGAGGCATTGTTAGTTAACTAAATCAAATTTATTCTAATTGTTTATGAATTAATTAAGTACATGAATATGTAATGTCTAAATACATGATACATGTATGTACATGAATGTATTTGAAATGCCTTGGAACTTGTAATGGTTAGGTTCATGTACATAAATTTGGACATGTAGAAATTATTATGGTAGCTCTAGAAGTATCATAGGAGTCCTATAAATAGCTTGTACTTGGATCATTTAAAGTGAAATTAAAGTATTTTTAAGTGTTCTCCAAAGTTATATTTCACTTCCTCTATAATTTATCATCTTCCATAAATTTTCGACATTATCAACTTTAGGATGGCTTTTTGTGTATACCAGAACGATATTTAAGATCAGATTCAAAATTAAAAGGATTATGACCAAATTTGACTCTTCTACCCTCAACCTTTTAAGTAGAAGCAATATACATGCAAATGCACAATAAAGCAAATAAACCCCTATATAACTTCAGAAGTAGAAATCAATATAAATCTTTTCTTTTATAAGATCACTAAGAGGTTGAGCTTAAACAACATATATCTGTTCACAGTTCAATGACATTGCACATCAGAATATAGAAAGTAAGCCAAGGGAAATGTTAATATGGAGAACATTTAAATGTACAATGATACACTTCTTGAGAATTGTGTATAAAAAAATTAGTGCAAGGTAATAAAAAGTAGCGATGTAAGATTGTATTGATTCCCAAATTTGTATTGAAGGCATAGTTAGGGCCTGTACACAGACTTAGAGAATGTTGTTTGGTTAAGTGATAAGCACTGAATCTCTAAGGCTAAGCATATCTCTTCAAAAATTCAGAAGTACCCCTGTGGACACAACACGGCCGGGTACAATTGCAGGTGTCGAACATGGCAATTTTGTGGAAAAGAAACCAAAATGTTCTAAAAATAGGTGTGTTCTTGTCTTGTACTTTTGTGAATCCTCTTAGGGTTCCTGCTTTCCATGACCCAATAATGGTGGCCCCTAAAACCATTCAATTAAAAATGTTTTCCAAAAATTTAATAGATAGCGACTGAAAGCCTAAAATTACATCTTAAAAACAAAATCATGATCGTCATAATCCTACTTAAAATGGAATTTTGCTGAATTAGGATTCAATTAAATGAAAGAAAGAAAAACGAAAAGCTTATAAAATAAATCCAAAGAATCATAAAAGCACTGTCAAAATTTAAAACCTTACCATTTTGGTACACAAGGAATTAGAAGTAATCATTGAACTAAGACCTTTTCATTATTTTATTTATGATTTTTTGATATTGTAATTTTATAAATAAGCATCCCTAGAGGGGGGGGGTGAATAGGAGGATAAACGGTGAAATCTTTTTGAAATTTTCTGCAACAGGTTTCAATTAGATAGTTATGCATGTTTGCTTTAGTGTCTGCTTTAGCTTATGTTCTTCGTCTATTATTATCATACAGTTAGACATGTCTGCTTTAGTGTCTGGATTAGTATATCTTCAAACGTGAATAAAGCAAAATATCCAGAAATTAAACAAACAAAAAGAGAAGTGCAGAATAGTAATGACACCAAGTTTTTTACGTGGTTCAGCCCCTATCCTCTAGTCTAGTGGCGTAATCCACGTCCAATACCAACTAGTATTGGAGACTCTTTTTTATTTAACTTTTAAGACCCAATTAAATACAAAGAAAACTTCCATGTTCAAAGAAATTCAACTCTTATTTTGACACCAATGTCCCCTTGCACTTCGTGCAACTTTTACACCTCTGCAACTCTTCTCACCACTGAGACCGTTGAATCCTTCTTTGAAAAGGCTAACTAAAACAAGAAACCCCAAGCCAAACTATGCTTGTGTTCGGTTTACAATGAATGAATTTAGAAAGTACAATAGATTTCCAGCTCAAACGAATTTAACAGACTACAATAAATGGCTGGAATAATGCAATAAAAGTTCTCTGATGTACTATATCAAATTGATTGCAGGTTCAAGAAATATCCTGTTCAGCCGAGAGAAGAAGTATATATAACGTGACTAACAACGGCTATAGAAATTGTTAGCTAAACAATCTTAAACCCGTTTGAAGAAACCCATGATCTCAGCAACTTTGCACAGATAGATAAGAGATGTTCTTCAACAACTATCTGATTTTTGGAATACCTGAAATAAAGGAGAGAGAGACTCTATTCCCACTCAACCGTTTAAAAGGAGTAACAAAATAGATTTGATAAGACCTAGTAAAACACCAACTCTAAACAACTTCTATAAGACTTCTTTTCAAAATATAATATCAATACAAAATATATAAATACCAATAACTGTTGTGGGCTCTACCAAGCAGTCTCGAGAATATCCTTAAATAAATTTTAGTACAACCTAGATATTCTTTGGAACAAATAAACCAAATTGGGCCAGCTAAAGTAAACAATGAAAAACATCCCAATCAAAGATCATTAGAAAAACCCAACTATATTGTCATTATTAAAATCATAAAAAGTATAAATCAACATTCTCCTCCTTTTTGATGATGACAATATAGTATATCTTTAATAAATATGATCCCCATAAATATATGACTCCCCCTAAATTTATGACATATAAAAGAGAAACCATGAATACATCATAATCAAATCCAAGTTACTTCAAACAGATAATAAACATTAATATCTTATCAATATCAAATTCAAGTTACTACAAATCATGACTGCAAATTATGATATCATCCAAAAATAATAGCCCAGAAACTCTCACCCTTTGTCATTATCAAAAAGTGATAAGTGAAACCATGCATATTAATCTTTAACCACAAGTTGATAGCGATATATCTCTCCCCCTTTGTCATCAACAAAAAATAATTAATATCAATTTAGCAAGTTTATAACAAAATCACGTATAGCAAGTAAACAAAATGATCATACCTTTGTGATTTGGTACCTATATATCAATATTTTGTTACCAGTAATAAACTTGATAGTTGTGCTCCTTAGTGTAGTCTCTCAAAGTAAAGTACTATTTATCTCCATTTTGGCCTGGAGATATCTACAAAACAAACATATCGTCTCTACCTTTTTGGTACCCAAATCTTCTTAGGTCCTTTTGAGTTAATAGCATATAAATCACATTTCTTTACCAAAATTTGCTTTATACTAATTTTATTACAATTAGAATCAAAATGACCTTTAAAACCACATTTTTTACAAGTAACAAAAGGTAAACAATAAAGTGGCATAAACCTTGGTTTACTATTAATCATTCTAATATTATCATTAGTTCTATTTTCCACATTTTTAATAAGATTATACCTAATTCCTTGTTTATCAAGACTAGACCTTTGTGCCCTAACATAACATTTAGGTTCTCTTCTCCTTACACAAATTTAGCAAGATCATTTTTTAAAGATGCTATTTCTGCATTTGTTACATTATCATCATATTGCACATTCATCATTTTTTCATCATTAAAAGCATCCATGCATGCATCTCTCATTTTAAAATTTTCTTTTAAAACTTCATTTTTATTTTTAAGATATTCATTTTCTTTTCTCTCTTTAATAAGCGACTTAACTTCATTGATTAGCTCATTTACGAAATTCTTAAAATTGGCAGTTTTCTTTTTGAGTTGTTGATTTTCATTTTGTAAAGCAATATAATCAGGCATATATATTTCAAAAGCTTTATGAAATTTTTTTACCTCAAGTTGATCATCAATCTTCTATTCCCATGAAACAGAGTTGGACAATTTCTTCTTCTGGTTCTATTTTGGACTTACTCACTGGATTTGATCTACCATTTTGATTCTTCGTTTGTTTCTTCATTTGAAGTAGTCTCTCGAGTTTTCTTGAGAGCATTTCAATTTCTTCATCAAAATCTTCGTTATCACCTTCATTGCTGCTTTCGGTTTGAAGTGCAAATGTCTTCTTTATTAGTGCTTCATCTTCTTCATCATACCTTCTTAGCTAATTTTCAAATTCTTCAAGCTCTTCAAATAAAGTGAGAGTTTCCATGGTACTGATTGTTGTTGAATCTTGAAGAGTTGTAACCTTTGGTGCGAATAGTTTAGGCATGATTCTCAACAACTTTCTATTAATTTCCTTTTGTTCAATCTTTCTCCCTAGCATGCTGAGAGAGTTCATTAGAGTAAGGAACCTCGCTTGAGCTTCATTGATTGTTTCATCCTTTTCTAACTTGAATAACTCAAAGTCTTGCATAAGCATACTCAACTTCACCTCCTTGACTTTGGAAGTACCTTCGTGGCTTGTCAAGATAGTATCCCACATTTCTTTTGCTGTGTTGCACGATGATACTTTATCAATTTTAGTTTGGACCATTCTGCTTAGCAAGGTGTTCATGGCTCTTGAGTTGTAGGAAAACATGTAGCTTTCATTTGCATCTATTTCCATGAGAGTCTTGGGTCTACCATCATCATGTCTAGGAATGACGGGTCCATTATCAACCACCCACCATTCCCATGGGTCTCTCTTGAGATAAATCTTCATTCTGAATTTCCAGAAGTTGAAGTTCTCACTTCCTATCAATAGAGGAGGGCGGCTTGTGGATTGACCTTCTTGAAAATTGAGGTGTGCCATATGGTCTTTCCCTACGACCTGCAAAGATCAATATAAGTAGAGCATTGCTCTGATACCAAATGTAATTCTGTAAATAAGCACACCTAGAGGGGGTGAATAGGTGTTTAAGCTAAAAGGATAAATAGTGAAATCTTTTTGAAATTTTCTGCAACAGGTTTAAATCAGACAGCTATGCCTGTTTGCTTTAGTATCTACTTTAGCTTATGTTCTTCGTCTATTATTATCAGACAACTAGACCTGTCTGCTTTAGTGTCTGGATTTATATATCTTCAAACGTGAATAAAGAAAAATATCCAGAAATTAAACAAACAGAAAAGAGAAGTGCAGAATAGTAATGACACCAAGTTTTTACGTGGTTTAGCCGCTATCCTCTAGTCTAGTGGCCTAATCCACGTCCAATACCAACTAGTATTGGAGACTCTTTTTATTTTACTTTTAAGACCCAATTAAATACAAAGAAAACTTCCTTGTTCAAAGAAATTCAACTCTGATTTGGACACCAATGTCCCCTTGCACCTCTGCAGCTTTTGCACCTCTGCAACTCTTCTCACCACTGAGACCGTTGAATCCTTCTTTGAACAAACTAACTAAAACAAGAAACCCCAAGCCAAACTATGCTTGTGTTCGGTTTACAATGAATGAATTTAGAAAGTACAATAGATTTCCAGCTTAAAAGAATTTAACAGACTACAATAAATGGCTGGAATAATGCAATGAAAGTTCTCTGATGTACTATATCAAATTGATTGCAGGTTCAAGAGATATCCTGTTCAGCCGAGAGAAGAAGTATATATAACGTGACTAGCAACGACTATAGAAATTGTTAGCTAAACAATCTCAGACTCGTTTGAACAAACCCATGATCTAAGTAGCTTTGCACAGATAGATAAGAGATATTCTTCAACAACTATCTGATTTTTGGAATAGCTTGTTGGTTTATGATTTTAATGATGACAAATATTCTTGTGCTTGAGCTGTTTAAGTGGTCTTATTTTATTTGTATTAAATGGCCTGATTAATATATGTTATAAGGTAATTTTCCTTGTTGGCCCAAGATTGGAATTATGGTCCATTTATAATATATTTTATTTGCATGTTGCATGTTGCATGTTGCTAAAAAGATCTTTAATATAATTTAGTAATGCTATGCAATCCAATTTGAAAAGGAAACTAAATAAGGTAACTGTTATTCAGTGATTGGCTAGGAACAAACTTTATCAAGTATCTCCTTGTTCCTTTATTTAAGGTGTTTTGGTTTGACTTGAAAACATATATGTTGGAACCAAATATTTGTTAGCTGATTTAATGAAAATCATATATCCGTTGGCCTTTAATTAATTGCTGATATCTTGGGACTTTATTGCTAACAATCATTTATAGCCGTTAGCTTACTGATTATATATGGTCTTCATCCACGACAAAAATGAGGACACGAAGCTTATACACGCTGCTATTCAGAGAAGAATATTTATGGAGAGCTTTCATCATTATTTTTTCCAGCTATTATTTGTATTGTTATAAATTCCTTGTGGTTGGAAATTAAGAAATCATTTGTAATTTCTTATATTAAATTTTGAGTTCAAGCATTGTTTAGCGTGATCGATCCAGTAGTGGATAGAGTTTGTTTAAAGAAAGCTTTCAAGGTTGCAGAGGTGCAAGGTCTCAGTGGTAAGAAAGGTTGCAGTGGTGCAAAGGGGGCAGAGGTGTCCATCACAGTGGAAAGTTTATTTGAACAAGGAGTCTTTTTATTGTATTTAATTGAATATTAAGTTTAATAAAAAGAGTCTCCAATATTAGTTGGTATTGGATGTGGGTTAGGCTACTAAACTAGAGGATAGGGGCTGAATCACGTAAAAATCTTGGTGTCATTTACTGTTCTGCACTTCTCTTTTCTATTTGGGTAATTTCTGGATATTTTTCTTTATTAGTTTGAAGATATACTAATTCAGACACTAAAGCAGAAATGTTTAGCTGTCTGATAATAATAGACGAAGAACATAAGCTAAAGCAGACACTAAAGCAGACAAGCGTAGCTATCTGAATTAAACCTATTGCAGAAAATTTCAAAACGATTTCATCGTTTATCATTTTTAGCTTAAAAACCTATTCACCCCCCTAGGTGTGCTTATTTACAGAATTACATTTGGTATCAAAGCAAGGCTCTACTAATATTGATCTTTGCAGGTCGTAGGGAAAGATCTTATGGCACACCTCAATTTTCAAGAAGGTCAATGTAAGACCCTGAATTTTATGAAATAAAAAGTATTCAATTTCTCTTATAATTATTATTATATTCAGTAAATGGTTAAATTGATAAAAGGTTAAAGTTAAGGGTGATATGTGCAAATTTTATAAAGTAAGCAAGTGGTCATAAAATTTCGTTATGTCGGGGAATATTCGTTTGGTCGGGGAATATTCGTTTTGTCGGACGGTGCAATCATTAGTGGACCCAACAACGGAATAACTGTCGGATATAGAAAACGACAAGAATAAGTTTTCTAAAAATAACGGCGGAACTTTTACCGTTAACTGTTGAAATACCCGGTGATATAAAATACAGTAATACGCGTTGTTGCACAGTAGTACACGGTATTACACAGTATTTCTGATTATTGATTCTTACGTAAGAAGTCAATCAGTATTTCATAATTGCTATAGTGATAATTGCACAGTATTTTATAATTATTGATTCAATAATTGTCACACATATTATTTAAATGATATTATTGATTAGCACTATCGGCAATGTCTAGAAAGTTCTGTTGAGGAAAGGGGTTAGGTTATTTAATTGCGCGCCAATAAAGAGAAATCCTTATCGGAAAGCCCCCTCTTTCTTGGGAACGATCTGGTTGTCAATATTGTGAATCTATAATATTAATTGTGAATAAATATGGAAGGATTAAAAAGCGTTGATTAATTGTGTGATGAGTAACATAACCATTAGAAGAAGTTGCCGACACTCGAAGGAAATAATGGTGATATATGGCGTTTGTAAGTTTGGCTTGTCCACAGGATCCACAATTTTATTTCCTCCGTGAATTTAATTTCTCCTGTGGGACCCACAGATCATCCAAGAGCCACGAGTCTCTTCACATTGCTCAGAGTCACTTTCGTAAATAGTAATTTAAATAGTAACTTGCCTCTTCGCTTTTCCAAGAGTTACTTGTCTCTTCGTTTTTTCAAGAGTTATTTGCCTCTTCGCAAATAGTAGTTGCCTCTTCAATATTATCAGTAGTCATTTTGACCATTTGTTAAAGCCATGGGCCACTTTCAGTTCTTCTATAAATAGAAGTTCAATTCTTCATTATTTATCACCAATTCACAAAGTTATACAGAAAGAAACTATAAGAGGAAATAAGAGAGAAAGAAGAAGAGTATTCGGCTGCTACACTATTGCAGTCTACAAACTTTTACTAAGGTAATGGATATTATTTTTCTTGCAAATGATGTTATTTCTTTCAATAACATTTCACCGAAATATTAGTATGCATTTTATTATGAAATTTTACCTTTTCTTGTCGGGGCACTATTCACGTATACGACACTATTCACAAATACGGTACTATTCACAGAAAAATTAAATTTTCTGTTATGGTTCTTATCTTTGATTGTATCCATGTTTTGAACTTCATTCTTGAATTTTGCTCCACAATTGATTATTATGGAGTATTCTTGAACTTGGATAAACTAAATTACGAATCCCTAATCTTTGTTGTAAGACCCCAACTTTTATGAATAAAGATTTAATTTCTTTATATATTATTTTGAAATAGTAAGGTGTGAATTTGATAAATGTGATAAGTTATGGGGTAATATGTGCAAGTTTTACAAAGTAAGCAAGTGGTCATAAAATATTCATTGTGTCGGGAAATATTCGTTTGGTCGGGAAATATTCGTTTTATCGGGTAATATTCGTACGATGGCGCAGTCATTTATGGGCTCCATAATGAAAAACTGTCGGATGATGAAAACGACAAGAATAAGTTTTCTAAAAATAACGGCGAAACTGTTACCGTTAAACTGTTGAAATACCCGGTGGTTAAAAGAACAGTAATACACGTTGTTGCACAGTAGCACACGGTATTGCACAGTAAATTCTAATTATTGATTCTTACGTAAGAAGTCACTCAGTTTCATTCAATAATTGCAACAGTAGTTGTTGCATGGTATATCATATTATTGATTCAATTATTGTCACAATATCATCTGCACAATATTTTATATTATTAAATCAATAATTGACACGACATAATTATTCATATTATTAGTTAGCATTATTGGTAATGTCTAGAAAATTTTGTCGAGGAAAAGGGCTAGGTTATATAATTGCGCGCCAATAAGAATAAATCCTTATCAGAAAGCCCCCTCTTTCTTGGGAATGATCTGGTTGTTAATATTGTGAGCTTATAATATTATTTATGAATAATTATTATGTGGTGGATATTGGTTCAATTTTGATATAAATGAAGGAATTTGTTGAAAGTTTGGCAATTATTTTCTCCGATAAAATATTCACTCAAATATATTATTATAATATTACATTATAATAATGTGATAATATAATAATATAATTTTTTATAATTTAAATGGTAATATTATTATTATTATAATATATAATTTTTAGCATGTGAATAAAAGTGGAGTGAAGGTTATCATTTTGATTTTGAATTATTCTTCACGTGCATTCATTTGGAGGAGTACTCCTCCTGCAAACCATTTCTTTGTTTCCAAAATTGTGTGGGCCCTCAACCTTGGAAATGAGGGGTTGTTAGGTAGAGAAGAAATGGGAGGAGTTAGGCAAGGAAAGAAGAAGAAAAGAAAAAAGTTAGGCAGGTGGGCGGAGGAGGAAAAAGTTAGGCATGTATTTGATTTTTCCTCCCTCCGTTGCGCTATAAATAGAGGGGTAACCCTCCTTCCTAAACACACCTTCAATATCAAAAATTCTTATTCTATAGTATTGTGAGTATTTTTCTTGAGTATAAAGATACTACGAGTGTAGCTTTTTGTGCAAGATTTTCTCAGAATAATATCCGACATTCCAGTCAAATCTAGTTTCTACTAAGGTAAAGGATATAATTTTTCTCGTAAATGATGTTGTTTTCTTTCAATATTCGTAAATGATATTATTTTCTTTCATATTCCATATTATGAAAGTGATAATATTTCATTTCATATTCCTAAATTTAAACTTACTATGGTAAGTATTGCTTCTATAATTCCTGAAATAATCAGATATTCCTTGAGTTTTGCGCTTCATCTAGTATCATTTTACCGGAATATTGGTATAAACTTTCTTATGAAATTTTTAACTTTTCATGTCAGGGTTACTATTCACGTATACGACATTATTCACGAATGCGGCACTATTCACAGAAAAATTAAATTTTCTTTTCTTCGTCTAAGTTGTCTGTTATGGTTCCTATCTTTGATTGTATCCATGTTTTGAACTTCATTCTTGAATTTTGCTCCACAATTGATTATTATGGAGTATTCTTGAACTTGGATAATCAAAATTACGAATACCTAATCTTTGTCCTTTATCTCACTGGATTCGTTATTTATATTATTTTTCATCATCCTCAGTCCTAAATGGTGATATAACTGAATATCTTTGGCCTGTAGAGCAAAGATGAATGATTACCTGATGAATATCTTTGGCCCGTAGTGCAAAGATGGACAGGTATTGAGATGAACATAACCATTGGTGATACAAATGAATATCTTTGGCCCGTAGTTCAACGATGAATATTTGATTTGAGATATATATTGATTGATGTTACAGGGCTAAAATATTGATGATGAACTTTTAAATCATAGAAGATAGTAGACATCATTCTCTACGTAACTCTTCTAATGAATTGTAAATTCCGCTTCAGTTGTTGATCTAAAACTTGTTGTCCATAATATTTTATCTAATTTTTTGAAGACTAACGATAAATTATTCTCCATTATCTTAGTCATAATGTTCTTTACTGGGATAGTTGAGCTCACCCTTTTCTTCCATTATTTTCTTCAGGAAATGAGAATGTTGTAGGGACTAGTCGGTGGACAGAGTGATGGTCCGAGTTAGAGCAGTAGTAGTCCGCACTATTTTTGTAAAATAGTGTGATAATAATTATAATGGGGACTTAGTTTGAGTGTTTATATTTTCTACATGTTTATATTGACACTCACAGTTGTGTGGTCGTATTTTGTACAACCGTATGATATAAAAGATTGTATTTGGATTCTGTACCATGTGTTTGGCGACTCAGAATGGGTTGAGTATTGAATATTTTTTGGGGGCGTCACAGTTGGTATCAGAGCTTAGGGATATGATCTCTGGCGGAGATCTGGGAATAGAACTAGGAGGGGAGAGACGAGTAAATCCTTCGCTAATGTGTCATACCTAAGCTTATTTGTTATTTAATTGGTCAGTCAGAACATGGGGTTAATATGTGATATGTCAATTTTTTTAATTAATCCTTATTTTATGGCAGTATTTAAGAATGGCAGTTGAAAATATAAACAATGGAGTGAATGAGACCGTTGAGACACCTTTAATCACCAACCAGGAGAACGTGCAACAGGAAGGCAATATTCCTTCTGTAAACAACTCCACCGATTAGACGATGAATGATGGAATGTTTAGAAGCTTTTTGCAGTTCATACAAAACCAGACGAGGGAGACTCGTGTTCATAATACAGGTGGAAATAATAATAACTTGCGGCTTATCACTGCCAAGAAGTTCAAAGAGTTGGGACCACCAGAGTTTTTGGGAAAGCTAGATCCAATCAAGGCGAAAATGTAGGTTAAGCAAATTACTAAGATATTTGATGTCTTGGGATGCACGGAGGAGCAAAAGGTTCCATTTGCCACGTTTATGTTCCGTGGAGAGGCAGATTATTGGTGGGAATCTGTGAAGCGTACCCAGCCTGCCGCACTCAAGATGTCTTAGGAGGAGTTCCAGAAACTGTTCAATGACAAGTACTTTCCAGAAAGTATTCGTCATATGAAGGAGGTAGAGTTTATCAAACTGGAACAGAATAACATGACTGTATCCCAGTACGAAGCTAACTTCGCGGAGTTATCCCAGTTTGCATCTCATTTGGTGGATAATGAGGAGCGTATGACACGGATGTTTCTGAGAGGTTTGAAACCCGAAATTCGTCAATACCTCATTTCTCACAAACTTTGTTTGTATTCAGATGTGGTGAACAGGGTCCAATTATTAGAATGAGATCATGATTATGTTCAACCAAGAGGACAACAACCAAGGTTGTACTGGTGGCAACCGCCATCGGAACAATGAAAATTAACATGGAGAAAATTATCAGGCCAGAAGTGGTAACCACCCCGGTGGTAATCGTGAATATCTTTGGCCCGTAGTGCAAAGATGAATATTTGATTTGAGATATATATTGATTGATGTTACAGGGCTAAAATATTGATGATGAACTTTTAAATCATAGAAGATAGTAGACATCATTCTCTACGTAACTCTTCTAATGAATTATAAATTCCACTGCAGTTGTTGATCTAAAACTTGTTGTCCATAATATTTTATCTAATTTGTTGAAGACTAATAATAAATTATTCTCCATTATCTTAGTCATAATGTTCTTTACTGGGATAGTTGAGCTCACCCTTTTCTTCCATTGTTTTCTTCAGGAAATGAGAATGTCGCAGGGACTAGTCGGTGGACAGAGTGATGGCCCGAGTTAGAGCAGTAGTAGTCCTCACTATTTTTGTAAAATAGTGTAATAATAATTGTAATGAGGACTTAGTTTGAGTGTTTATATTTTTTATATGTTTGTATTGACACTCACAGTTGTGTGGTCGTATTTTGCCCCACCGTATGATATAAAAGATTGTATTTGGATTATGTACCATGTATTTGGCGACTCAGAATGGGTTGAGTATTGAACCTTTTTTGGGGGCGACACAGTTGGTATCAAAGCTTAGGGATATGATCTCTGGCGGAGATCTGAGAATAGAACTAGGAGGGGAGAGACGAGTAAATCCTTCGCTAGTCTGTCCTACCTAAGCTTATTTGTTATTTAATTGGTCGGTCGGAACATAGGGTTAATATGTGATATGTTAATTTGTTTAATTAATCCTTGTTTTGTGACAGTATTAAAGAATGACATCTGAAAATTAAGAGATGAACTTATATAGAGTTTTAAGTGATGAGTTGAGGAGATTTATTTTAAGAAGAAATATTGGAGTATAATATCTTGTTATAACAAAAATGTTTATTGAGGAGTGCTAATTAAGTTATTGAACTTGATTGTAGGATATCAGACGAAGAAGAAATTAGAGATATCTGTGTGGTGAGTGAAGAATTAATAGTTGCACCCGAGTCAATCGCAAAGGTAGCAGTTGAGAGTGAGGAAGAAGAGGAACCTGAGGAGGATTTATTAGGAGAATTTTATGATCGAAATGTAGAACTGCAGAATCGTATTCGTGAGTTAGAAGAGCAGGGTGAAGAACGACAGACAGCCATGGAATAAAGGGATGCAGCAATTCAAGATTTTGCTACCCGATATACGCAGCTTGAACAAAAGCTCTCTCTGGCAAAGCATATGATATTAGAGCTGGAATCTAAGAATGCAATTGTCAAAATTCTGATGAAAGAATAAACAACTGAACTAATGAGAATGGAGGATGCATGGGTAAAAGCCGCACGATGCGTTGATATTATAGAAAGAGACGTCCGATTCAAGAAGGCCAAAATAGACGATATGGATTGTACTTTTTGGACAGCAATTGGGATAATCCAACATCGAGTTTGAAATTACCCTGTGCATAGCGGTCAACCCCAATTCGATATGGATCGAAGAATAATGCTTCAAATCAAGGATCAGGAGTGCGATAAAGCAGTTGAGGGTGGAATGCGCTTTATAGCGAAGTCAAATCCAGCTGGGATGATGACACCAAAGACTGTCCCAAACAAGTCAAAGTCGGTGGATCCTGGAAAAGTGTTTGTCGTGACTATCCAACAAGCGAGGAAACCAAACGAGATTATCACGGGTAAGCTAATCATAAACTCTTACGAAGTCTATACCTTATTAGATACCAGTTCTACCCATTCTTTTATTTCACCTGCTTGTGCTCAACGTTTGAACTTGACTTCTAAGCAATTAGACTTTAACTTATCTATTGAAACTCCGTTAGGAGAAACCTTCGTTACATCCACAATTTACAAATCTGGATTGATTCAAGTTGACACCCTCACATTACTTGTTGATCTTATATCTTTGAAAATACTTGCATTTGATGTGATTTTAGGAATCAACTAGTTAACTACTTATCATGCCAAAATTGATTATTTTCGTATGTTGTTAGTTTTCATATTCCTAAATAACCTGTTGTGCAAATTCAAACAACTAAACCACTAAAATCAATCAATGTCATTTCAAGTCATAAAGCTATTCGTTTATTGAAAAACGGATGTCAAGATTTTCTAGCCCATGTCATTGATTTAAACCAGAATATGTCAGATTTGAATGATATTTCTGTTGTCAATAAATTCCCTGATGTATTTCTGGAAGAACTTCCTGGCCTACCCCCAGAACGTGAAGTTGAATTCTTTATTGACCGAGTAGGAACTATGTCCTATAAGCATGCCTCGTGTTCATAATATTTTTCATATATCCATGCTACATAAATATGTTAAAGACCTAAACCATATTATTGAGTTAGAACCAGACGAGATAGCCAAAGATTTAACGTATGAGGGGGTACCTGTCAAGATCTTGGATAAGAAGGAACATGTTCTACGCTCAAATATTATACCTCAAGTTAAAGTTTTGTGGAGGAACCATGATATCGAGAAAATGACCTGGGAGTTAGAATCGGAAATGAAAGCGAGGTATCCTCATATCTTCGGATTACCAGGCACGTAAATTTCGAGGACGAAATTTTCTAAGGAGGGGAGATTGTAAGACCCCGAATTTTATGAAATAAAAAGTATTCAATTTCTCTTATAATTATTATTATATTCAGTAAATGGTTAAATTGATAAAAGGTTAAAGTTAAGGGTGATATGTGCAAATTTTATAAAGTAAGCAAGTGGTCATAAAATATTCGTTGTGTCGGGAAATATTCGTTTGGTCAGAGAATATTCTTTTTGTCGGACGACGCAATCATTAGTGGACCCCACAACAGAATAACTGTCGGATATAGAAAATAACAAGAATAAGTTTTCTAAAGATAACGACGAAACTTTTACCGTTAACTGTTGAAATACCGATGATATAAAATACAGTAATACGCGTTGTTGCACAGTAGTACACGGTATTGCACAGTATTTCTGATTATTGATGCTTACGTAAGAAGTCACTCAGTATTTTATAATTGCTATAGTGATAATTGCATAGTATTTTATAATTATTGATTCAATAATTATCACACATATTATTTAAATGATATTATTGATTAGCACTATCGGCAATGTCTAGAAAGTTCTGTTGAGGAACGGGGTTAGGTTATTTAATTGTGCGCCAATAAGGAGAATCCTTATCGGAAAGCCCCCTCTTTCCTGAGAACGATCTGGTTGTTAATATTGTGAATATATAATATTAATTGTGAATAAATATGGAAGGATTAAAAAGCGTTGATTAATTGTGTGATGAGTAACATAACCATTAGAAGAAGTTGCCGACACTCGAAGAAAATAATGGTGATATATGGCGTTTGTAAGTTTGTCTTGTCCGCGGGACCCACAATTTTATTTCCTTCGTGAATTTAATTTCTCCCGTGGGACCCACAGATCATCCAATAGCCACTAGTCTCTTCACATTGCTAAGAGTCACTTTCACAAATAGTAACTCAAATAGTAACTTGCCTATTCGCTTTTCCAAGAGTTACTTGCCTCTTCATTTTTTCAAGAGTTATTTGCCCCTTCACAAATAGTAGTTGCCTCTTCAATATTATTAGTAGTCATTTTGATCCTTCGTTAAACCCAAGGGCCACTTTCAGTTCTTCTATAAATAGAAGTTCAATTCTTCATTATTTCTCACCAATTCACAAAGTTATACAGAGAGAAACTATAAAGAGAAAATAAGAGAGAAAGAAGAAGAGTATTCTGCTGCTACACTATTGCAGTATCCAAACTTCTACTAAGGAAAAGGATATTATTTTTCTTGTAAATGATGTTATTTCTTTCAATATCATTTCACCGAAATATTGGTATGAATTTTATTATAAAATTTTACCTTTTCATGTCGGGGCACCATTCACGTATACGGCACTATTCACAAATACAGTACTATTCGCAGAATTATTTTTTTTTCCTTGTCCAAGTTGTCTGTTATGGTTCCTATCTTTGATTGTATCCATGTTTTGAACTTCATTCTTGAATTTTGCTCCAAATTAATTATTATGGAGTATTCTTGAACTTAGATAAACTAAATTACGAATCCCTAATCTTTGCCCTTTATCTCACAGGATTCGTTCTTTAAAATATTTTTCATCATCCTCAGTCTTAAATGGTGATACAAATGAATATCTTTGGCCTGTAGCTAGTGCAAAGATGAATAATTACCTGATGAATATCTTTGGCCCATAGTGCAAAGATGGACAGGTGTTGAGATGAACATGACCACTAGTGATACAAATGAATATCTTTGGCCCGTAGTGCAAAGATGAATATTTGATTTGAGATATATATTGATTGATGTTACAGGGATAAAATATTGATGATGGACTTTTAAATCATAGAAGATAGTAGACATCATTCTCTACGTAACTCTTCTAATGAATTATAAATTCCGCTGCAGCTGTTGATCTAAAACTTGTTGTCCATAATATTTTATCTATTTTGTTGAAGACTAACGATAAGTTATTCTCCATTATCCTATTCATAATGTTCTTTACTAGGCTAGTTGAGCTCACCTTTTTCTTCTGTTGTCCTCTTTAGAAAATGAGAATTTCGCAGGGACTAGTCCGGGGACAGAGTGATGGTCCGAGTTAGAACAGTAGTAGTCCTCACTATTTTGTAAAATAGTGTGATAATAATTGTAATGAAGACTTAGTTTGAGTGTTTATATTTTCTACATGTTTGTATTGACACTCACAGTTGTGTGGTCGTATTTTGCACGACCGTATGGTATAATAGATTGTATTTGGATTCTGTACCATGTATTTGGTGACTCAGAATGGGTTGAGTATTGAACCTATTTTGGGGGCGTCACAGTCAATCCACAAGCCAACCACCCCTGTTGCTCGGAATTGAGAACTTCAACTTTTAGAAGTTCAGAATGAAGATCTATCTCAACCGAGACCCATGGGAATGGTGGGTAGTTGGAAATGGACCAGTCATTCCGCGACATGATGATGGCAAGCAAAAGAATCTCATAGAAATGGACTCAAATGAATTGTATATGGTATCTTATGATTCCAAGGCCATGAATACACTTCTAAGTGGCATGGTTCAGTCAGAGATAGATAAGGTCTCCTCTTGTACTACGGCTAAGGAAATTTGGGACACAGTCATCATGAGTCACGAAGGTACTTCTAAAGTGAAGGAGGTCAAGCTGAGCATGCTAATGCACGAATATGAGCTATTCAAATTAGAGAAAAATGAATCAATCACAAATGCCCAAGTAAGATTCCTCACACTAATATATTCTCTAAGCATGCTTGGACGAAAGATTGATCAAAAGGAAATCAACCGAAAGCTTTTCAGAGTCATACCAATGCGATTCGCACCAAAGGTTACTGCACTTCAAGAGTCAATCACAATCAACACAATGGAGACTTTAACTTTATTTGGAGAGCTAGAAGAGTTTGAAAACCAACTGAAATTTTATGATGAAGAAGATAAGGCACCAAGGAAAAAGACCTTGGCTCTACAAGCTGAAAGCTGTATAGAAGGTAACGATGAAGATTCGGATGAAGAAATAACCTTAATGACCAGAAAATTGAGGGAGCTGATCCGAAAGAAGAATAGATTAAAATTTCCAACAAAAGCTTTCAACAACAAGAAAGATTTCTAGCAAAAGCCACAAGAGGAAACCTGTTTCGAATGTGGAAGGCCTGGCCACTTCAAAAGAGAATGAGGTTTCTGCAGGTAATAGGAATTTAGAGATTGGAAACCAAACAGCTCAATCCGGACAGCCTAAGATAAAATATTTGTTACCTCCATGAGAAGTAACCGACATTGGTCCACACAAATCTGAATGAACTAATTCCAACAACCTTTTTGATTTCTACAAAGATTTTTGAGGAAACGGTTTTCTATGTTGTTTTCTAAGTTGACATTATTCACAAATCTGATTTGTTTGATTAATTTTAGGAAGTCCTTCAACCATCTTCTTTGCTGCTAGCAATTTTAGGTTGTCATAATTTAAATAACCATACCTGTCATGCCACAACTTAGAAATTCCTTTATCAATGGTAGAGAAACAAGAAATGTTAGCAACCTGAAGTTTTATAGGAAAAAGATTATTTGAAGTTACTCTAATTGTTGCTATCAGCTAATTTTTCTTCGACAAAAAACAAGCATTATCATGAAAATGAATATCAAACCCCTTCTTCAAAAGATGACCAGTGTTAAGCAAATTATTTTTTAAACCAGGAACATAATAAACTTCAAACATCTTCTCCACTTTACCAGATTTTGTTTGAAAAATAACTTCACCAACACCTTGAATTTTGTAGGCTCTGTTATCTCCAATTTTTACCTATCCATGATTAGATTCAACCAAATTTGAAAATAAATTCTTGTTTTTGGTCATATGTTTGCTTGCACCACTGTCTAAATACCAATCATCATCCATATTATCACCTTGGAATGCCAGCAATAAAGTATCCTGCACATCTCTTTCATTAGTTTTGTTTTCATGCATCACTCCGGTCTCATTTTGTGTTCTCCTCCATTCTAAAACAACATTCTTTATATGTATGACCGGGTTTATGACAATGGTAACATTCAAAATAGCCACGACCTCTTTGATAACCACGACCTCTTCCTTTTTGGAAATTCTTGATCATATTTTCTCCACCTTCATTTGAATCATTTTTATAGCCTCTTCCTCTACCTTGAAAATGAAAGTCTTTACCTCTTAAGTTTCCATTACCACCACGACCACAACCATAGTGAAAACCACGGCCTCCCGTAAATGAAACTTGGGATTTAAGAGCTTGATCAGGAAGAGGAGAAGGATTTCTTTGATTTATCCTTACTTCATGAGCCTTCAAGGTCCCTTGCAAATCTTGTATAGTAAGAGATGAAAGATCTTTTGATTCTTCAATAGCTACCACAACATAATCAAATTTTGGTGGTAAACTACGAAGAATTTTTTCAACAACTTTCTCATCATCTAAAACTTCACCATTGGATGCCATTTAATTAACAACTGAATTAACTCTTGTAAAATAATCTGAAATACTTTCATTCTCCTTCATTTCTAATTTTTCAAATTCTTTTCTTAAGGTTTGGAGGCACCTTTTTTACCTTTTCCTCACCTTTGTATGTAACTTGAATAATCTCACAGACTTCCTTTGAACTTTTAGCTTTAGCAACTCTTTCATACACCGGCATCTCAATTGTTTGATAAATTTGGAGACGCGCCTTGCTGTTCTTCTTTTGATTCTCCTTCAAATTATTTTTCTGCGCTTTTGTCAAATCATCTTTGTTTTCTGAATCCTCATATCCTTCATCCACAATATTCCATAGATCCATTGACTTGAGCAATAACATTATATTATCTCTCCAATAATCATAATTTTCTCCACCAAATCGAGGAATAAGTGAAGTCATGTTGTTGGAATTTGCCATCACCACGTTGCTTTGAAAAAATCAACAATTATTTCGAGCTCCGACTTTGCTCACTAGGTGAATTTTTTTTGTTGAAATTAGATGGTACTTGCTGAAAAACTTCTCTGGAGAAACAAAAAGATAATAGTTGGCATGCTTAGTTTTGCCACTGCTATGAATTGTTTGAATACCACTTGTTCACTTTAGTATGCCATATCCCAAAATTGACTTGGCAGTCCACTAATTTCACGTTAAAGCAAGGTAAACGAATTCTTTTGGTATTGATGATTATGATGATGGGACCACGTATGGATATTGGGGATATTGGAGCTACTATTAAGACCAAAGCTCTGATGCCAATTTGTTGTCTCAAAGAAGGAGAAAAGTGGTTTATATAAACTGAACTCTTGTTCTTACTATTTCTCACTTGCCTAAAATGAACAAAGTATAAGGCTATTTATAGGACTCCTAGGATACTTCTAGAGCCACATTAATAATGATCAAATATATGTACATGAACCTAACACTTAAATACATTCATGTACATACATGTATCATGTACTTAGATATCACCAATTCATGTACTAATATTAATTAAGATAATTCTTGAACAATCTAAAATATATTTATAAATTTGGTTTAGCTTCCCAACATGCCCATTAATTTAAAACACCATCATCTCCATTTTTTGAATTTGTTAAAATATTTTTATTAGTTTTTTAAAGTAATAATTTATAAACACAAAGACCAGAGAATGAACGCCGACAAGCATAAATCGATCACATAAATCCAAATTCTACAGGATAAAATTAGTTAAACAAGGCTAAATCAGATTGAAACAAAAATAATTTTAAATTAACATGGATCATAAGAAAATCAAGCAAAAACAGAAATTCTAGAACTTGAGATGAGTTGTTATCAACAGAACAAAATTGTACCACCACCGCCATAACCCCACTACTATTGAACCTCTTTTCACCATCACTATGAACCATGGCCATTAACTCGTATGAACATAGTCATACTTTTGACATGCCCACAACTTTTTGATTTACCTTTTCAGATCCAGAATTTATAACTAAAACAAATTAAAAAAACTAAGAGAGAAAAAGAGGAAGTCAAAAAACCCCAATCACCATTATTGTCCACCATTATATTCAGCCACCACTCAACCACTGTTGTGACGCCCCCCAGAATAGGTCCAGTCAACCCAACCCATTCTGAGTCGCCAAATACATGGTACAGAATTCAAATACAAACTTTATATCATACGGTCGTGCAAAATACGACCACACAACTGTGAGTGTCAATACAAATATGTAGAAAATATTAATATTCAAACTATGCCCTCATTACAATTATTATCACACTATTTATCAGAAATAGTGAGGACTACTACTGCTCTAACTCGGACCATCACTCTGTCCCCCGACTAGTTCCCGCAACATTCTCATTTCCTGAAGAGGACAACAGATGAAAAGGGTGAGCTCAACTAGCTCAGTAAAGAATATTATGACTAAGATAATGAAAAATAAATTATCGTTAGTCTTCAACAAATCAGATAAAATATAATGGACAACCAACTTTAGATCAATATTCGCAGCGGAAATAATAATTCATTAGAAGAATTAAGCAGAGAATGAAGTCTACTATCTTCTATGATTTAAAAGTCCATCATCAATATTTTATCCCTGTAACATCAATCAATATACATCTTGAATCAAATATTCATCTTTGCACTACAGGCCAAAGATATTCATTTGTATCATCAGTGGTCATGTTCATCTCAACACCTGTCATCTTTGCACTACAGGCCAAAGATATTCATCAGGTAATCATTCATCTTTTCTCTACAGGCCAAAGATATTCAGTTATATCACCACTTAGAACTGAGGATGATGAAAAATCATATAAATAACGAATCCAGTGAAATAAAGGATAAGATTAAGGATTCGTATTTTAGTATTCAAAAATACTTCGTAATAATCAATTGTGGAGCAAAATTCAAGAATAAAGCTCAAAACTTAGATCCAACCAAAGATAGTAACCTTGACAAACAATCTGGACAAATAGAAGAAAATTTAATTTTTCCGTGAATAGTACCGTATACGTGAATAGTGCCGTATACGTGAATAGTAACCCCGACGGAAAAAGTAAGAATTTCAACATAAAATCCATGTCAATATTTTGGTATAATGATATTGAAAAGAATAACATCATTTACGAAAGAAAATAACATCCCTTACCTCAAAAAGATAGTACCTCTGACTGGAATATCGGATATAATACCGAAGGAAACTTGCACTCAATAGTAATACTCAAAGTATTGAAATACTCACAAAAACACGCTCGATATTATAGAGAGAGAAAACTTCTGATTCTGGTGTGATTTTCAATTCTAACCCAAGCACCCTATTTATAGGAAAAGCTTAGGATGCCAAAGGAGACTAAATTAATAAAATAATATTATTATTTAAAAAAATCCAGCCGCCTGCCAAAACTTTCAAAAGCCATCAGCCACCACAAGTGGGACCCACCTCCCATTAAAAAAATATTTATTTTCCGAAACTTCAATAATTCATAATAAATAGCCCCTTTGTCAGAAAAATACAAATGATGTGTCCTTTCTATAGGAAATTTAATTCTCTACAACTTTGTAGAAGGAAGTTTTTCCAAATTCCAAACATAAATTATTCGAAATCCATAAACAGATGATTTTTCACACCAAAATACTGATAAAAATACATCAGTGCTAATTCCTTCTTTAATATCCACAAAATAAATATTTCCTTATCATATAAATCAATAATTAATTATTCACAAATAATATTACAGAACTACAATATTGACAACCAGGTCGTTCCCAGGAAAGAGGGGGCCTTCCGATAAGGACTTCTCCTTACTGGCGCGCAATTAAATAACCCCTCCTAGACAGAACTTCCTTAGACATTGTCAATAATGCTATCTAATAATATTATTCAAATAATATGAATTATTGAGTTGATAATGTGAAATACTGTGCAGTGACAATTATTGAATCAATAATACCAAAATATCAACTTTAGCCATTATTGAATCAATCATATAAAATGGCAACGTAGCAATTATTGAGTCAATAAAATATCAATGTAACAATTATTGAGTCAATAAAATAAAATATCAACGTAGCAATTATTGAGTCAATAATATAAAATATTGAACAGTAATTACTGTAACAATTATTGAGTAATGGCTTCTCACGTAAGAATCAATAATTAGAATTACTGTGCAATACCGTGTGCTACTATGCAACACCGCGTATCACTGTATTTTAACCACCGGGTATTTCAACAGTACTAACGGTAATAACCACGCCGTTATTTTGTAAAAAAAATTATTTCTGTCGCTTTCTATATCCTACAGTTATTCCGTTGTGGGGGCCCACAAATAGCTGCGCCGTCGTACGAATATTCCCCGATAACAAGAATATTCCACGACCAAACGAATATTCCCCGACAACAAGAATATTTTATAACCACTTGCTCATTTTAAAAATGTTTGCACATTTCACCCATAACTTTCATATTTATCAAAACAACACCTTACTGTTTCGAAATAATATAGAAAATTAAATCTTTATTCATAAAAGTTGGGGTCTTACAACCTCCCCTCCTTATGAAATTTCGTCCTCGAAATTGACGTACGTACCTGGTATGTCGAAAAGGTGAGGATACCTCGCTTTCATTTCCGATTCCAACTCCCAGGTCATTTCCTCAATTGCATGGTTTTTCCACAAAACTTTAACTTGAGGTATAATTTTTGAGCGTAGGACATGCTCCTTCCTATCCAAGATCTTGACAGGTACCTCCTCGTACGTTAAATCTTCGGCTATCTCGTCTGGTTCTAACTCAATAATGCGGTTTGGATCCTTCACATATTTACGTAACACGAATATGTGAAACACGTTATGAACACGAGACATGCTTGGAGGTAAAGCTAGTCTATAGGCCACATTTCCTATTCGATCAAGAATCTCGAATGGACCAATGAATCGTGGATTGAGCTTTCCTCTCTTCCCAAACCTCGTAACTCCTTTCCACGGAGCAACACGTAATAACACATGGTCTCCAACAATTAAATTCCACGTCCTTTCGATGAAGATCCGCATAACTCTTTTGTCGATCTTGTGCTGTTTGTATACGTTGCCGGATCATTTGGATCTTTTCTGTAGTCATACGTACTAACTCCGATCCCAACAATGTTGTTTCACCCACCTCGTTCTAACATACTGGAGAGCGACACTTTCTCCCATACAATGCCTCGAATGGAGCCACGCCTATACTTTCCTGATAACTGTTGTTGTAGGAGAATTCCACCAATGGTAAATACTTATCCCAACTCCCTTTGAAGTCTAGAACACAAAGTCTCAATAGATCTTCAAGAGTTTGAATAGTCCTCTCTGATTGTCCGTCCGTTTGAGGATGATAAGCCGAACTGAATCGTAAATTCGTGCCCATAGCTTTCTGCAAACTGATCCAAAATCGTGAAGTAAATCCGGGATCACGATCCGAAACTATGGATATTGGCATGCCATGCAATCTCACAATCTCATTCACGTACATATGAGCAAGACGTTCAAGGGAATAAGTCTCTCGTATCGGCAAGAAATGAGCAGATTTGGTTAATCTATCAACAATAACCCAAATCGCATCTAAGCCTTGAGAAACCTTGGGAAGACCCGTAACGAAATCCATCGTAATGTGTTCCCACCTCCATTCCAGAATCTCCAGTGGTTGCAATGGACCCTTCGGCACTTGATGCTCCGCCTTTACACGTTGACAAGTTAAACATCTCGAGATGAACTCCGCGATCTCTCTCTTCATATTGCTCCACCAAAATGTATGTCGAAGATCACGATACATTTTAGTACTCCCAGGATGGATCGCAAACGGTGTGTTGTGTGTCTCCATCATGATTCTATACTTCAAGTCGGAATCGTTAGGAACACAAAGTCTGGAGTTGACTCGAAGTATTCCATCTTCATCGATTCTTGCTTCTGGAATTACACCTTCTTGCACCTTCTTCTTCATCTTCATCAGCTCCGTATCCGTAGCTTGAGTAGCTTTAACTTTATCAATCAAAGCTGGTTCTACGCGTATACTTGACATCATTACACTCGTTCCCACATATGATCTTCTACTCAACGCGTCAGCTACCACGTTCGCTTTTCCAGGATGGTATTGGATGGTATGATCGTAATCTTTCAACAGCTCTAGCCAACTGTCGTTGCCGCATGTTGAGTTCCTTCTGAGTGAAGAAATATTTAAGGCTCTTATGATCCGTATAAATCTCCACTTTTTCTCCGTACAAGTAATGTCTCCAGATCTTCAACGCAAAAACGACAGCTGCCAACTCTAGATCATGAGTAGGATAATTCCTCTCATATTCTTTGAGTTGTCGCGAGGCATAGGCTATGACTTTCCCATGTTGCATGAGAACACATTCTAACCCTTTGCCCGAAGCATCGCTGTAGATAACAAATCCATCCGAACCAGATGGTATTGTCAGAACAGGTGCCGAGATAAGTCTTCTCTTGAGCTCTTGGAAGCTCTCTTCGCATTCCTCGCTCCAAACGAATTTTGTATCTTTCCGAGTTAACTGAGTTAATGGAGTAGCGATTCGAGAAAATCCTTCTACGAATCTCCGATAATAACCAGCTAAGCCCAGAAAGCTTCGTACTTCAGTCACCGACTTAGGTTGCTCCCAGCTTTGTATTGCTTCAATCTTCGCCAGGTCCACATATACTCCACATTTCGATACCACGTGCCCAAGGAATGCTACTTCCTCAAGCCAAAACTCGCATTTCTTCAGCTTATCATATAGCTTGTTCTCACGAAGCTTTTGAAGTACCAACTTCAAGTGGTGCTCATGATCTTCACGGCTTTTAGAATAGATGAGGATGTCATCAATAAAGACAACAACGAATTGATCCAAATACTCCTTAAATACACGGTTCATCATATCCATAAAAGCAGCAGGAGCATTAGTCAATCCAAAAGACATGACTAAAAACTCATAATGCCCGTACCGTGTTCTGAAAGCAGTTTTTGGAATATCCTCAGTTTTAATCTTCAGCTGATGATATCCAGAACGAAGATCGATCTTTGAAAAGAACTGCGCTCCTTGCAACTAGTCGAAAAGGTCATCAATACGAGGTAACGGATACCTATTCTTAATGGTGACATGGTTCAACTCCCGATAGTCAATGCAAAGTCGCATACTCCCGTCTTTCTTCTTTACGAATAAAACAGGAGCACCCCAAGGAGACGTACTAGGACGAATAAAACCGATGTCTAACAACTCTTGTAATTGAATCTTTAACTCCTGAAGTTCAATAGGAGCCATTCGATATGGGGTTTTAGAAATGGGTTTTGTACCGGGCTCAAGGTCAATAAAGAATTCAACTTCACGTTCTGGGGGTAGACCGGGAAGTTCTTCGGAAAATACATCAGGAAACTCATTAACAACGGAAATATCATTCAAATCTGATGTATTCTGGTTTAGATCAGTGACATGAGCTAAGAAAGCTTGACATCCATTTTTCAATAAACGAATAGCTTTATGACTTGAAATGATATTGACTGATTTTAGTGGTTTGGTGATTTGGATTCGTACAACAGGTTGATTAGGAATATGAAAACTAACAACCTTACGAAAATAATCAATTCTGGCATGGTAATTGGTTAACCAGTCAATTCCTAAAATCACGTCAAATGCAAGTATTTTCAAAGATCTAAGATCAACAGGTAAGGTAAGGGTACCAATCTGAATCAAGCAAGATTTGTAAACTGTGGATGTAACAAAGGTTTCTCCTAACGGAGTTTCAACAGATAAGTCAAAGTCTAATTTATCAGAAGTCAAGTTCAAACGTTGAGCACAAGCAGGTGAAATAAAGGAATGGGTAGCACCGGTATCTAACAAGGTATAAACTTCGCAAGAGTTTATGATCAGCTTACCCGTAATCACCTCGTGTGGATTTCTCGCGTTTTGGGCTGTCACGACAAACGCTCTTCCAGGAATCACCGACTTTGACTTGTCTGCAACTGCCTTTGGAATCACCACCCCCGCTGAACTTGGTTTCGTAACAGGACAATCTCGAGCTATATGTCCTTCTTTTCCACAGTTATAGCATCCTTTGAACTATTGTGGGCAGTTTGGGCTGATATGTCCCTCTTTCCCGCATTTAAAGCATACGACCGGTGGTCGTTCTCCTCCCCTCGAAATAGTTGATGCTGGTGCTGATGTTGACATCTTCGCGTTCTCATTGTTGTACCTTCTCTTCTTGAAATCTCCTCCCGATTCGCTTCTTCTACTATCATGGCCACGATAACCACTGGAGTGGTTACCGCTTCTGTCATACTTTCCTCCTCGCTGGTTGTCATTGCTCCGATGACTGCTGCCACCGGTACGACCTTGGTTGTGGTCCCTCGGTTGAACATAATCATTATCTCGTTCTAATAACTGGGCCCTGTTTACTACATCCGAATATAAAGAAAATTTATGAGAAATGAGGTATTGACGTATTTCGGGTTTCAAACCTCTTAGAAACATCCGCGTCATACGTTCCTCATTCTCCACCAAATGAGGTGCAAACCTGGACAGCTCCGCGAACTTAGCCTCGTATTGGGATACCGTCATGTTATTTTGCTCGAGTCTGATAAACTCTACTTCCTTCATATGACGAATACTTTCAGGAAAGTACTGTCATTAAACAGTTTCTGGACGCTTCCCAAGACATCTTGAGTGCGGCAGGCTGGGTACATTTTACGGATTCCCACCAGTAATCTGCCTCTCCACGAAACATAAACGTGGCGAATGGAACCTTCTGTTCCTCCGTGCATCCCAAGACATCAAATATATTGGTAATTTGTTTAATCCACGTCTCCGCCTTGATCGGATCTGGCTTTCCCAGAAACTCTGGTGGTCCCAATTCTTTGAACTGCTTGACAGTGACAATTCGCGAGTTGTTATTATCTCCACCTGTATGTTGCACACGAGTCTCCCTCGTCTGATTTTGCATGAACTGTAGAAAACTTCTAAACATCTCATCGTTTATCGTCTGACCAGCATTGTTTTCAGGATGAACATTGCCTTCTTGTTACACGTTCTCCTGGTTAACGATTAAAGGTGTCTCCACGGTCTCATTCACTTCGTTGTTAACGTTCTCAGCTGCCATTCTCAAATACTGCCATAAAACAATGGTTAATTAAACAAATCAACATATCACATATTAACCCTATGCTCCGACTGACCAATTAAATATCACATAAGCTTAGGTAGGACACACTAGCGAAGGATTTACTCGTCTCTCCCCTCCTAGTTCTATTCCCCGATCTCCGCCAGAGATTATATCCCTAAGCTCTGATACCAACTGTGACGCCCCCCAGAATAGGTCCAGTCAACCCAACCCATTCTGAGTCGCCAAATACATGGTACAGAATTCAAATACAAACTTTATATCATACGGTCGTGCAAAATACGACCACACAACTATGAGTGTCAATACAAATATGTAGAAAATATTAATATTCAAACTATGCCCTCATTATAATTATTATCACACTATTTATCAGAAATAATGAGGACTACTACTGCTCTAACTCGGACCATCACTCTGTCCCCCGACTAGTTCCCGCAACATTCTCATTTCCTGAAGAGGACAACAGATGAAAAGGGTGAGCTCAACTAGCTCAGTAAAGAATATTATGACTAAGATAATGAAAAATAAATTATCGTTAGTCTTCAACAAATCAGATAAAATATAATGGACAACCAACTTTAGATCAATATTCGCAGCGGAAATAATAATTCATTAGAAGAATTAAGCAGAGAATGAAGTCTACTATCTTCTATGATTTAAAAGTCCATCATCAATATTTTATCCCTGTAACATCAATCAATATACATCTTGAATCAAATATTCATCTTTGCACTACAGGCCAAAGATATTCATTTGTATCATCAGTGGTCATGTTCATCTCAACACCTGTCATCTTTGCACTACAGGCCAAAGATATTCATCAGGTAATCATTCATCTTTTCTCTACAGGCCAAAGATATTCAGTTATATCACCACTTAGAACTGAGGATGATGAAAAATCATATAAATAACGAATCCAGTGAAATAAAGGATAAGATTAAGGATTCGTATTTTAGTATTCAAAAATACTTCGTAATAATCAATTGTGAGCAAAATTCAAGAATAAAGCTCAAAACTTAGATCCAACCAAAGATAGTAACCTTGACAAACAATCTGGACAAATAGAAGAAAATTTAATTTTTCCGTGAATAGTACCGTATACGTGAATAGTGCCGTATACGTGAATAGTAACCCCGACGGAAAAAGTAAGAATTTCAACATAAAATCCATGTCAATATTTTGGTATAATGATATTGAAAAGAATAACATCATTTACGAAAGAAAATAACATCCCTTACCTCAAAAAGATAGTACCTCTGACTGGAATATCGGATATAATACCGAAGGAAACTTGCACTCAATAGTAATACTCAAAGTATTGAAATACTCACAAAAACACGCTCGATATTATAGAGAGAGAAAACTTCTGATTCTAGTGTGATTTTCAATTCTAACCCAAGCACCCTATTTATAGGAAAAGCTTAGGATGCCAAAGGAGACTAAATTAATAAAATAATATTATTATTTTAAAAAATCCAGCCGCCTGCCAAAACTTTCAAAAGCCATCAGCCACCACAAGTGGGACCCACCTCCCATTAAAAAAATATTTATTTTCCGAAACTTCAATAATTCATAATAAATAGCCCCTTTGTCAGAAAAATACAAATGATGTGTCCTTTCTATAGGAAATTTAATTCTCTACAACTTTGTAGAAGGAAGTTTTTCCAAATTCCAAACATAAATTATTCGAAATCCATAAACAGATGATTTTTCACACCAAAATACTGATAAAAATACATCAGTGCTAATTCCTTCTTTAATATCCACAAAATAAATATTTCCTTATCATATAAATCAATAATTAATTATTCACAAATAATATTACAGAACTACAATATTGACAACCAGGTCGTTCCCAGGAAAGAGGGGGCCTTCCGATAAGGACTTCTCCTTACTGGCGCGCAATTAAATAACCCCTCCTAGACAGAACTTCCTTAGACATTGTCAATAATGCTATCTAATAATATTATTCAAATAATATGAATTATTGAGTTGATAATGTGAAATACTGTGCAGTGACAATTATTGAATCAATAATACCAAAATATCAACTTTAGCCATTATTGAATCAATCATATAAAATGGCAACGTAGCAATTACTGAGTCAATAAAATATCAATGTAACAATTATTGAGTCAATAAAATAAAATATCAACGTAGCAATTATTGAGTCAATAATATAAAATATTGAACAGTAATTACTGTAACAATTATTGAGTAATGGCTTCTCACGTAAGAATCAATAATTAGAATTACTGTGCAATACCGTGTGCTACTGTGCAACACCGCGTATCACTGTATTTTAACCACCGGATATTTCAACAGTACTAACGGTAATAACCACGCCGTTATTTTGTAAAAAAAGTTATTTCTGTCGCTTTCTATATCCGACAGTTATTCCGTTGTGGGGGCCCACAAATAGCTGCGCCGTCGTACGAATATTCCCCGACAACAAGAATATTCCACGACCAAACGAATATTCCCCGACAACAAGAATATTTTATAACCACTTGCTCATTTTAAAAATGTTTGCACATTTCACCCATAACTTTCATATTTATCAAAACAACACCTTACTGTTTCGAAATAATATAGAAAATTAAATCTTTATTCATAAAAGTTGGGGTCTTACAACTGTGACCAAATATGTTAAATTTCTATTAAAAACTCAAACGATTCTACTTCAATTGTGGAATCATAATCGTTTTTAAAGTAAATCAATCCCCAAAAAAATTTAAGGTTCTATATATACACAGAGGAAGAGAAGTAGCTTGATGGGAGATGATAATGTTTCTCAATTGTACAGAAGGCGGAGATCTGGTAGGATATTAATAGTGGACTGGCTGGATATTTTGCAATGATGGTGAGATTGTTGAAGATGATGATGGATGTGTTGAGACTTGAAGTATTCTGGAAGTGACAAGATTTAGTTTTGCTAAATTGAATTTATTTTGCATTTGTTAACGGTGTACTTTATTTAGTATATATGTTAATTGTGTAATTTGTTTACTTTATATTAAGTTAATTAATTGTGTATTTTTTTTTAAATTTGTGTTAATTGTGTTAATTATTTTATTTTTTATATTTGAAATTAGATGAAAGAGACAACAATGGAGATGATGGTGTTTTAAATTAATGGGTATCTTTGTCTTTTAACAATCTAGTGGGGCTCGGGGAAATAAATTGATTTAGTATAATATTTAAATCGTTGAGATAATTTAGCAGCTAGGCTTGTGGTGCTCGGATGGTCTTATTATCGAGATTTCAAAGTTGAGGTTGAGTTCGAATCATGGGCTTCGCCAATTTTTTAGCAATTAATTGGAAAACATTCAGGTCAGCGGTGTCACGTGTACCACGTCAGCAGGTCAACGCCCATGTGGCACCTGGGGGCTCAATATACAAATTTTTGAATAGAAATAGGCTCGATTTGCGTTGACCAAAAGAAAGAAGCTCAATACCCAAAAACACCTAAAGTTCAGGGTCAACATTTGCAATTTACCCATAATTAATGTATTTGTGAGGCTTATGAAGTGGTTCTGCGTAGTACACAAAATTAGAAGAATTGATGTTGGTAATTAGTCAATTTACCCCAAATTTTGTGAATTCCTGCGATTGCAAAGTACGTATATTCAATTCCTGTGATTGTTTTTATTCTCTTTACCGTCTTCCGCTGTGTCAGTTGGCATCAGAGCCTGGGAGTTAGCCCGACAAGGACGATTCTACTGATCAAGCAAGAGACAACCCACTCCGATGTCAGTGTGAAGGAGAATGATGTGACCCCCAAAATAGGTTCAATACTCAACCCATTTTGAGTCGCCAAATACATGGTACAGAATCCAAATACAATCTTTCATATCAAACGGTCGTGCAAAATACGACCACACAACTGTGAGTGTCAATACAGACATGTAGAAAATATTAATATTCAAACTAAGTCCTCATTACATTTATTATCACACTATTTTTAAAAAAAATAGTGAGGACTTCTACAGCTCTAACTCGGACCATCACTCCATTTCCCGACTAGTACCCGTGATATTCTAATTTCCTGAAGAGAACAATGGAAGAAAAGGGTAAGCTCAAATAGCCCAGTAAAGAATATTATGACTAAGATAATGAAGAATAAATTATCGTTAGTCTTCAATAAATCAAATAAAATATTATGGACAACAAGTTTTAGATCAATATTCGCAGCGAAAATAACAATTCATTAGAAGAGTTAAGTAGAGAATGATGTCTACTATCTTCTTTGATTTAAAAGTCCATCATCAATATTTTATCCCTGTAACATCAATCAATATACATCTCGAATCAAATATTCATCTTTTGCACTACGGGCCAAAGATATTCATTTGTATCACCAGTTGGTCATGTTCATCTCAACACCTGTCCATCTTTGCACTACGGGCCAAAGATATTCATCAGACAATCATTCATCTTTGCATTACAGGCCAAAGATATTCATCAAGTAATCATTCATCTTTGCACTACAGGCCAAAGATATTCAGTTATATCACCATTTAGGACTGACGATGATGAAAAATAATACAAATAATGAATCTAGTGAGATAAAGGACAAATATTAGAGAATTTATTCAGAGTTCAAGAATGAAGATCAAAACCTGGATCCAATCAAAAATGATTTGGAAAGAAAAAAAATATTTTTTTTACCGTGAATAGTAACTCGTGAATAGTAATTTATGAATAGTAACTCGACATGAAAAGATAAAAATTTCACAAGAAAGTTCAGACCAATATTTCAGTGAAATGATATTAGATGAAGCGCAAAACTTAAGGAATTTTTGATCATTTCAGGAATTATAGAAGCAATACTTACCATAGTAAGTTTAGAGTTAGAAATCTGAAATGAAACAATATACGAAACTACAATTGGATTTTCATCCGTCAGGCGGTAGTCCGCTCATACAGATTATTTTCATAATTTAATAACAACTGAATACGAAGGGTTATTCACCAGGCATGCGGTAGTCCGCGTAGACAGGTTATTCCCACAAAATAATAAAGAATAGAATAACAACAGGATTTCACCATGCATGCGGTAGTCTGCGTAGACATGTTATTCCAACAGAATAATAAAGAATGGAATAACAACCCTTACGAGTATTGAAAAAAAATAACTCTCTTCATGAATACAAAATAAATAATACCCCTTACCTTAAAAATTTGGAGACTGCACTAGTGTAATAACAGAATACTCTTCTTCTTTCTCTCTTATTCTCTTTATACTTTCTCTCTCTATAGCTTTAGTGAATTGGTGAGAAATAATGAAGAAATGAGCTTCTATTTATAGGCTCGTCAGAGTAAGGATAAAATAGTATTTTCGCCATAATTTATGACATCATCGCTTACATCATCGATCCTATGACATCTTTGCTTACCTCATCGCTCCGATGACATCCTTGCTTACCTCATCGCTCCGATGACATCATTGTTTGCATCATAAGAGTTCAAATTCAATTTGCACTCTTCCACCTCGTTTAACTTTTATACCATGAATTTACTATAATAATGTTACCATTCAAATTATAAAAATCATACTATTATATAATCACATCATACTACTATAATGTAATATTATAATAATATATTTGAATGAACTATTTTATCGGGCAAAATAAAATACCAACTTTTAACAAATGTCACATGTTAAAAATTCCTCCGTCTAAATCCGCAGTGAATAAATATTTCCTTATCATATATATCAAAAATTAATTATTCACAAATAATATTACAGAACTACAATATTGACAACCAGGTCGTTCCCAAGAAAGAGGGGGCCTTCCGATAAGGATTTCTCCTTACTGGCGCGCAATTAATCAACCGCTTTCATAGACAGAACTTCCTTAGACATTGCCAATAATGCTATCTAATAATATTATTCAAATAATATGAATTATTGATTTAATAATTTAAAATAATGTGTAATGACAATTATTGAATCAATAATATAAAATAGCAAAGTACCACTTATTGATATCAAATATCAACGTAGCAAATATTGAACCAATAAAATATTATGCAATTATTGAATCAATAATATAAAATATTGAACAGTAATTACTGTAACAATAATTGAGTAAGTGCCTTGCTACGTAAGAATCAATAATTCGAAATACTGTGCAATATCGTGTGCTACTGTGCAACACCACGTATTACTCTATTTTAACCACCGGGTATTTCAACAGTACTAACGGTAACAGTTTTGTCGTTATTTAGTCAATTTACCCCAAACTTTGTGAATTCCTGTGATTGCAAAGTACGTATATTCAATTCCTGTGATTGTTTTTATTCTCTTTACCGTCTTCCGCTGTGTCAGTTGGCATCAGAGCCTGGGAGTTAGCCCGACAAGGACGATTCTACTGATTAAGCAAGAGACAACCCACTCCGATGTCAGTGTGAAGGAGAATGATGTGACACCCCCAAAATAGGTTCAATACTCAACCCATTCTGAGTCGCCAAATACATGGTACAGAATCCAAATACAATCTTTCATATCAAACGGTCGTGCAAAATATGACCACAAAACTGTGAGTGTCAATACAGACATGTACAAAATATTAATATTCAAACTAAGTCCTCATTACATTTATTATCACACTAGTTTTAAAAAAATAGTGAGGACTTCTACAGCTCTAACTCGGACCATCACTCCATTTCCCAACTAGTACCCGTGATATTCTCATTTCCTGAAGAGAACAATGGAAGAAAAGGGTGAGCTCAAATAGCCCAGTAAAGAATATTATGACTAAGATAATGAAGAATAAATTATCGTTAGTCTTCAATAAATCAGATAAAATATTATGGACAACAAGTTTTAGATCAATATTCGCAGCGAAAATAACAATTCATTAGAAGAGTCAAGTAGAGAATGATGTCTACTATCTTCTTTGATTTAAAAGTCCATCATCAATATTTTATCCCTGTAACATCAATCAATATACATCTCGAATCAAATATTCATCTTTTGCACTACGGGCCAAAGATATTCATTTGTATCACCAATTGGTCATGTTCATCTCAACACCTGTCCATCTTTGCACTACGGTTCATCAGACAATCATTCATCTTTGCATTACAGGCCAAAGATATTCATTAAGTAATCATTCATCTTTGCACTACAGGCCAAAGATATTCAGTTATATCACCATTTAGGACTGAGGATGATGAAAAACAATACGAATAATGAATCTAGTGAGATAAAAGACAAATATTAGAGAATTTATTCAGAGTTCAAGAATGAAGATCAAAACCTGGATCCAATCAAAAATGATTTGGAAAGAAAAAAAAATATTTTTTTTACCGTGAATAGTAACTCGTGAATAGTAATTCATGAATAGTAACTCGACATGAAAAGATAAAAATTTCACAAGAAAGTTCAGACCAATATTTCAGTGAAATGATATTAGATGAAGCGCAAAACTCAAGTAATTTTTGATCATTTCAGAATTATAGAAGCAATACTTACCATAGTAAATTTAGAGTTAGGAATCTGAAATGAAACAATATACGAAACTGCAATTGGATTTTCATCCGTCAGGCGGTAGTCTGCTCAGACAGATTATTTTCATAATTTAATAACAACTGAATACGAAGGGTTATTCACCAGGCATGCGGTAGTCCGCGTAGACAGGTTATTCCCACAAAAAAATAAAGAATAGAATAACAACAGGATTTCACCATGCATGCGGTAGTCCGCGTAGACATGTTATTCCAACAGAATAATAAAGAATGGAAAAACAACCCTTACGAGTATTGAAAAAAAATAACTCTCTTCATGAATACAAAATAAATAATACCCCTTACCTTAAAAATTTGGAGATTGCACTAGTGTAATAACAGAATACTCTTCTTCTTTCTCTCTTATTCTCTCTATACTTTCTCTCTCTATAGCTTTAGTGAATTGGTGAGAAATAATGAAGAAATGAGCTTCTATTTATAGGCTCGGCAGAGTAAGGATAAAATAGTATTTTCGCCATAATTTATGACATCATCGCTTACATCATCGATCCTATGACATCTTTCCTTACCTCATCGCTCCGATGGCATCCTTGCTTACCTCATCGCTCCGATGACATCATTGTTTGCATCATAAGAGTTCAAATTCAATTTGCACTCTTCCACCTCGTTTAACTTTTATACCATGAATTTACTATAATAATGTTACCATTCAAATTATAAAAATCATACTATTATATAATCACATCCTACTACTATAATGTAATATTATAATAATATATTTGAATGAACTATTTTATCGGGCAAAATAAAATACCAACTTTTAACAAATGTCACAGGTTAAAAATTCATCCGTCTAAATCCACATTGAATAAATATTTCCTTATCATATATATCAAAAATTAATTATTCACAAATAATATTACAGAACTACAATATTGACAACCAGGTCGTTCCCAAGAAAGAGGGGGCCTTCCGATAAGGATTTCTCCTTACTGGCGCGCAATTAATCAACCCCTTTCCTAGACAGAACTTCCTTAGACATTACCAATAATGCTATCTAATAATATTATTCAAATAATATGAATTATTGATTTAATAATTTAAAATAATGTGTAATGACAATTATTGAATCAATAATATAAAATAGCAAAGTACCACTTATTGATATCAAATATCAACGTAGCAAATATTGAACCAATAAAATATTATGCAATTATTGAATCAATAATATAAAATATTGAACAGTAATTACTGTAACAATAATTGAGTAAGTGGCTTCCTACGTAAGAATCAATAATTCGAAATACTGTGCAATACCGTGTGCTACTGTGCAACACCACGTATTACTCTATTTTAACCACCGGGTATTTCAACAGTACTAACGGTAACAGTTTTGTCGTTATTTAGTCAATTTACCCCAAACTTTGTGAATTCTTGTGATTGCAAAGTACGTATATTCAATTCATGTGATTGTTTTTATTCTCTTTACCGTCTTCCGCTGTGTCAGTTGGCATCAGAGCCTGGGAGTTAGCCCAACAGGACGATTCTACTGATCAAGCAAGAAACAACCCACTCCGATGTCAGTGTGAAGGAGAATGATGTGACGCCCCCAAAATAGGTTCAATACTCAACCCATTCTGAGTCGCCAAATACATGGTACAGAATCCAAATACAATCTTTCATATCAAACGGTCGTGCAAAATATGACCACAAAACTGTGAGTGTCAATACAGACATGTAGAAAATATTAATATTCAAACTAAGTCCTCATTACATTTATTATCACACTATTTTTAAAAAAAAATAGTGAGGACTTCTACAGCTCTAACTCGGACCATCACTCCATTTCCCGACTAGTACCCGTGATATTCTCATTTCCTGAAGCGAACAATGGAAGAAAAGGGTGAGCTCAAATAGCCCAGTAAAGAATATTATGACTAAGATAATGAAGAATAAATTATCGTTAGTCTTCAATAAATCAGATAAAATATTATGGACAACAAGTTTTAGATCAATATTCGCAGCGAAAATAACAATTCATTAGAAGAGTCAAGTAGAGAATGATGTCTACTATCTTCTTTGATTTAAAAGTCCATCATCAATATTTTATCCCTGTAACATCAATCAATATACATCTCGAATCAAATATTCATCTTTTGCACTACGGGCCAAAGATATTCATTTGTATCACCAGTTGGTCATGTTCATCTCAACACCTGTCCATCTTTGCACTACAGGCCAAAGATATTCATCAGACAATCATTCATCTTTGCACTACAGGCCAAAGATATTCATCAAGTAATCATTCATCTTTGCACTACAGGCCAAAGATATTCAGTTATATCACCATTTAGAACTGAGGATGATGAAAAACAATACGAATAATGAATCTAGTGAGATAGAGGACAAATATTAGAGAATTTATTCATAGTTCAAGAATGAAGATCAAAACCTGGATCCAATCAAAAATGATTTGGAAAGAAAAAAAATATTTTTTTTTCCGTGAATAGTAACTCGTGAATAGTAATTCATGAATAGTAACTCGACATGAAAAGATAAAAATTTCACAAGAAAGTTCAGACCAAAATTTCAGTGAAATGATATTAGATGAAGCGCAAAACTCAAGGAATTTTTGATCATTTCAGGAATTATAGAAGCAATACTTACCATAGTAAGTTTAGAGTTAGGAATCTGAAATGAAACAATATACGAAACTGCAATTGAATTTTCATCCGTCAGGCGGTAGTCCGCTCAGACATATTATTTTCATAATTTAATAACAACTGAATACGAAGGGTTATTCACCAGGCATACGGTAGTCCGCGTAGACAGGTTATTCCCACAAAATAATAAAGAATAGAATAACAACAGGATTTCACCATGCATGCGGTAGTCCGCGTAGACATGTTATTCCAACAGAATAATAAAGAATGGAATAACAACCCTTACGAGTATTGAAAAAAAATAACTCTCTTCATGAATACAAAATAAATAATACCCCTTACCTTAAAAATTTGGAGACTGCACTAGTGTAATAACAGAATACTCTTCTTCTTTCTCTCTCTATAGCTTTAGTGAATTCGTGAGAAATAATGAAGAAATGAGCTTCTATTTATAGGCTCGGCAGAGTAAGGATGAAATAGTATTTTCGCCATAATTTATGACATCATCGCTTACATCATCGATCCTATGACATCATTGCTTACCTCATCGCTCCGATGACATCCTTGCTTACCTCATCGCTCCGATGACATCATTGTTTGCTTCATAAGAGTTCAAATTCAATTTGCACTCTTCCACCTCGTTTAACTTTTATACCATGAATTTACTATAATAATGTTACCATTCAAATTATAAAAATCATACTATTATATAATCACATCATACTACTATAATGTAATATTATAATAATATATTTGAATGAACTATTTTATCGGGCAAAATAAAATACCAACTTTTAACAAATGTCACATGTTAAAAATTCCTCCGTCTAAATCCACATTGAATAAATATTTCCTTATCATATATATCAAAAATTAATTATTCACAAATAATATTACAGAACTACAATATTGACAACCAGGTCGTTCCCAGGAAAGAGGGGGCCTTCCGATAAGGATTTCTCCTTACTGGCGAGCAATTAATCAACCCCTTTCCTAGACAGAACTTCCTTAGACATTGCCAATAATGCTATCTAATAATATTATTCAAATAATATGAATTATTGATTTAATAATTTAAAATAATGTGTAATGACAATTATTGAATCAATAATATAAAATAGCAAAGTACCACTTATTGATATCAAATATCAACGTAGCAAATATTGAACCAATAAAATATTATGCAATTATTGAATCAATAATATAAAATATTGAACAGTAATTACTGTAACAATAATTGAGTAAGTGGCTTCCTACGTAAGAATCAATAATTCGAAATACTGTGCAATATCGTGTGCTACTGTGCAACACCACGTATTACTCTATTTTAACCACCGGGTATTTCAACAGTACTAACGGTAACAATTTTGTCGTTATTTAGTCAATTTACCCCAAACTTTGTGAATTCCTGTGATTGCAAAGTACGCATATTCAATTCCTGTGATTGTTTTTATTCTCTTTACCGTCTTCCGCTGTGTCAGTTGGCATCAGAGCCTTGGAGTTAGCCCGACAAGAACGATTCTACTGATCAAGCAAGAGACAACCCACTCCGATGTCAGTGTGAAGGAGAATGATGTGACGCCCCCAAAATAGGTTCAATACTCAACCCATTCTGAGTCGCCAAATACATGGTACAGAATCCAAATACAATCTTTCATATCAAACGGTCGTGCAAAATATGACCACAAAACTGTGAGTGTCAATACAGACATGTAGAAAATATTAATATTCAAACTAAGTCCTCATTCCATTTATTATCACACTATTTTTTTAAAAAAATAGTGAGGACTTCTACAGCTCTAACTCGGACCATCACTCCATTTCCCGACTAGTACCCGTGATATTCTCATTTCCTGAAGAGAACAATGGAAGAAAAGGGTGAGCTCAAATAGCCCAGTAATGAATATTATGACTAAGATAATGAAGAATAAATTATCGTTAGTCTTCAATAAATCAGATAAAATATTATGGACAACAAGTTTTAGATCAATATTCGCAGCGAAAATAACAATTCATTAGAAGAGTCAAGTAGAGAATGATGTCTACTATCTTCTTTGATTTAAAAGTCTATCATCAATATTTTATCCCTGTAACATCAATCAATATACATCTCGAATCAAATATTCATCTTTTGCACTACGGGCCAAAGATATTCATTTGTATCACCAGTTGGTCATGTTCATCTCAACACCTGTCCATCTTTGCACTACGGGCCAAAGATATTCATCAGACAATCATTCATCTTTGCATTACAGGCCAAAGATATTCATCAAGTAATCATTCATCTTTGCACTACAGGCCAAAGATATTCAGTTATATCACCATTTAGAATTGAGGATGATGAAAAACAATACGAATAATGAATCTAGTGAGATAAAGGACAAATATTAGAGAATTTATTCAGAGTTCAAGAAAGAAGATCAAAACCTGGATCCAATCAAAAATGATTTGGGAAGAAAAAAAAATATTTTTTTTACCGTGAATAGTAACTCGTGAATAGTAATTCATGAATAGTAACTCGACATGAAAAGATAAAAATTTCACAAGAAAGTTCAGACCAATATTTCAGTGAAATGATATTAGATGAAGCGCAAAACTCAAGGAATTTTTGATCATTTCAAGAATTATAGAAGCAATACTTACCATAGTAAGTTTAGAGTTAGGAATCTGAAATGAAACAATATACGAAACTGCAATTGAATTTTCATCCGTCAGGCGGTAGTCCGCTCAGACAGATTATTTTCATAATTTAATAACAACTGAATACGAAGGGTTATTCACCAGGCATGCGGTAGTCCGCGTAGACAGGTTATTCCCACAAAACAATAAAGAATAGAATAACAACAGGATTTCACCATGCATGCGGTAGTCCGCGTAGACATGTTATTCCAACAGAATAATAAAGAATGGAATAACAACCCTTACGAGTATTGAAAAAAAATAACTCTCTTCATGAATACAAAATAAATAATACCCCTTACCTTAAAAATTTGGAGACTGCACTAGTGTAATAACAGAATACTCTTCTTCTTTCTCTCTCTATAGCTTTAGTGAATTAGTGAGAAATAATGAAGAAATGAGCTTCTATTTATAGGCTCAGCAGAGTAAGGATGAAATAGTATTTTCGCCATAATTTATGACATCATTGCTTACCTCATCGCTCCGATGACATCCTTGCTTACCTCATCGCTCCGATGACATCATTGTTTGCATCATAAGAGTTCAAATTCAATTTGCACTCTTCCACCTCGTTTAACTTTTATACCATGAATTTACTATAATAATGTTACCATTCAAATTATAAAAATCATACTATTATATAATCACATCATACTACTATAATGTAATATTATAATAATATATTTGAATGAACTATTTTATCGGGCAAAATAAAATACCAACTTTTAACAAATGTCACATGTTAAAAATTCCTCCGTCTAAATCCACATTGAATAAATATTTCCTTATCATATATATCAAAAATTAATTATTCACAAATAATATTACAGAACTACAATATTGACAACCAGGTCGTTCCCAGGAAAGAGGGGGCCTTCCGATAAGGATTTCTCCTTACTGGCGAGCAATTAATCAACCCCTTTCCTAGACAGAACTTCCTTAGACATTGCCAATAATGCTATCTAATAATATTATTCAAATAATATGAATTATTGATTTAATAATTTAAAATAATGTGTAATGACAATTATTGAATCAATAATATTAAATAGCAAAGTACCACTTATTGATATCAAATATCAACGTAGCAAATACTGAACCAATAAAATATTATGCAATTATTGAATCAATAATATAAAATATTGAACAGTAATTACTGTAACTAATAATTGAGTAAGTGGCTTCCTACGTAAGAATCAATAATTCGAAATACTGTGCAATATCGTGTGCTACTGTGCAACACCACGTATTACTCTATTTTAACCATCGGGTATTTCAACAGTACTAACGGTAACAGTTTTGTCGTTATTTAGTCAATTTACCCCAAACTTTGTGACTTCCTGTGATTGCAAAGTACGTATATTCAATTCCTGTGATTGTTTTTATTCTTTTTACCGTCTTCCGCTGTGTCAGTTGGCATCAGAGCCTTGGAGTTAGCCCGACAAGAACGATTCTACTGATCAAGCAAGAGACAACCCACTCCGATGTCAGTGTGAAGGAGAATGATGTGACGCCCCCAAAATAGGTTCAATACTCAACCCATTCTGAGTCGCCAAATACATGGTACAGAATCCAAATACAATCTTTCATATCAAACGGTCGTGCAAAATATGACCACAAAACTGTGAGTGTCAATACAGACATGTAGAAAATATTAATATTCAAACTAAGTCCTCATTCCATTTATTATCACACTATTTTTTTAAAAAAATAGTGAGGACTTCTACAGCTCTAACTCGGACCATCACTGCATTTCCCGACTAGTACCCGTGATATTCTCATTTCCTGAAGAGAACAATGGAAGAAAAGGGTGAGCTCAAATAGCCCAGTAAAGAATATTATGACTAAGATAATGAAGAATAAATTATCGTTAGTCTTCAATAAATCAGATAAAATATTATGGACAACAAGTTTTAGATCAATATTCGCAGCGAAAATAACAATTCATTAGAAGAGTCAAGTAGAGAATGATGTCTACTATCTTCTTTGATTTAAAAGTCCTATCATCAATATTTTATCCCTGTAACATCAATCAATATACATCTCGAATCAAATATTCATCTTTTGCACTACGGGCCAAAGATATTCATTTGTATCACCAGTTGATCATGTTCATCTCAACACCTGTCCATCTTTGCACTACGGGCCAAAGATATTCATCAGACAATCATTCATCTTTGCATTACAGGCCAAAGATATTCATCAAGTAATCATTCATCTTTGCACTACAGGCCAAAGATATTCAGTTATATCACCATTTAGAACTGAGGATGATGAAAAACAATACGAATAATGAATCTAGTGAGATAAAGGACAAATATTAGAGAATTTATTCAGAGTTCAAGAAAGAAGATCAAAACCTGGATCCAATCAAAAATGATTTGGGAAGAAAAAAAATATTTTTTTTACCGTGAATAGTAACTCGTGAATAGTAATTCATGAATAGTAACTCGACATGAAAAGATAAAAATTTCACAAGAAAGTTCAGACCAATATTTCAGTGAAATGATATTAGATGAAGCGCAAAACTCAAGGAATTTTTGATCATTTCAAGAATTATAGAAGCAATACTTACCATAGTAAGTTTAGAGTTAGGAATCTGAAATGAAACAATATACGAAACTGCAATTGGATTTTCATCCGTCAGGCGGTAGTCTGCTCAGACAGATTATTTTCATAATTTAATAACAACTGAATACGAAGGGTTATTCACCAGGCATGCGGTAGTCCGCGTAGACAGGTTATTCCCACAAAATAATAAAGAATAGAATAACAACAGGATTTCACCATGCATGCGGTAGTCCGCGTAGACATGTTATTCCAACAGAATAATAAAGAATGGAATAACAACCCTTACGAGTATTGAAAAAAAATAACTCTCTTCATGAATACAAAATAAATAATACCCCTTACCTTAAAAATTTGGAGATTGCACTAGTGTAATAGCAGAATACTCTTCTTCTTTCTCTCTTATTCTCTCTATACTTTCTCTCTCTATAGCTTTAGTGAATTGGTGAGAAATAATGAAGAAATGAGGTTCTATTTATAGGCTCGGCAGAGTAAGGATAAATAATATTTTCGCCATAATTTATGACATCATCGCTTACATCATCGATCCTATGGCATCATTGCTTACCTCATCGCTACGATGACATCCTTGCTTACCTCATCGCTCCGATGACATCATTGTTTGCATCATAAGAGTTCAAATTCAATTTGCACTCTTCCACCTCGTTTAACTTTTATACCATGAATTTACTATAATAATGTTACCATTCAAATTATAAAAATCATACTATTATATAATCACATCATACTACTATAATGTAATATTATAATAATATATTTGAATGAACTATTTTATCGGGCAAGATAAAATACCAACTTTTAACAAATGTCACATGTTAAAAATTCCTCCGTCTAAATCCGCAGTGAATAAATATTTCCTTATCATATATATCAAAAATTAATTATTCACAAATAATATTACATAACTACAATATTGACAATCAGATCGTTCCCAGGAAAGAGGGGGCCTTCCGATAAGGATTTCTCCTTACTGACGCGCAATTAATCAACCCCTTTCCTAGACAGAACTTCCTTAGACATTGCCAATAATGCTATCTAATAATATTATTCAAATAATATGAATTATTGATTTAATAATTTAAAGTAATGTGTAATGACAATTATTGAATCAATAATATAAAATAGCAAAGTACCACTTATTGATATCAAATATCAACGTAGCAAATATTGAACTAATAAAATATTATGCAATTATTGAATCAATAATATAAAATATTGAACAGTAATTACTGTAACAATAATTGAGTAAGTGCCTTCCTACGTAAGAATCAATAATTCGAAATACTGTGCAATACCGTGTGCTACTGTGCAACACCACGTATTACTGTATTTTAACCACCGGGTATTTCAACAGTACTAACGGTAACATTTTTGTCGTTATTTAGTCAATTTACCCTAAACTTTGTGAATTCCTGTGATTGCAAAGTACGTATATTCAATTCCTGTGATTGTTTTTATTCTCTTTACCGTCTTCCGCTGTGTCAGTTGGCATACGAGCCTGGGAGTTAGCCCGACAAGGACGATTCTACTGATCAAGCAAGAGACAACCCACTCCGATGTCAGTGTGAAGGAGAATGATGTGACGCCCCCAAAATAGGTTCAATACTCAACCCATTCTGAGTCGCCAAATACATGGTACAGAATCCAAATACAATCTTTCATATCAAACGGTCGTGCAAAATATGACCACAAAACTGTGAGTGTCAATACAGACATGTAAAAAATATTAATATTCAAACTAAGTCCTCATTACATTTATTATCACACTATTTTTAAAAAAAAATAGAGAGGACTTCTACAGCTCTAACTCGGACCATCACTCCATTTCCCGACTAGTACCCGTGATATTCTCATTTCTTGAAAAGAACAATGGAAGAAAAGGGTGAGCTCAAATAGCCTAGTAAAGAATATTATGACTAAGATAATGAAGAATAAATTATCGTTAGTCTTCAATAAATCAGATAAAATATTATGGACAACAAGTTTTAGATCAATATTCGCAGCGAAAATAACAATTCATTAGAAGAGTCAAGTAGAGACTGATGTCTACTATCTTCTTTGATTTAAAAGTCCATCATCAATATTTTATCCCTGTAACATCAATCAATATACATCTCGAATCAAATATTCATCTTTTGCACTACGGGCCAAAGATATTCATTTGTATCACCAGTTGGTCATGTTCATCTCAACACCTGTCCATCTTTGCACTACGGGCCAAAGATATTCATCAAACAATCATTCATCTTTGCACTACAGGCCAAAGATATTCATCAAGTAATCATTCATCTTTGCACTACAGGCCAAAGATATTCAGTTATATCACCATTTAGGACTGAGGATGATGAAAAACAATACGAATAATGAATCTAGTGAGATAAAGGACAAATATTAGAGAATTTATTCAGAGTTCAAGAATGAAGATCAAAACCTGGATCCAATCAAAAATAATTTGGAAAGAAAAAAAAATATTTTTTTTACCGTGAATAGTAACTCGTGAATAGTAATTCATGAATAGTAACTCGACATGAAAAAATAAAAATTTCACAAGAAAGTTCAGACCAATATTTCAGTGAAATGATATTAGATGAAGCGCAAAACTCAAGTAATTTTTGATCATTTCAGAATTATAGAAGCAATACTTACCATAGTAAATTTAGAGTTAGGAATCTGAAATGAAACAATATACGAAACTGCAATTGGATTTTCATCCGTCAGGCGGTAGTCTGCTCAGAGAGATTATTTTCATAATTTAATAACAACTGAATACGAAGGGTTATTCACCAGGCATTCGGTAGTCCGCGTAGACAGATTATTCCCATAAAATAATATAGAATGGAATAACAACAGGATTTCACCTTGCATGCGGTAGTCCGCGTAGACATGTTATTCCAACAGAATAATAAAGAATGGAATAACAACCCTTATGAGTATTGAAAAAAAATAACTCTCTTCATGAATACAAAAGAAATAATACCCCTTACCTTAAAAATTTGGAGACTGCACTAGTGTAATAGCAGAATACTCTTCTTCTTTCTCTTTTATTCTCTCTATACTTTCTCTCTCTATAGCTTTAGTGAATTGGTGAGAAATAATGAAGAAATGAGCTTCTATTTATAGGCTCGGCAGAGTAAGGATAAATAGTATTTTCGCCATAATTTATGACATCATCGCTTACATCATCGATCCTATGACATCATTGCTTACCTCATCGCTACGATGACATCCTTGCTTACCTCATCGCTCCGATGACATCATTGTTTGCATCATAAGAGTTCAAATTCAATTTGCACTCTTCCACCTCGTTTAACTTTTATACCATGAATTTACTATAATAATGTTACCATTCAAATTATAAAAATCATACTATTATATAATCACATCATACTACTATAATGTAATATTATAATAATATATTTGAATGAACTATTTTATCGGGCAAGATAAAATACCAACTTTTAACAAATGTCACATGTTAAAAATTCCTCCGTCTAAATCCACAGTGAATAAATATTTCCTTATCATATATATCAAAAATTAATTATTCATAAATAATATTACAGAACTACAATATTGACAACCAGGTCGTTCCCAGGAAAGAGGGGGCCTTCCGAAAAGGATTTCTCCTTACTGGCGCGCAATTAATCAACCCCTTTCCTAGACAGAACTTCCTTAGACATTGCCAATAATGCTATCTAATAATATTATTCAAATAATATGAATTATTGATTTAATAATTTAAAGTAATGTGTAATGACAATTATTGAATCAATAATATAAAATAGCAAAGTACCACTTATTGATATCAAATATCAACGTAGCAAATATTGAACCAATAAAATATTATGCAATTATTGAATCAATAATATAAAATATTAAACAGTAATTACTGTAACAATAATTGAGTAAGTGCCTTTATACGTAAGAATCAATAATTAGAAATACTGTGCAATAACGTGTGCTACTGTGCAACACCACGTATTACTGTATTTTAACCACCGGGTATTTCAACAGTACTAACGGTAACAGTTTTGTCGTTATTTAGTCAATTTACCCCAAACTTTGTGAATTCCTGTGATTGCAAAGTACGCATATTCAATTCCTGTGATTGTTTTTATTCTCTTTACCGTCTTCCGCTGTGTCAGTTGGCATACGAGCCTGGGAGTTAGCCCGACAAGGACGATTCTACTGATCAAGCAAGAGACAACCCACTCCGATGTCAGTGTGAAGGAGAATGATGTGACGCCCCCAAAATAGGTTCAATACTCAACCCATTCTGAGTCGCCAAATACATGGTACAGAATCCAAATACAATCTTTCATATCAAACGGTCGTGCAAAATATGACCACAAAACTGTGAGTGTCAATACAGACATGTAGAAAATATTAATATTCAAACTAAGTCCTCATTACATTTATTATCACACTATTTTTAAAAAAAAATAGTGAAGACTTCTACAGCTCTAACTCGGACCATCACTCCATTTCCCGACTAGTACCCGTGATATTCTCATTTCTTGAAGAGAACAATGGAAGAAAAGGGTGAGCTCAAATAGCCCAGTAAAGAATATTATGACTAAGATAATGAAGAATAAATTATCGTTAGTCTTCAATAAATCAGATAAAATATTATGGACAACAAGTTTTAGATCAATATTCGCAGCGAAAATAACAATTCATTAGAAGAGTCAAGTAGAGAATGATGTCTACTATCTTCTTTGATTTAAAAGTCCATCATCAATATTTTATCCCTGTAACATCAATCAATATACATCTCGAATCAAATATTCATCTTTTGCACTACGGGCCAAAGATATTCATTTGTATCACCAGTTGGTCATGTTCATCTCAACACCTGTCCATCTTTGCACTACGGGCCAAAGATATTCATCAGACAATCATTCATCTTTGCACTACAGGCCAAAGATATTCATCAAGTAATCATTCATCTTTGCACTACAGGCCAAAGATATTCAGTTATATCACCATTTAGGACTGAGGATGATGAAAAACAATACGAATAATGAATCTAGTGAGATAAAGGATAAATATTAGAAAATTTATCCAGAGTTCAAGAATGAAGATCAAAACCTGGATCCAATCAAAAATGATTTGGAAAGAAAAAAAATATTTTTTTATCATAAATAGTAACTTGTGAATAGTAATTCATGAATAGTAACTCGACATGAAAAGATAAAAATTTTACAAGAAAGTTCAGACCAATATTTCAGTGAAATGATATTAGATGAAGCGCAAAACTCAAGGAATTTTTGATCATTTCAGGAATTATAGAAGCAATACTTACCATAGTAAGTTTAGAGTTAGGAATCTGAAATGAAACAATATACGAAACTACAATTGGATTTTCACCCGTCAGGCGGTTGTCCACTCAGACAGATTATTTTCATAATTTAATAACAACTGAATACGAAGGGTTATTCACTAGGCATGCGGTAGTCCGCGTAGACAGGTTATTCCCACAAAATAATAAAGAATGGAATAACAACAGGATTTCACCATGCATGCGGTAGTCCGCGTAGACATGGTATTCCAACAGAATAATAAAGAATGGAATAACAACCCTTACGATAACTCTCTTCATGAATACAAAAGAAATAATACCCCTTACCTTAAAATTTGGAGACTGCACTAGTGTAATAGCAGAATACTCTTCTTCTTTCTCTTTTATTCTCTCTATACTTTCTCTCTCTATAGCTTTAGTGAATTGGTGAGAAATAATGAAGAAATGAGCTTCTATTTATAGGCTCGGCAGAGTAAGGATAAAATAGTATTTTCGTCATAATTTATGACATCATCGCTTACATCATCGATCCTATGACATCATTGCTTACCTCATCGCTCCGATGACATCCTTGCTTACCTCATTGCTCCGATAACATCATTGTTTGCATCATAAGAGTTCAAATTCAGTTTGCACTCTTCCACCTCGTTTAACTTTTATACCATGAATTTACTATAATAATGTTACCATTCAAATTATAAAAATCATACTATTATATAATCACATCATACTACTATAATGTAATATTATAATAATATATTTGAATGAACTATTTTATCGGGCAAGATAAAATACCAACTTTTAACAAATGTCACATGTTAAAAATTCATCCGTCTAAATCCACATTGAATAAATATTTCCTTATCATATATATCAAAAATTAATTATTCACAAATAATATTACAGAACTACAATATTGACAACCAGGTCGTTCCCAGGAAAGAGGGGGCCTTCCGATAAGGATTTTTCCTTACTGGCGCGCAATTAATCAACCCCTTTCCTAGACAGAACTTCCTTAGACATTGCCAATAATGCTATCTAATAATATTATTCAAATAATATGAATTATTGAGTTAATAATTTAAAATAATGTGTAATGACACTTATTGAATCAATAATATAAAATAGCAAAGTACCACTTATTGATATCAAATATCAACGTAGCAAATATTGAACCAATAAAATATTATGCAATTATTAAATCAATAATATAAAATATTAAACAGTAATTACTATAACAATAATTGAGTAAGTGTCTTTATACGTAAGAATCAATAATTTGAAATACTGTGCAATACCGTGTGCTACTGTGCAACACTACGTATTACTGTATTTAAACCACCGGATATTTCAACAGTACTAACGGTAACAGTTTTGTCATTATTTTTATAAAAAAGGTTACTACTGTCGCTTTTTATATTCGACATTCATTCCGTTGTGGGGTCCACCAATGACTGCGCCGCCGTACGAATATTCTCCGACAAAAAGAATATTTCTCGACCAAACGAATATTCCTCGACACAACGAATATTTTATAACCACTTGCTTACTTTTGTAAACTTTGCAAATTTCATCCATAACTTATCACATTTATCAAATCAACACTTTTCTATTTCAAAATAATATATAAAGAAAATTAAATCTTATTCATAAAATTTGGGGTCTTACAACCTCCCCTCCTTATAAAATTTCGTCCTCGAAATTGACGTACGTACCTGGTATCTCGAAAAAGTGAGGATACCTTGTTTTCCTTTCGGATTCTAACTCCCAGGTCATTTCCTCAATTTTATGGTTCCTCCACAAACTTTAACTTGAGATATAACCTTTGAGCGTAGGATATGTTCCTTCCTATCCATGATCTTAACAAGTACCTCCTCGTATGTTAAATCTTCGGTTATCTCGTCTGGTTCTAACTCAATAATGTGGTTGGGATCTTTCACATATTTACGAAGCACAGATATGTGAAAAATGTTATGAACACGAGACATGCTTGGAGGTAAGGCGAGTCTATAGGCCACATTTCCTACTCAGTCAAGGATTTCAAATGGACCAATGAATCGTGGGTTGAGCTTTCCTCTCTTTTCGAATCTCGTAACTCCTTTCCATGGAGCAACACGTAATAATACATGATCTCCGACATTAAACTCCACGTCCCTTCGATGAAGATCAGCATAACTCTTTTATCGATCTTGTGCAGTTTGTATACGTTGCCGGATCATTTGAATCTTTTCCGTAGTTATACGTATTAACTCCGGTCCCAACAATGTTGCTTCACCCACCTCGTCCCAGCATACTGTAGAACGAAATTTTCGTCCATACAACGCCTCGAATGGAGCCATGCCTATACTTGCCTTATAACTGTTGTTGTAGGAGAATTTCACCAATGGTAGGTACTTATCCCAACTCCCTTTGAAGTCTAGAACACAGAGTCTCAATAGATCTTCAAGAGTTTGGATAGTCCTTTCCGATTGCCCGTCCGTTTATGGATGATATGCCGAACTGAATCGTAAATCCGTGCCCATAGCTTTCTGCAAGCTGACCCAAAATCGTGAAGTGAATCTTGGATGGATACTGGCATGCCATGCAATCTCACAATCTCATTCATGTACATACGAGCAAGACGTTCAAGGGAATAAGTCTCTCGTATCAGCAAGAAATGAGCAGACTTGGTTAATCTATCAACAATAACCCAAATCGCATCTATACATTGAGAAACCTTGGGAAGACCCGTGACGAAATCCATGGTAATGTGTTCCCACTTCCACTTTGGAATCTCAAGTGGTTGTAATGGACCCTTTGGCACTTGATGCTCCGTCTTGACACGTTGACACGTTAAACACCTTAAGATGAACTCCGCGATCTCTCTCTTCATATTGCTCCACCAAAATGTATGTCGAAGATCACGATACAATTTGGTACTTCCAGGATGGATTACAAACGGTGTATTATGTGCCTCCATCATGATTCTATACTTCAAATCAGAATCGTCAGGAGCACAAAGTCTGGAGTTGACTTGAAGTATTCCTTCTTCATCAATCCTTGCTTCTGGAATAGCACCTTCTTCCTCATATTCATCAGCTCCGGGTCTGTAGCTTGAGCAGCTTTAACTTTATCAATCAAAGCTGGTTCTACGCGTATACTTGACATCATCGCATGGGTCCTCGGAGTCTTGAACTTTATCTCCATCTTTTGTAAATCACACAAAATAGGCCTTGAAAGTATCGCAATCGTTCTCGCGTATGATCTTCTACTCAACGCGTCAGCTATCACGTTTGCTTTTCTAGGATGGTATTGAATGGTATGATCGTAATCTTTCAACAGCTCAAGCCAACGTCGTTGCCGCATGCTGAGTTCCTTCTGGGTAAAGAAATATTTAAGGCTTTTATGATCTGTATAGATCTCTACTTTCTCCCCATACAGGTAGTGTCTCCAGATCTTCAACGCAAAAATGACAACTTCTAATTTAAGATCATGAGTAGGATAATTCCTCTCATATTCTTTGAGTTGCCGCGAGGCATAGGCTATGACTTTCCCATGTTGCATGAGAACACATCCTAACCCTTTGCTCGAAGCATCGCTGTAAATGACAAATCCATCCAAACCAGATGGTAAACAGGTGCGAAAATGAGTCTCCTCTTGAGCTCTTGAAAGCTCTTCTCGCATTCCTCATTCCATACGAATTTTGTATCTTTCCGAGTCAGCTGAGTTAATGGAGTAGCGATTCGAGAAAATTCTTCCACGAATCTCCGATAATAACCAGCTAAGCCCAGAAAGCTACGTACTTTGGTTGCTCCCAACTTTGTATTGCTTCAATCTTCGCCGGATCAACAGATACTCCACGTTTTGATACCACGTGCCCAGGGAACGCTACCTCCTCAAGCCAGAACTCGCATTTCTTCAGCTTGTCATATAGCTTATTTTCACGAAGCCTTTGAAGTACCAGCTTCAAGTGATGCTCATGATCTTCACGGCTTTTGGAATAGATGAGGATGTCATCAATAAAGACAACCACGAACTGATCCAAATATTCTTTGAATACACGGTTCATCATATCTATAAAAGCAGCAGGAGCATTAGTCAATCCAAAAGACATGACTAAGAATTCATAATGCCCGTATCGAGTTCTGAAAGCAGTCTTCGGAATATCCTCAGTTTTAATCTTCAGCTGATGATATCGAGAACGAAGATCGATCTTTAAAAAGAATTGTGCACCTTGCAACTGGTCGAACAAGTCATTAATACGAGGTAACAGATACCTATTCTTGATGGTGACATGGTTCAACTCCCGATAGTCAATACAAAGTCGCATACTCCTGTCTTTCTTCTTTACGAATAAAACAGGAGCACCCCAAGAAGATGTACTAGGACGTATAAAACCGATGTCTAACAACTCCTGTAGTTGGACCTTTAACTCCTGAAGTTCTATAGGAGCCATTCGATATGGGGTTTTAGAAATGGGTTTTGTACTGGGTTCAAGGTCAATAAAGAATTCAACTTCATGTTCCAGGGGTAGACCGGGAAGTTCTTCGGGAAATACATCAGGAAACTCATTAACAACAGAAATATCATTCAAACCTAACGTATTCTGGTTTAGATCAGTGACATTGGCTAAGAAAGCTTGACATCCGTTTTTCAATAAACGAATAGCTTTATGACTTGAAATAACATTGATTGATTTTAGTGGTTTGGTTGTTTGAATTCGCACAATAGGTTGGTTAGGAATATGAAAACTAACAACTATACGAAAATAATCAATTTTGGCATGATAAGTGGTTAACCAGTCAATTCCTAAAATCCGATCAAATGCAAGTATTTTCAACGATATAAGATCAACAGGTAGGGTGAGGATACCAATTTGAATCGAGCAAGATTTGTAAACTGTAGATGTAACAAAGGTTTCTCCCAACGGAGTTTCAACAGATAAGTGGAAGTCTAATTTCTCAGGTGTCAAGTTCAAACGTTGAGCACAAGCATGTGAAATAAAAGAATGGGTAGCACTAGTATCTAATAAAGTGTAAACTTCGCAAGAGTTTATTATCAGCTTACCCGTAATAACCTTGTTCGGGTTCCTTGCTTGTTGGGCAGTCACGACAAAAGCTCTTCTAGGAACCATTAACTTTGACTTGTCAGGGATAGCCTTTGGAGTCACCATCCCTGCTGGACTTGGTTTCGCTACAGGACACACTCGAGCTATGTGCCCTTCCTTTCCTTAGTTATAACACACCTTGGATTTTTGTGTGCAGTTGGGGCTGATGTGTCCCTCTTGCCCGCATTTATAGCATACGACCGGCGGTCGTTCTCCTCCCCTAGAAACAGTTGATGTTGGTGTTGCTGTCGATGCTTTCACGTTCTCATTGTTGTACCTTCTCTTCTTGAAATCTCCCCCCGACTCACTTCTTCTATTATCATGGCCACGATTACCACCGGAGTGGTTACCGCTTCTGGCATGATACTTTCTTCCCTGCTGGTTGTCATTGTTCCGATGACTGCTGCCACCAGTACAACCTTGGTTGTTGTCCCTTGGTTGAACATAATTCTTATCTCGTTCTAATAACTGGGCCCTGTTCACTACATACGAATATAGAAAAAATTTGTGAGAAATGAGGTATTGACGAATCTCGGGTTTCAAACCTCTCAGAAACATCCGCGTCATACGTTCCTCATTCTCCACCAAATGAGGTGCAAACCGAGATAACTCCGTGAACTTAGCCTCGTACTGGGACACAATCATGTTGTTCTGTTCCAATCTGATAAACTCTACCTCTTTTATGTGACGAATACTTTTTGGAAAGTACTTGTCATTGAATAGTTTCTGGAACCCCCCCCCCCCAAGACATCTTGAGTGCGGCAGGCTGGGTACGCTTCACGGATTCCCACCAGTAATCTGCCTCTCCACGGAACATAAAGGTGGCAAATGGAACCTTCTATTCCTCCGTGCATCCCAAGACATCAAATATCATGGTAATTTGCTTAATCCAATTTTTCACCTTGATTGGATCTGGCTTTTCCTGAAACTCTGGTGGTCCCAACTCTTTAAACTGCTTGGCAGTGACAAGCCGCGAGTTGTTATTTCCACCTGTATTATGAACATGAGTCTCCCTCTTCTAGTTTTGTATGAACTGCAAAAAGCTTCTAAACATCTCGTCATTTATCATTTCTTCTGTAGGGTTGTTTACAGGAGGAATATAGCCTTCCTGTTGCACGTTCTCTTGGTTGGTGATTAAAGGTGTCTCAACAGTCTCATTCACTCCATTGTTTAAATTTTCAGCTGTTATTCTTAAATACTGCAACAAAACAAGGGTTAATCAAACAAATTAACATATCACATATTTACCCTATATTCCAACCGACCAATTAAATAACAATTAAGCTTAGGTAGGACACACTAGCAAAGGTTTTACTCGTCTCTCCCCTCCTAGTTCTATTCCCAGATCTCCGCCAGAGATCATATCCCTAAGCTCTGATACCAACTGTGACGCCCCCAAAATAGGTTCCATACTCAACCCATTTTGAGTCGCCAAATACATGGTACAGAATCCAAATACAATCTTTCATATCAAATGGTCGTGTAAAATACGACCACACAACTGTGAGTGTCAATACAAACATGTAAAAAATATTAACATTCAAACTAAGTCCTCATTACATTTATTATCACACTATTTTATTAAAAAAAATAGTGAGGACTTCTACAGCTCTAACTCGGATCATCACTCCATTCCCGACTAGTACCCGCGATATTCTCATTTTCTGAAGAGAACAATGGAAGAAAAGGGTGAGCTCAAATAACCCAGTAAAGAATATTATGACGAAGATAATGAAGAATAAATTATCGTTAGTCTTCAATAAATCAGATAAAATATTATGGACAACAAGTTTTAGATCAATATTCACAGCGAAAATAATAATTCATTAGAAGAGTTAAGTAGAGAATGATGTCTACTATCTTCTTTGATTTAAAAGTCCATCATCAATATTTTATTCCTGTAACATCAATCAATATACATCTCGAATCAAATATTCATCTTTTGCACTACGGGCCAAAGATATTCATTTGTATCACAAGTTGGTCATGTTCATCTCAACACCTGTCCATCTTTGCACTACGGGCCAAAGATATTCATCAAGTAATCATTCATCTTTGCACTACAGGCCAAAGATATTCAGTTATATCACTATTTAGGACTAAGGATGATGAAAAACAATACGAATAATGAATCTAGTGAGATAAATGACAAATATAAGAGAATTTATCCAGAGTTCAAGAATGAAGATCAAAACCTGGATCCAATCAAAAATAATTTGGAAAGATTTTTTTTTTTTTACCGCGAATAGTAACTCGACATGAAAAGATAAAAATTTCACAAGAAAGTTCAGACCAATATTTCAGTGAAATGATATTAGATGAAGCGCAAAACTCAAAGAATTTCTGATCATTTCAGGAATTATAGAAGCAATATTTACCGTAGTAAGTTTAGAGTTAGGAATCTGAAATGAAACAATATACGAAACTGCAATTGGATTTTCACCCGTCAGGCGGTAGTCCGCTCAGACAGATTATTTTCACAATTTAATAACAACTGAATACGAAGGGTTATTCACCAGGCATGCGGTAGTCCGCGTAGACAGGTTATTCTCATAGAATAATAAAGAATGGAATAACAACAGGATTTCACCATGCATGCGGTAGTCCGCGTAGACAGGTTATTCCAATAGAATAATAAAGAATGGAATAACAACCCTTACGAGTATTGAAAGAAAATAACTCTCTTCATGAATACGAAAGAAATAATACCCCTTACCTTAAAAATTTGGAGACTGCACTAGTGTAATAGCAGAATACTCTTCTCCTTTCTCTCTTATTCTCTCTATACTTTCTCTCTCTATAGCTTTAGTGAATTGGTGAGAAATAATGAAGAAATGAGCTTCTATTTATAGGCTCGGCAGAGTAAGGATAAAATAGTCTTTTGTCATAATTTATGACATCATCACTTACATCATCATTCCTATGACATCATTGTTTACCTCATCGCTCCGATGACATCTCATCGCTCCGATGACATCATTGTTTGCATCATAAGAGTTCAAATTCAATTTGCACTCTTCCACCTCGTTTAACTTTTATACCATGAATTTACTATAATAATGTTACCATTCAAATTATAAAAATCATACTATTATATAATCCCATCATACTACTATAATGTAATATTATAATAATATATTTGAATGAACTATTTTATCGGGCAAGATAAAATACCAACTTTCAACAAATGTCACATGTTAAAAATTCCTCCGTCTAAATCCACATTGAATAAATATTTCCTTATCATATATATCAAAAATTAATTATTCACAAATAATATTATAGAACTACAATATTGATTTAATAATTTGAAATAATGTGCAATGACAATTATTGAATCAATAATATAAAATAGCAAAGTACCACTTATTGATATCAAATATCAACGTAGCAAATATTGAACCAATAAAATATTATATAATTATTGAATCAATAATATAAAATATTGAACAGTAATTACTGTAACAATAATTGAGTAAGTGCCTTCCTACGTAAGAATCAATAATTCGAAATACTGTGCAATACCGTGTGCTACTGTGCAACACCACGTATTACTGTATTTTAACCACCGGGTATTTCAACAGTACTAACGGTAACAGTTTTGCCGTTATATTTATAAAAAAAGTTACTTCTGTCACTTTCTATATCCGACATTCATTCCGTTGTGGGGTCCACCAATGACTGCGCCGTCGTACGAATATTCTCCGACAAAACGAATATTCCCCGACACAACGAATATTTTATTACCACTTGCTTACTTTTGTAAACTTTGCACATTTAACCCATAACTTATCACATTTATCAAATCAACACCTTATTATTTCAAAATAATATATAAAGAAAATTAAATCTTATTCATAAAATTTGGGGTCTTACAAATGATGTCAATCGAAGCTGCTTAGCCGGGGATTGCAAGCAACCGTTCATTCATCGTGGGGACTAGGTAAAACTAGTCGAATCTATCTTTTAATTTTCTGTTGATTCCAAAAAAAAAATCAATTTAGATCTGTGTAGCAAAAATGTGTAAAGCTACAAAGGCAAGAATTAAACAATTGTGGGATTATATTGACTTTCTTAATAGTGAATGTAATTTGTTAGATTATGAGATTAACGTTCGTCTTCGTAAAAAGTTGTTGCCCCGATATAATGATCTTTTGGACGAATTAGAGGATTCACATTATAGACTTGTCAGATTTAATCATCAGTGTTAAGTTGAGAAAAGAAGAACTAGAAAAGTGCATCAAAATGAGATTTCTTTTCTTAATGAAGTTAGAAGGTGTTGCAATAATATCATAGCCAGCAGGGAAAATTTTCAAGAAAGTTGTAGCGTCATCAATCTTATTTCTAATCACTACAAGAAATCACACATTTTATGACGAATGTTTTTGACACGCACAATATTTTGTCACAATTTGTTAATTAATAATTACGAAATTCATAATCGTCACTAAAACTTTTGCTTTTGTGATGACTTTTAATTTTGTTACTATTAATCATTTATATCGTCACTAATTTACACATTTGATGACGGTTAACAAAATTTCGTCACAATTTATTTTGGAGGTAGAATTTTGTGCCAAAATTTTGGGGGAAAACCTTTTAGTGACATGTTTGTAATAATTGATGACGATATTTATTGTCCCACAATTTTTCTTTCTATGACAACATAATAATTTGTCATTAATTATTTATAAAATTTAGTAACAATATGATTTCGTCACTAATTGTCACATTTAGTGACGCTAAATACAAATTCATCACAATTTTATTTGGAGGCAAAAAAATTTTAAAAAATTTTGGAGGAAAATTTTCTAAAGACGAAAAAATAATAATTTATAACAATTTTTATTGTCTAAAATACCAACTTTATATGACGAGAGACTCGTTCGTCACTAATTAGATGAGTGGATAAGTGACAAAAATAGTTCGTCATAAATTCTTATACTTAGTGATAAAATACGTAATATTGTCACAATTTTATTCGAAGGCAAATTTTTTTTAAGAAATTTTGGAGGCAAATTTTGTAAAGACGAAAAATTAATAAATTATGACAATTGTTATTGTCACAAATACCAATTTTATATGACGAGAGACTCGTTCCTCACTAATTAGATGAGTGATTAAGTGACAACAATGATTCGTCATAAACGCTTATATTTAGTGACAAAGTACGTAATATTGTCACATTTTTATTTGGAGGCAAAAAAAAATTTAAGAAATTTTGGAGGCAAATTTTAAAAAGACGAAAAATTAATACTACCTCCGTCCCACAATAAGTGCTTTTTTAGGCTTAACAGTTTTTTTTAAAATAAGTGATGTGTTAGAACTCCAATACAATTTTTATAATATTTTTCCATATGTGCCCTTATGCATCCAATGGTATTTATTGTGTATTTATTGGAAGTTGAAAGGTTGAAGAAAGAGAAAGAGAGACCAAAAGGCAATAAAAAAGTGTCAAACAAAACAAAGAAAGTATTTTAAGGGTATTTTTGTCATTTTAGCTTTTGTATTGGTTTGTGTGATTTAAGCTAAAAAAGCACTTATTATGGGATAGAGGTGTAGTTTATAACAATTTTTATTATCACAAATACCAATTTTATATGACGAGATATTAATTCGTCACTAATAAGATGAGTGATTAAGTTACAATAATGATTCGTCATAAATGTTTATATTTAGTGACAAAGTACGTAATATCGTCATATTTTTATTTGGAGACAAAGTTATTATGATTAGTAAGCTGCATTCAGAATTTGAGAAATATAGTATTATCCAGTCAATTCCTTGCTCACATTTGGTTTATTTACTGGTTGCTTTTCCACTACTCTTTTGTGATTTTAAGAGTACAAATTGCTGCAATTGTCAGATACTTGTATCAAATTCTGATATGTAGGATATATGCATGTTACTACAATGTAAGAGAAAGTTTTAGGTGTTAGAATATTTTTAGATGAGTTATGATTATGCATTTGTGCTTGATCAGATGACTTGTAATGCCTTTTATGTTTTCACTACTATAAATTAGTAAAAAAATACACTTAAATAACAATGTTTTTATAAAAAATATTATAGTGTTATTTTGGCATAACGCTTTTTGATAAAACGTTGTAGGTAAATATAAAAAAACGTTGTGGGTTGATTATTTGTTGTATGACGTTTCAAGTTTATAACGTTTTCTAGAAAACGTTGTATACATGAAAAACACAGAGGTTTTGAAAAACAAGGGTTTCAGTCACTTGCTTTCTTCTAAGCCACAATCCAATACTCAGACTTCATTCCCTCCCTCAATCGAACTGCCAAACCTCTCCACCCTAACCCATTCTACATCTAATCCTCGTAATCCCAATCCCTTTACCATCTCAAACACACGATTTATCCCTTACTCCAACCCCATTGGTTCTCCTACCAAACAAATACCTGTTTGCCATTTGCGATTATCAGATATTACCGATTTTGTTCTCCGATTTGCGATTTGGGTTAATTGCGGTGGTTTGTTGGATGTGTGTGTCTTTGTGGCGTTGTCCTACGTTGATCCTTGGAATCCAGGCCGGCAACGTGTCTTTGGGAGAGGTTTCTCTCTTTCTTTCTAACCCAATTTGTTATGAAGTTCACTGATTGCTTCTTCTTCGTCTCATGGCATTTCTTCGATCATTTCTTTCCAGGTCCTCCCTCTCTCATTTTTAGTAGACAAATTCTTTTGGAGGCTCATGAATTGATGTGTATTTGAATTATTTAGCAGTTTTTTGCGGTGTCAATTCAAGCTTTAAGCAGGGCTTAGAGCGCTATAACCATTGGGGAAGGCTGCAATGGCCGCTGTGTTTTCCCTTTAACAAGTCTCCAAATTGGGCAAGGATTTTTTTTTTTTGCTTTTCATTTTGATTTTAAATGAATTAGTCCAAATTGAATGCTACTCTCGTTGTAATTTAATTTAATTTACAAGAAAGCCATCATTTTGTTTGTCTTAAGCATTCATTTGATAGTTAATTGTGTTTAGCTAGATTTAATTCTATGCAAAACTATTAAGAATTGTGGTTGCTTGTTACATGGAGGTCTAATGTATCATATTCTTGAGTCTTGACAAATTTGAGTCTCTTTCAGTTGTTCAAAAAATTTGCTTGGCAGGCGGCCTAACTCATTATTACAAGATCATTAATGTAAAAACTGACTTTTGATATCAACTCCTGTACAAATTAGTGCCTTGATTGAAGCCTACTTCTTTAAAATTGTAGTAGTAGTAGTAGTTCACTTGTTCATCTCAACAAGAGATTGTTGTTATCATGGAGCAGATGTTTGAAGTTTTAAAATTAACTACAACTTCTCTCTCCTCCTTTTTATGGTGGGGTGTGGACTAGTGGATGATGTTGGATTGCATTATCTTGAAAATGGATGCACTTCACTTCAGGTACAACAAATTATTTTTCCCTCATGTATATACTGTATGATATTTGTTTGCAAATTAAATTCTAACCTGTTCTTAAAGTAACTCTTCCTTGGTTGAAAATATTTTATTTCGCTATTATTTATTGTGTTTGTTTTTGTAATTGAGAAAACTTCTTGATGATGAAGTAAAAAAAGAGCAACAAACTAATTTGGTTTAGGTGTTTTATAAACCTCTTCTTCAAAGCTTGGTCCCATCTTGTATATAATTGCATATACTTGCATATTATCATTTGCATATATGTACGTATAGATATGGTTATGTTTTTATTGTGTTATTTTTCTTTCAGGTTCAGAAACTATGCGTTTGGTGATTTAGGACACTTTACGCAATTGTCAATAAAGGTACTACATTTGGTCTATTTCTAGTTTGGAACTACTTGTAATGTGATATAGTTCAAACATTATCTTTATGTGATAAATGTTTTGGTTCTAGAAATGAAGCTTGGGTTGAGCAGGTTATTCCAACATTATAACTAGCCATGTACTGTTTGTAACATTATAACTAGCCATGTACTGTTTGTAACATTATAACTAGCCAACATTATAACATTTATCACATTACAAGTACATGGCTGAGCAGGTTATTTCAACATTAGAACTAGCCAAAACATTATCTTTATGTCATAAATGTTTTGGTTCTAGAAATGAAGCTTGGGTTGAGCAGGTTATTTCAACATTTATAAATAGCAGGTTGGGCTGAGCAGGTTTGCTTTAGCTTTGCTCAAAATGTGATTCCTGCTGAAGTTATAATTTCTTTTGTTGGCGGTTGGTTTACTGCTCTCTATTGTTGGGCTTTTGTGGGTGTTGTGCTGCTGCTAGTGTGTGATTACAGTGCTCAGGCCTGTTATTGGTTTGCTTTTGCTTTTGCTTTTTCTGTTGCTTTTACTTTTGCTTTTGCTTGATGTTGCTGTTGGTGTGGTGGTCTTGCTGCCTCTGGCCCCCTGCGTGCTGCTGCTTTGCAGTTGCAGTTGCTTCTGCTGGTGTTTTGCAGTTTCTAGTAGTGAAGCATGTTTTGGTGCCCAAACTTAAGATTTTGACTGCTGAGGAGAAGCAGAAGCTGCTGAAGAAGTTCAATGTGTAGTGCACCACAACTTAATTTTATGTATAGTTTGATATATTTTGTGAATGTAGTCAAATTCACAATTCAATATAGTAGTAATTATATTGCAAGTGAATTTGAAACTGTAAATCTATGGTATTATTGGGATGTATTTTGAAATTGAGAATGTTTGATACATTTTGGCTTTAAATGAGAATTTAGAGTTTTTTAGCTATATCATGGCATTAGCAATCAACATTGTAGGTACTTCTAAACTATTGTATAATATAGGAAGAATTTATAATATATGTAGCATTAGTTGCCATGTTTTAGTAACTCTTTGGTGACAAATTATTTTGTAATATTATTTAAAATATGAAATGACAATGACATAATTGTCATGTTAAATATATTATTAGGTGACGAATTGTTCTGTCGTCATTTATTTTTTTATTTTTGGTGACGATAAACACTAACATGATGAAAGAATAATCATAAATATGACAATATTGTCGTCATTAAAATTAAATGATTTAAATAGAGTAACATATTTTTGTCACTAAAACAATATCATTTAATGACAAAAAGTTTAGCGTCATTTAATGTACTACGTTTTGATGACGAAACATAATATAGAGTGACGAAAGTGTCATTCAAATAGTGACGCTATTAACGTCACTACAAGTAATTAATTATAGTGACAATGGTGTAGATCGTCACCATAAATTAAAACATTTAGTGACGACATCAAATATTGTCAAATAAACCTAATACCGCGCTCATACGGTGACGGTCTTTGTGACGATTAACACACGTCGCCAATTATTTTAGTGACGAAAAATGAATTTTATATGACAAATTTTAGTGTCATATTTTGTGTAATTTTTTGTAGTGAATAGAAAGTGTGATTTGCCCATTCCATGTGATTTATCCGTTCTAATAAAGAGCGTGGAAGACACGATGGAGGAAGTTGAGGAATAGATTATAGTTAAAGACGAATCAAGTTTAGTGATTGATGATGCTCATGATTTGGAGTTATCGCAACATAAGGATATTGATATGTATTTTTATTTATTAATTAGTAATCAGGTAGTTTTAATTATTATTTAGTAATTTTTGGAAGTTTTTTCAATTCTATTTGTAATTAGGAAGCTTTTTATGTAGGCCTTTGATTCCAAATCAATTTGTTATTTCCTTATAGGATTCGGATATCTTTTACTAGTATAAATATGGTACAATACTGATGTAAAAGGAACAACTAATTATTATAATTCTGGTTTATGAAATACTTGGCTATTTAGTCAATTTATCCCAAACTTTGCGAATTCCTGTGATTGCAAAGTACGTAGATTCAATTCATGTGGTGAACGGGGTTGAGTTGACATCCCGGTATTGAGACCGGGGCTGATCTGACGGCCCGATTGGAGATCGGGGTTGATTTGATGGCCCGATATTGAGATCGGGGTTGATCTGACGGCCCGATTGGAGATCAGGGTTGATTTGACGGCCTGATATTGAGATCGAGGTTGATCTGACAGCTCGATTGAAAATCAAAATTGATTTGATGGCCTGATATTGAGATCGGGGTTGATCTGAAAAAAATATAATAACTCCACCCACCCCCATTTCCCACACCTTTCGGCTGGCAGAAAAAAAAAGGGAGAGAGAAAAATGTCATATAGTGGAGACAATGAAGAGGAAGAAAGAGAAAAAAAAACGTTCATCTTCCATCTTCCTCTCTCTCTCTTACATATATCACACCGAAATGTTCCTCTCTCATAACTTATGCATACTAAAGAAAGAAAAGAGGCGGAAAGAGAGAACAAAAGGAAGAAGCATGTAAATTTTTGCTTATGCAGATCAAGTAAATTTTAATGGTTCATTATTCATATAAATTCTAATATGCTTTACATTAAAAGCATAATCATAAAAGGATATAAATTGGATCATTAAATTACATCAGAATATTAACTTTAGTATTTAAATAAGAATTATTTTGTTATACAGTTACATAATTAGGGTGATGCATATTTATAATCAATATAGTAATGTGTATATATATTCTGTCAAGCATGTTGGTAAAGAATTGATGATTGTAATTTAGGTTACTTTACTTATGTATAAAATTAACCAAATTATGACTTTTATAATTTTATTTTGAATAAGACATCAGTACCTTGTTTTGAATAGAGACAATTGAGATTAATAACAATAAAAAGAGTGCATGTGATAAGGAAAACATAAAAGTTTTTATTCTGGTTTTGATACTTATGATGGGTATCACATGAAATGATAAGAATTAAATTTTTATATATATAAGAAATGATAAGAATTAATCTTATATTGATTAGAACGACATATAGTTAAGTTATGGGTTAATTGCAAATTAAACCCTGAAGTATACATTATTTTATCATTCGTATTCCAATGTTTAAACACTCTTATCCCGCTATCCAAAGTACCGTTAAGTTACCATAACTGACCCTCTCGTAATTTCTGGCCAAAAAAGTGGTCGGAACTGCCACATGTTCCGATGGTGTATGTATAAGTACGATTTGACCAGACTTTTATTAATATGACCGTATAAAACCTTTGAAAACCTGATTAATTAGATGAAGTACGTAATACATTTATATTTACTAATATAATAAATTACAAATTTACAAACCTAGTTTTGTTTTCTTTTTCCTCTTCTTCCCCATCTTCATCATCTTCCCCATTACCATGAACTCACCAAAAATTTCAAAATCCAAAATAACCAAATCATTCATCCTCTTCCCTTTGTAACCATTCATGAAGCTAGAAAATCTCAAACTAAAAACCCCAATTCATTCATCACCTTCAAAATTTTGCCCAATCTCAAAGTCATTTCATTTTCTCTCTCTAAGAGGAAGAACCAAAAACCCAATCCCAAACCCATAATTTCAAAAATCTCATGAGTAGAGGAAGAACCAAAAACCCTAACCCAAAACTTTAGAAATCTCAACACCCATAAATTTCAATCCACAATCAAAGAAACGAAGTCTAAGATCAAACCCATCTATTATCTCATACACCAAACTCGGAAAAATAAAAGCAACAAACCCATAACAGATCTAGCACTGAGCGTAAGATTTGCATCAAAAGGAAAGGCAGATGAAAACTCAAGCATGCAGACACCTAAAAACAGACAGCCAGACCCGTTTGTTTTAGAAGAAAATTTAGATGCAAAGTCTAATATACAAGAGGCTGAATTTGAAAAGCAAATTTCTACTGTTAGGCTTCCTGGATCAACCAGAATTGTGAAAAATCATCCTTCAAGTCTGATCATCGAAAATTTCAACATTAGAATGTCCACAAGAAGAGGTTTTGAAGAGATTTGATTTTGAAAATCCAAAGCCTATTACTGGTAACAAAACTGTTGATATATAAGTAATAAATCACAAAGGTATGTTTTTTTATTGCTATATGTGATATTCTTATAAGCTTTCTCTAGTGTCTTTATTTTTTTTGAATTATTTTTGTTGATGACAAAGGGGGAGAGATAAAACTAATGAATATTTCTTTTTGATAATGACAAAGGGGGAGAGATATTTGTGATTATATTGGGTTTCTATGAACATGCTACTTATGGTTCAAGTCATTTATAATATGCATAAATTTAGGGGGAGTCATATACTTAGGGGGAGCATTTTGATTATAAAAGTTAATATATTGTCATCATCAAAAAGGGGGAGATTGTTGGTTTATGATTTTAATGATGACAAATATTCTTGTGTTTGAGCTGTTTAAGTGGTCTTATTTTATTTGTATTAAATGGCCTGATTAATATATGTTATAAGGTAATTTTCCTTGTTGACCCAAGATTGGAATTATGGTCCATTTATAATATATTTTATTTGCACGTTGCATGTTGAATTATGGTCCATTTATAATATATTTTATTTGCATGTTGCATGTTGCTAAAAAGATCTTTAATATAATTTAGTAATGCTATGCAATCCAATTTGAAAAGGAAACTAAATAAGGTAACTGTTATTCAGTGATTGGCTAGGAACAAACTTTATCAAGTATCTCCTTGTTCCTTTATTTAAGGTGTTTTGGTTTGACTTGAAAACATATCCGTTGGAACCAAATATTTGTTAGCTGATTTAATGAAAATCATATATCTGTTGGCCTTTAATTAATTGCTGATATCTTGGGACTTTATTGCTAACAATCTTTTATAGTCGTTAGCTTACTGATTATATATGGTCTTCATCCACGACAAAAAGAAGGAGGACATGAAGCTTATACACGCTGCTATTCAGAGAAGAATATTTATTAAAAGCTTTCATCATTATTTTTTCCAGCTATTATTTGTATTGTTATAAATTCCTTGTGGCTGGAAATTAAGAAATCATTTGTAATTTCTTCTATTAAATTTTTAGTTCAAGCATTGTTTAGCTTGATCGATCCAGTAGTGGATATAGTTTGTTCAAAGAAAGCTTTCAAGGTTGCAGAGGTGCAAAGGTCTCAGTGGTGAGAAAGGTTGAAGTGATGCAAAGGGGGCAGATGTGTCCATCATAGTGGAAAGCTTATTTGAATAGGGAGCCTTTTTATTGTATTTAATTGAATTTTAAGTTTAATAAAAAGAGTCTCCAATATTAGTTGGTATTGTACGTGGATTAGGCTACTAGACTAGAGGATAGGGGCTGAACCACGTAAAAATCTTGGTGTCATTTACTGTTCTGCACTTCTATTTTCTATTTGGATAATTTCTGGATATTTTGCTTTATTAGTTTGAAGATATATTAATTCAGACACTAAAGCAGACAGGTCTAGCTGTCTGATAATAATAGACTGAAGAACATAAGTTAAAGCAGACACTAAAGCAGACAGGAGTAGCTGTCTGAATTAAACCTGTTGCAGAAAATTTCAAAAAAAATTCATCGTTTATCACTTTTAGCTTAAACACCTATTTACCCCCCTAGGTGTGCTTATTTACAGAATTACATAGCTGAAATAAAGGAGAGAGAGAATCTATTCCCAGTCAACTGTTTAAAAGGAGTAACAAAATAGATTTGATAAGACCTAGTAAAACACCAACTCTAAACAACTTTTATAAGACTTATTTTCAAAATAGTATCTCAATAAAAAAATATATAAATACCAATAACTATTGTGGGCTCTACCAAGCAGTCTCGAGAATATCCTTAAATAACTTTTAGTACAACCAAGATATTCTTTGGAACAAATAAACCAAATTAGGCCAGCTAAAGAAAACAATGAATAACAGTCCAATCAAAGATCATTACATAAACCCAAATATATTGTCATTATTTTTTTTTGAATGAAATATATTGTCATTATTAAAATCATAAAAAGTATAAATTAACATTCTCCCCCCTTTTTGATGATGACAATATATTATATCTTTAATAAACATGTGCTCCCCCTAAATTTATGGTATATAAAAGAGAAAATATGAATACATCAATATCAAATTTGCTCTGATACCAAATGTAATTCTGTAAATAAGCACACATAGAGGGGGGTGAATATGTGTTTAAGCTAAAAGGATAAACGGTGAAATCTTTTTGAAATTTTCTGCAACAGGTTTAAATCAGACAGCTATGCATGTCTGCTTTAGTGTCTGCTTTAGCTTATGTTCTTCGTCTATTATTATCATACAACTAAACCTGTCTGCTTTAGTGTCTGGATTTGTATATCTTCAAACCTGAATAAAGCAAAATATCTAGAAATTAAACAAATAGAAAAGAGAAGTGCAGAATAGTAATGATACCAAGATTTTAACGTGGTTCAGCCCCTATCCTCTAGTCTAGTGGCCTAATCCACGTCCAAAACCAACTAATATTGGAGACACTTTTTATTTTACTTTTAAGACCCAATTAAATACAAATAAAACTTTCCTATTCATAGAAATTCAACTCTGATTTGGACACCAATGTCCCCTTGCACCTCTGCAACTTTTGCACCTCTGCAACTCTTCTCACCACTGAGACCGTTGAATCATTCTTTGAACAGACTAACTAAAACAAGAAACCCCAAGCCAAACTATGCTTGTGTTCAGTTTACAATGAATGAATTTAGAAAGTACAATAGATTTTCAGCTCAAAAGAATTTAACAGACTACAATAAATGGCCGGATTAATGCAATGAAAGTTCTTTGATGTACTATATCAAATTGATTGCAGGTTCAAGAGATATCCTGTTCAGCCGAGAGAAGAAATATATATAACGTGACTAGCAATGGCTATAGAAATTGTTAGCTAAACAATCTCAGACCCGTTTGAACAAACTCATGATCTCAGCAGCTTTGCACAGATAGATAAGAGATATTCTTCAACAGCTATCTGATTTTTGGAATAACTGAAATAAAGGAGAGAGAGACTATATTCCCAGTCAACAGTTTAAAAGGAGTAACAAAATAGATTTGATAAGACCTAGTAAAACACCAACTCTAAACAGACTCCTTTTCAAAATAGAATATCAATACAAAAAATATAAATACCAATAATTGTTGTGGGCTCTACCAAGCAGTCTTGAGAATATCCTTAAATAACTTTTAGTACAACCGAGATATTCTTTGGAACAAATAAACCAAATTGGGCCGCTAAAGAAAACAATGAATAATAGCCCAATCAAAGATCATTACAAAAACCCAAATATATTGTCATTATTAAAATCATAAAAAATATAAATCAACAGATATTTTAGAGTAATAAAATTCCTCAGTCTTTTAACTATTCCAAAAAAAAATATGGCACATGGTGCTATTGATTATTTTTCTGCAAAAAAAATTAGTAAGCAAACGGAGAAAAAGGAGAGTGGTTAGCATGAAATTAATTTTGGTTAATTGATCAATATAGTGTTGATACATAGGCGGGAGATAATCTCTTTCTCTGCGTGTCAGTACTGTATTAATTATATGATTAATTTATCATAAAATTAATTTCATAGTAACTACATCTAAGAAAAAGAAAGAAGTGATGGTCACACTATCACATTAAAAAGAAAAAAAGTAGATGTCAAAAGGCAGTCGGTGGACCAATTTTTATATAATATAGTATACTATAATATTAATACATATGAGTTGTTGCCCACTAGCATTCAATGAAGCACTTGATCACATGCCTAGATGAGACCGATGAGTTCTTGCCCACTCACAAGCTTTCAATGAAGAACGTGATCACATGCTTAGGTGAGACTGCAACAGACCGCAAATTGCAATATTATATGAATAATGCTAGATACATAATTTATTTTATAATTTATTGATGTGTCATATTCTACCTCAGCTTTTTTGTAAGGCCAAAGACTACATTGAAACAATTTATTCATCAATATGCTGAGGTGGAGTATGTCATATCAACAAATTATAAAATAATTATACAATAAATTGTGTCTCTAGCACTAATATTATATATACTATAATATTAATACATTTTTTTATCGCAATGTATACTACTATGACTCAATAATTAAAGTACTTGATCACATGCATAGATGAGACTGATGATTAACATGCTGCCCACTCACTAGCTTTCAATGAAGTAGTTGATCACATGGGGGATTGGGGGGGCTTCAAGGGGACAGGAATATGAGGACAAGGATCTGCTCTCTCTTTCTTTACATATTGAGAGGACCCGTTTGTCCGTCTATATGCTCACACCTCCTCGTATTAATCAAACCATCAAATGTCGCTTCATCATTTTAGCCATGAGCACCCACTGATCCTCAAAGAGGAGTTAGATGCTAATGGAGATGACGAAATCGTGTGCTTTGGGTGTCAAAAACCAATCATTCGTCGAGGCTCTGCTGCGGATGTGTATATTTGCAGTAGTAGTCATGGTTGTGATAATTTTTATCTGCACAAAACATGTGCAGAATTACCCAAAGAAATTAAACACCCTATGCACGACCAGCACCCTCTTACCCTTCACGCCCGCCCGCCTTACAAAAACTTCACCTGCATTTGTAATGTTTGTCAACGTGATTGGGAGGGGTTCACCTACAATTGTCTTAGTTGTCATTTTGACTCATGTGTAACATGTACTTTTGAGGATCGAGAGTTTCACCATATAGGTCACAAGCAACACACACTAACCATGATGCAGAGGGAAGCCTTGTTTAAGTGTGATGCTTGCGGCACAAAAGCTGAAGACTTGTCTTATGCATGTCACTCGTGTCAATTTTGGATTCACAAGAGCTGTGCTTCATCACCAACCACCGTTGAACCTAACTTTCACCATCACCCTCTCGTCCTTACCTATTCTCTTCCACACATACATCGCACTTTCTCCCAATACTGTGGCATATGCAAGGGCAGAGTGCACGAAAGCTACTGGCTTTATTATTGTCACAAATGCACATATTTTGTGCATATAAAATGTGTAGCACCTTCAGAGACTTCGACGTGAGTATTAATTATTTGATTTGTTTTAATTGTTCTTCTTTTTTTTTGTCATTGAACGTACGTCTTAATTACTAATATCCATAATTCTATGGTTTCAGATCCGGTGAAAAGAATGATACTGAAGTTGAGCCCCAAAGAGATGTTGATGATAATTTGGTGCAGTTTCCGGTTCCTAGTAAGGAATCATTCATGAATCTAATAATAGACCAATATTAATCTCGAAGAAGGTGAAGCATCAACTGATGATCCGCAAATAATTAACCATTGGAGTCATGGGGACCATCCATTAATTTTGTTGGAAGAACTTCAACGCAGTGAGAATAATGAAATGCTGATATGCAATGGGTGTGTTCAACCCATTTCAACTGCTCATCCATTTTACGGCTGTATCAGATGCAATTCCTTTCTCCACAGATTTTGTGTTGAGTTGCCAATGGAGTTGCCTGTAGGAGCACACTCATGTCACCCTGAACATTTGCTTCTCCTTTCAAAGATTAAGAATAATTTTTTTTCCGTCAAATGTGACGCCTGTGGACTTATGACAAATGGATTTTTCTTTTGGTGCAAGACATGCAATATTGTGTTTGATATTGGTTGTTGTTTCCTACCAAATAGGATCAAACATAAATCTCACAAGCACACCCTAGTTAATTTGGTTAATGTTGCATCCACCGAGTTGATCCCTTGCAGAGCGTGTGGAAGTTGGATAGATACCGATTATTTTAAATGTGAAACCGCTTGCAGCAGTTTCCAGATTGATAAAAGATGCGCTTTATTTCCAAGAATAATGAGGCACCGATGGGATCCTCATCCCATCCCCTTAATGTACCCTCCATTCCCTCATGAAGGCGTAATATATTGCGAAATTTGTGAAGAGGAAATAAACCCAAATTATTGGCTTTACCATTGTAGTGAATGTGATCAATCTTTTCATGCTAATTGCCTTCGTCCACCTCATAAAGTCAAAGTAGGTAATAAACTAGTAGTTGGCATTCACCCACACACCCTAACATTTGTTCTGAAGATAAAACGCGTTTATTGTCGCCCCTTGTTGTGTTGCTTTTGTGGTGAGGAGTATCTTGACGAATTCCTTTTGATTTTCGAATGTGCAAATTGTGTCATTTTAGTCTGTATAGACTGTGCCTCTTGAGTAATTTGTAATTCTGCTATTGGATTGGATGGAAGGAGAATTTTAAATAATAAAGAGATTCAGAGATTACGCCTTTTGTAATTCTATGTTCGTCTTCATTTGATTTGATGCTGGGTCAAGTTAGTTAATTGTTGTAGAATATTTCTTCTTTTAGCACCCGAAGACATTCTTCCCTAGACTCAACAGCCACCAACGCTCTTTCCACCGCCAAACCAGGTTCCACAAGTACCACCTAACTATTGTGAAGGTTTAAAAGGTAATACAATTATATTAATGTTACAGACACAAACTATTCTACAAACATTTTATAAATTGCTGATGTGACATACTTCACCTCAGCATATTAATCAACAAATTGCTTCAACGTAGTCTTCGGCCTCACATAAAAAGTTGATGTGGAATATGCAACATCAACAGTTTATAAATTTGTGTCTATAGCATTATTCATACAATTAAAAGGATATATAATTCATATAACAGATAACGAAAGAATGTTAGTTTTATGTTTAACTTAGTGGTCAAGTGGTTAGTTATCACCACGTCTATAATGTCCTTTTATTTTGGTATTTGTTAGATTGTTGATTTAGTCTTACTGCCACGATATAGCAGTTGTAAAACGTGGCCTATGTTTATGCTTATGTTAGTTTCCTTTGTATGACTATTTAATATCCAAGTCTGTTGTGAGAACTGTAAATATTGTAGAATATATATTATGAATAAAATAATACTTTATTCAAATATATGTTTTAGAATTAAATATCTATAATTGTGATATTTCGGGTGTCTACAGTAACATGATTTTTTATTTTGTTGTTTATTCGACTGTTATACTTATTGAACAATCAGCGAAATCAGAATAGACCGAAGGTTTCTGTAAGGACAAAGGGAAAGGGAAGATGAACGAGTAGAATGTGTATTATTTGTAATAAATTAGTAGGAATGTTGTGACGCCCCTAAATCTGAGTTCTTAGAATCTCGGACCTGATACGTTACGGTACTTCATATTCATACATATTCTATCATCTAATGCGGAATATATAAACATATATTGTTTATTTAACATGATTCTATAACATTTCCTAAGGTCAGTTAACCTTAACTGAATATATACCTTAAGTATCTAAAAAAGTTTACAACATCACTTGCATATGATAACTAAATAGTTATGAATGCATAATAATCTACTATTTGGAATTTGTCTTTGTCTCTGTCTTTCTTCGAACCTTCGTCTTAATCTGAAATTTGTTATTATGAATTCATGATATAGCAAGGGTGAGCAACTAATTTGCCCAACAAGTTTAAACACAATGAAGATATATTATGATTGAAAGAAAGAATAAGCCTTCGAATTTTTCACAATATAATAATTATGAAAGAGCATGAATTAACATGTCAATAATTGGATGACTGAATCAATAATGTTTAATGTCAACAAGGACCATGAACAACTTTAATTGAATCTTAGGGTAATGAAAATGATCAGCCTTTCATACTTGATGAACATATGCAACATGCACTAAGTACGAATCAATAATCAGTATAGATGTGAATAATCAACAATAATTATTCACTAACATGCTTTGAAAATATAACTCAAGTCTGAGTTAGAGAACTTTCATGTACCGTCGATTACTGCTACGCAATCTAATTTAATCTATTTATTGAAAAGACCTATCAGTTATAAGATTGATGTTTCAATTAGTATAACATATTTTATCTCATAATACTATTACTTTATAAGTAAATTATCTAACATTTAACCACATAGTCAAATATTAGATAACACCTTAACACCACAAGTATTCACAATTTCTAAGCCTAGCACACATTGAGTCTCTAACAGTATTCAGTACAGTATGCCGAGTGGTTTCCCAAAAATAACCAACAAACTAGTTTTCCGTCTCGTCTACACTGTTTGTCACAGCGAGTTAGATCGGTAGCTAGTTCATATATACCTCCGCTCCCTGAAAGAATCGTTTAGCCCAGATACTATACATCAACCATTAAAGAGTACGACTGTACTACTACTTTATCATATAACTTGTGAATTAACACTTAATCTTTCATATTATAAGTTCTTCTTTATAATCCATTAAGCCGAATATCTAATCCAGCAAACTAAATTCAAACTGAATTACAATCCAACAACCTGGATTCACTAATTCAGCAAACTTAATACACCAATTCAGCAAGCCGAATCCACCAATTCAGCAAGCTGAATACAATCTAACATAATTAATTCAGCAAACTGAATTCAAACAGTATTCCCTTTTTAACATATTAAATTTCTAATTCATCATACTATACATTCAATATGGCCTATTGAATGTTCCATCAATAACTTAACTCTTCTTTTAAACTCTCATTTAATATTATTAATTATTTAATAATATTCAAATTATTTACTAATATAATTAATCATTAAATAATATTTTAAATCAATGATTTAATAACACTTTAATCCAAATGTTATCAATCACTCAACAATATCTTAATCATTTACAAATATTATTAATCCTTTAATAATATTTTATTCACAGTTTAATATTATTAATTATTTAATAATATTCTAATAATATTCAAATCATTTACTAATATTATTAATTATTTAATAATATTTTAATCATTTACTAATATTATTAATCGTTTAATAATATTTTAATCCTTAAATAACATTTTTAATTATTTAATAATATTTTAATCCTTCATTAATATTATTAATCATTTAATAATATCTTAATCAATTACTAATATTATTAATCATTTAATAATATTTTAATCACTTATTAATATTATTAATCATTTAATAGAATATTAATCATTCAAAAATATTGCTAATCATTTAATAATATTTTAATCATTTACCAATATTATTAACCATTTAATAATATATTAATTCTTATCTAATATTATTAAATATTTAATAATATTTTAATTATTTACTAATATTATTAATCAATTAATAATATTTTAATAATCTAATATTATTAATTATTTAATAATATTGTAATCGCTTATTAATATTATTAATTATTTAATAATATTTATTCATTTATAAATAATTTAATTTAATTGTTTATCTCTTACTATTTAATTTTTTTAACACACATAACATGACACTCATATAAAATTTTATTAAAAATGACCAAATCACCCTCATAAAGTCTTAATATATCATATTAAAGGTCATTAAGCAATAAAATCACATTTAGACATTTTTCAATTTAACATAACTTAATTTAATCATTTATTCTTAACTCATTCATAGGCATGAAAAATATCAAAACAACTTATTATTTTTTTATCTTCTGGGGAATATCAGTATATGATATTTTAGTCTCAAAATATTTTTCTTACAATTTTCTAAATTCGTTTGCTATTTTTAAATAGACTAAAACAGTCCAAAATAGCAACATTTATCATAAATTATTCTTTTGTCAAAAATTTCTTAAATTTACACGGTAGACTCCTGTGATTATACACAAGCTTCTATAAAAATTTATTCTGGACATCCAAAAATTACCATCTTTGGACAGAACCTATTTAACTTGCTATACTAACATACCACAAAAGACCAGAATTTTTAGAGCCTTATAGGTGGTCCAAATAGGTCACGCCAAAAACTAGACAGCTCCTTTTTGGATTTTCAGATTTTTCGTCGGTAGAGACTGTTTTACGAAAAATGACACCATGGTTTGCTCGTTTAATATTTTTGAGTGCTACCACTTTGGTTCATCAGATATCTTATGGATATAACACACCTCTTTGACGGATCTCAAAAATAATTTGTATATTTCAAATTGTGGAAGTCCAAAGTGGACTGAAATTTCAGGTTTTTAAGGCTAAAAATAGTTTTTTGTTCCTTTTTATTTTTCAAGCTAAACAACACCCAAAATGACATGATCTAAACATGAATCATCATAAAACATGTAGATCTACTACTTTAGAGTTTAAGATCATAAGTTTATTATTTTGTCAAGAACAACCACAAAGAAACACATACACTAACTTAGGTTTTGTGTTTTAAGGTTTTATACCTTCAAGGCTTTTATTATTCTTCCTTCAAAAGTAATGGATTAACTTGAGTGACATGAAAATCCTCTCCTTCTTTCGTTCCTAGACCCACGGCTGAAGCTCCTTCTCTCTCTCTTTCTATTCTCTTAAGCTTTTTGGAGACTTTAGAAGAGAAGAATGAATTAAACTTTTGCTAGGTAATGAGGGATGTGCCATTTATAGTCCTCTAAATGTTTAGATATAGCATATGTATATCTACATAATATCCTAGCAAAAATCTTAGCAAATATTTAGCAAATATCTCCAAATCTTAGCAATATCTCCTCTCTCTCTTTCCTATCTTCCATATCTCTACAAATCTTGCCAAATCTTAGGCTAGCAAATGTAGGACACCAAGGCTATGCTAGGAAAGAAAACTTAATTAGCCCATTAGCCTTTTTCACTATGTCATTTCCGCCCAACTTCTCCCATTTTTAGTCCATTTTTAGTCCATTTTTTATTTTTTTATTTATTGCATTATTAGCTTATTTAATCATCTAGAATATCCATTTTATTTGGGCTAGGGTTTTGGGCCATTCTTTTATTTAATTGGGCTCCCATTTAATTTATTTGGGCCACTAAAATTCACATATGCCTAACACATAAAATTACTTACCCTAGTTATTTATTTAGGGTTTCTAGTCCTCTTATATAGGACTTTAAATAATCACTCATATTGATTTAAATTATATAACCCAATTAGAATTATTTTAATTAAGTTAAAATAATTTAATAAGTTGAGATAATAAAATAAATCTCTCATGTTAGTTCACTAGTATATAATTTAAATACTAGGATTCTCAAATAAATATAACCTTAGGTTATTAAATTTTTATACCTAATATATATATTAGGTTACAAAATTTTATTCTTAATTCTCTTTATATGCTAAATAAATATATACACATTCAAATTATATATATTTATTTAATCACCTACATAATCCAAATAAGTCATAACCTATTTATCATCATCATTCCTCATGCTAAAATATATATAGCACAATACTAAGTGTATATATATACTCAATTTCTTTTAACCTCATAGCATCTCTTCATTTGAAATTTAATTTCCTTAATAAAATTTCCACATGTAACATTATAATTTTTTTTACACCATTTAGTTCACACCAAATTTATAGGTATCGTAATACTTTATCCTTAATATTCCTTCAAGTACATATAGATTCATTTCTAGGATTTTAAAATTTTGTAACCCGTATTTTCTCTATTCTCTTTTAATTAGTAAACCATATAGGTTCTTCTTAATTTTTTTTAAATAAATCCTCAAATTCTCATCAAGGTTTTATTCTTTAACCTTTATTTTTAATCATTTAAAATCTTATAAATTTTTGGGTTGTCACAAATGTAATATGATATTATCATATTAGTTTTAAAGATGTTCTTAAAGGTATTAGAACCTATGATTCTTAGTAAGACATATTGTAATAGAGTAGTAATTACATTTAAATCGATATAATTGTGTTGAATGGGTAGTATCGTGATGTACCATATCCAGGGTTTAAAGGTACCCGGATTTGGGGTCGTCACAGGTTGATATCAGAGCTATAGGTTATAAACCTTAGATGTGGGAACACCTTAGGATATTATCAGAGCCTAGCTTATCTACGCAATTTCTTCTGTGATGCAGGTTGTGGGGTGCAAGTTAATTGAAACTTATCATCTATTGATAATGAAGATATTTAATTATTTAAAATTATATATGTTACATTAGTTACAAAATTAAATTTAGTATTGAAGGTGGAACGTACACTATGTTTGGCAACCCCAACCTATTAACAATACAAATTGATACATATAGGGTAAGCAAATAAACTATTAACAATACATGACCCTTGTAGGTGGAACGCACAATATGTATTGTACCATGTTGCTCAACATACAGTGTCAATCCATCGATACAACCTAGACACATTGAGGGTTTATCAGTTTGTTTGGCAACCATATACAGAAGATGTGATGAATTTGTTGTCAGCATATTGTAGTACCGATCAGGATATTTGGCGTGTTAGATGCCCACTGATATGTTTTGAGGTGGTGGAATGACATTATGCCGATAGAGTGCTCCGACAATTTAGTATACAATAGTTCATACCTTGGGCGCCAGAAAATAGTACATCTCTTCACAACATTACTGGTCGCTAGCATAAAAATTGGGAGGCATAACAACGCTTTTACATAACATTGTGGGATACTAGGGAAACTCTTGTGGTTACAGGAGAGGATACATGTGAACGTTCAGAGTGTGTCCCTGATTACATGCCTTGGTATCGAAGCGTTACACGACGTCATATTTTAAATTTTAGGTTGGCTCAGCAGATGACGGGGGAATTCAAGGGAGGGGACACATGGAGCTACAACTTATTTGATATGTTATTAATTAATTAATTAATTGTTACAGTATTATTTTTTAAATGACGATTATTATTATTTATTATAACTTTGCAAAGACTATAACAATATAATAAAACACTGTAAATAAGTTGATACATATAACATTTTACGTATGACATGACATATTCTACGTATATTGGCGTTTGATCAAAAATTTTTTTTTAAATAAACTTTATTTTTAAAAAAAATCATATTTTTTTGTTTTTTTAAAAAATAATTAGATTAAGATAATCAAAAACAAGGTTCCAATGCCATTTTTAATAATTTGCTTTATACAAAAAAAATGGTTCCAGCGCCACTTCAATTGACAAATTCCAAAGCCAGTGTCTTTTGATTTTTGCATTCTTGATTTAAACAAAAAAAAAAAAACAAATTTCAACGCTGTATAAAAATTTGATATGTACACAACCATTTGCTTTACAAGAAAAAAGTCATTTGCTTTATATAAAAAAAAGTTACAACGCCAAACTAAGTGGCGTTAAAGTTTGCTTCTCTGACATCTACCTTTTATTTCCAAATTGACTTTATTAAAAAAAAATTAAATAAGCTACAACGCCAAACTAAGTGGCGTTCATGTTTGCCTGACATCTTACCTTTTTTTTTTCATTGGATCAATTTTTTTAATAATTTTTTTTGTAAAAAAATGAATAAGTTTCTTATTTTTTTTAAAAAAAATAATTTGATTAAGATAATCAAAAACAACAATTTAGTTAAGATAATGACCAACACCACTTGAAGGGGCATTGAATTTAAACTCCTCATTTCAACGCCAATCCAATTGACTTTTAGCCTATTTTCAAAAAGTCAAACAAAATGGATGTAATTGAGAAAGTTGAACGAAATTTAGGCCATTTTTAGAAAATTCTCCAATAGATGTTCCCATCTTCTCTGGACTCAACAGCCACCAAGCTCTTTCCTCCGCCAAACCAGGCACCACAAGTACCACCTAGCTATTGTGAAGGGGTGAAGGGGTGAAAAAAGGTAATAAAATTAAAAGGATATATAATTTATATAACAGATAACCAAAGAAAAGCATGGAAGACGAGCATGCCTGTACATGATACCAGCACATAAGATAGTAAGGAAGTTGAGATTTATGTTTGCCTGATGAAAGAGCATAGCCCTTGTGTTGTGTCTGTTCCCCTCACCTTGCCTCCCTATGCTCAACAATACCGAACATGCCCAACTAATCCAAGCCACCTGAACATGCAATACAGAATATGCGAGTGCAAGCTGAAAGGGATACATACTAAGTTATATATCTAGTTTAAGCTTCAAAAGTAAAACATATTTCAACCCATACTGTTGGTATGAACTATGATAAACAGCTAAAGTAATTTGAATTTAAAATATATCAAATCGAATTAGCTCAATAATAATTCTATAATTTGAAACATTAATAAAACTCCACATTATAGTTATAATTAATCATCCATGTTGGACGGCTGAAATGGTGGCGGTTATTTCCTCCGTCCCAAAATTAATGTTGAGTTCTATTATTGATATTGTTGGGCTGTTCCATCCCAAAATTAATGAGGAGTAATGTCGAGCGATTATGAATCGAACCCAAATTATTTATTCATTTTACAACCTTATACATAAGCAACAAGAAAAGATGGGCCTACCGATAAGAACGATACGAAATGAACATATATCCATATGGGCCCCACAAACTACTCCTCGAAGATTCCGGAGAGGGACAACGCAATAAACAAAGAACGGACTATTGCTAACTGAATTTTATTAATCCCCAACTACATATAACTAAGGTTGTAAACGAACTAAACAGTTCGGACTCGATTCAGGTTCGATTCGAAAAAATACAAGCGAGACTCGAATTCGTTAATAATATAATCTAAATCTGAGCATAAAAATAGTTGGAATAAAAATATGAGTAGAATCTGAGCAAGGTTATACTCGACTCGTTTAAAATTCAAAGTACTTGATTCTCGATTGTCATTCGATACATACTCGATTGATATAGATTCGATTAAATACTCGATACAGTTTCTTATAATATATACAAAATTAAATCAAATTAGGATAATTAATTATTATTATTTTATTTTATTTGTAATTTAATTATTATTTAATAATTGTAAAGTATAATAGTAAATATATATTTTCATTTCTAAGTAAAATAACAAATTCAATTTATAATTATATTTATTATAAAACTAGTTATTATGTGGATACTCGATTTCGAGCTTGAATTTAAAGTTCGCAAATAATTTAAATATAATTCGATCATAGTCAGATCGAATTCGAGTAATAAATATTCGAGTTGAGTTTAATCTGAGTAGAATTTTTCAAATAAAATTCAAATTCGAGTATGAATTTAGCGTTTCAAGTCGAATTCGATTAGTTCTATGTTCGCTTCAATTCGACTCGTTTATACCCTTATTCATTTCGTATCATTCTTATCTATGAGCGCATCTTTTCATGTTGCTTACATATAGTTGGGTGCGTTGAATCTACGCATTTAATATATTTTATTTTAACCCTTTTAATAAGTCACCACATTTTATATCGTGGAGCTTGCAGATCATAACAGAGGCAAAAATCGTAGTCGGGCAGATCAGTCAAGAGATTGCTGTTGAGGCAGAAATTGGAGTCAATCATATGATTTGCTCTCGGAGTCGTAGTATCTGCAATAGTTGAAAGCCAGATCGTAGTCTGTAGAACCAAAGCTAGATCGTAGTCTGCAGAACCAAAGCCAGATCGCAGTCTGCAGAACAAGGCTTAGACATAGTTAGTCAAATGCTTACAACGCCAAGGAAGAATCGTAGAGACAACACGATTCTCAATAGCTGAGCATTTCTGAAGTCTTCATCAAAGATCTCACTCTGGTAGGAGTAATCAATATTAAGAAAGCAGTCTAAACTGGAGGGGATCAAACAGTACTCTCTGAATGGGCTACAAGCAAACAGAAGATCGAAGCACCAACTCCATCAGCAGTACTGATTGAGAAATGAAGCCATTCAGGAGAATTCTTCCACAAGAAATCTTTAGAAGACAATGAATGAAGTGACTGTAAAGAAAGACATCGATTGTAGTGTTTGATAAACAAACTGAAGACAGCGATCGTAGTGGTGACTACGATCGTGGTGTTTGCCAAACGAACAATAAGAACTGATGAAGCACATACAGTGACATTGGCCAACCTATAGAAAATGGATGAAAAGGAATTGTCTATGCTCAACCTCACCATGATGAGTGAACGGGAGATCACAGAGCAGAATGTTGAGAGAGCTGAGCATGACTAATCAGAAGAGTCTTGCAAACCAGAAGGGCCAAAGCATTCAGACAAGTTGTCAGTCCCTGATGCAAAGTCAAGGCAAGCAGAATCGTTGAAGCACTGTAAGAGTAGAGAGCGAGAGGTTCTAAATTGTCAATCCAAAGAACACTCTCAGAATCATAGTGTTGTCAAAACCAGTCAATGAGCAACGACCAACAGACAAACTACGATCAAGAACATAGTCGTCTGCATCAGAATCGTGGAGTTCGGTTATCTAATTATTGAGTCTTAGCAATGACTCAATATGAAGACTGACATTCGAACGTTGCTGATTGAGAGCATCGATGCAAGAAGATAACTCCTTTGGTTACTGATCGAAGAAACAAAAAGGAGAAGTTAATGTGACTACCAACCTGACTTCTGAAAGTGACTGCTCAGAGGTGTTAGGTGAGATAGCAAACTGATGTGTCAGGAAAGTCAAAAAGGTGCTGTCACGTCAAGTCAGTAGTCTGCACCAAATAACTCAGAGACCTTGAAGCAATTCAAATAGCTTCCAACGGGAAGCTAATGGAAGAGTATATATCAGCCGAAGCTTCAAAGGTGAAGAGTTGTTGACTCTACGAGAGTTCTACAGAGCTTAACAGAATATGTCTCAGTGGCAGTGAGACTACCAAAGTAGGAGTGAAGCAGATTTGATGAACAGCTTTAACTGCTAAAGGTTTCGCTCAACACTAAGAAGAATGCCAACCTTAATGGCATCTGAGCTGAGAGCCGAGAAGGCCAAGAAGATAAGATAAAGAGTGGCAGATTAGTAAGCAGATGTCCAGGGCCACTGTAACGACCAGGAATTTTAAGCTCTTTATTAATTTTATATGTGATTTAAAAAATTTAGGAGTTAATTTTTCAAACGTATTTAAACCTTATGTGGTTATGTGCTTATGTGAATTTAACCTATGAGAATAAATGCTAGGATTTTTATTAAAGGGAATCACTAATGGTTATTTAAATTAGTAGATTAACCCTGAGACTTTTATATCAGAATATTGATAAAAGTGTTAGTAAATTATATATTCAAATTTCTTGAATATAGTGTAGAGATTTAATCGGGATTAATTATTTATATTTGAGTAATTGATTGATAACGTATGAAATTATTATTGTTGTTGATTTATAATGAATAAATAATAATTAATGAATTGGGAGTAATTAATTTATTATGTGTTGATTAATTATTATTATTAGTAAATAATAATTAATGAGTAAGAGATTAATAAATATAAATATAATAATATTATATTTGGTTAACTGATTTATTGTTTTTATACAAGCATGTGATAAGTAAACCTTTAAAATATGGTAGGTATCTATATTGTATATTATACAATGTGACCTTTGATATGGCTATGTATATTATATACAGACTATATAGTATGATTAATGACATTATGTGAGTTACATGTTGTGACACTCCCAAATCCGGTATCTTAATTTCCACAGGATTTGGTGTTCACTGTTCCAATATCATACAACTATCTACCCATAACTAATGAAATTCATTTATTAGATAAATAATTCATCATCTTACATCATCTGAAGTAATAATACATCATAAATCCCATGTTAAACTTAGCCTTAAATCTCTGTTGCGAAAACGTAAATAAATAAGTCTTAAGTCATCACACATAAATCTTGAACTTTAACATTCTTAACATCAACACAAGTCCTCAACACTTGTTAGCTTTTCCTTTTGCCCTTGCTACTAGAAGGTACATCACTTCGTTCATTATTAGTTGCAATGTTATGATGCAAGAGTGAGCACGAATGCCCGCAAGTATAAAAATATGACAGAATAATAACATGCGAGTGAAAGAATTCTGAATAATAGAAAGCTCAACATTTGAATCAAGAATATTAATCAAGAGTCAAATTACTTCTCAACTTTTGAATCAAGAATATTAATCGAGAGTCAAATTACTTCTCAACTTTTGAATCAAGAATATTAATCGAGAGTCAAATTACTTCTGAGGGTCATTAAGACCTTGAACCGAGTCTTAGGTTGTCAAGTATATTAACCTTTCCAACCTTTAACAGTCATAAGACTATAGACTTTACTTCTCGTACTTAGGGAGATCAGTCCTTCGTACTGATACTGTGCACATTATCTTAACGCTTAAAGCATCTTCATTAATCCCCTATATTAGGGTTGTTCATCTCAGTTTGACATCAGAATCCGCACCAAATAAAGTTGGTTTGGATAACTCAATAAATGATATTCAAATTGAATATTAACTTCTCAAGGTATACAATCGAATAAGTATTGTACACTTAAATGATACTTTTAAAAGAATCATGGCATCTCATGTGAAATTCTAAACTTGGATATTCAAGAGTAAGAATTTGCTCAACAATAGTAATTAAGCATAGCAAATGCTTAATTTAAAGAGTTTAGTTTAGGAAATTTGCCCCACAATAATAATAAGTTAGGGATAGAAAACTTGCCTCGTGCACAAGCTACAATTATTTTTTACTTCTTTAATTACTCTTACCTATCACACATTTACAATATCAATTAATCACAAGTTCGATATGATTATTGATTTACAATAGTATTCTTCAAACTCATTATTAAGTTTTCAAATAATGGTTTACGTTGATTAATTATCTTGTTAATTAATCACGTAACTTAAGTTATTAAATTGTATTAATAACTCATTACATACATAACATGTCTTCACGTTAATTAGATTTAAAATAATGTCTTAATGTTTATAACACATTATTTAACCTTTACAAATAATAGTTTAAGTAACATAATTAATTTATTAATTAATTACATAACATAAATTATTAAACTCATATCAATATTTTATTATATTTATACAACATGTGTTCATGTTCATTAGACTCAAAACACATTTCACAAATTTCCAACACTTAGCAATTTTTTTCAAAATTTTCGGACAGGCGCGGCCGCGCGCCATTTTGCCTTGCAGCCGGCGCGGCCGCGCGACTGCGGAATTTCAGAATCTGAAGTTCGCGAACGAACACAGATTTTTTCCCAATTCACATCATTACACTGATTTATAATGTTACCCATGAAGTATAAACTTCACAGGAATATTATATATCACTTATAACATGTTCTTAACATTCCAAGTCATGTAATTACACAAATCAACATATTAATTTTCACTGTTCTTCAAAACTTTCAAGAGTTTAATGAAAAACATAAAAAAAATCTTCTTACGGATTCGTTACTACACCAAATCCATTCATTTCAATTCCATTTCTTTGTTTTAACATATACAATCATATTCATGCATCAATTTAAATATAAACATATGATTCAATCATTAATTTAACCTATATGGGTTATTCACCCATATTCAATACTCTGTAATTTCATAAAACCCATTCATTAACAAAGTTATTTGGTGTGATCAGTGTAAATCATAGATACATGATCTAACACATAATACTAACATCTACGGTCACATATATGATAACCTCATACTTTAATTTTCAAAATGATTCTTAACAGAGAGTTTTTACAAAGACGTATAAAAACTCTGTAAATATTTGAAAACAATTAAGGCCAGATTATATAAAATTGATCCTTTAAAACATGATTATATGTTAGAATACACGTTATGATCACATACCCCTTCTAGATAAAGTCATATCATAACCCAATTGGAAAACCTAATTTCACAGAAAACCAAAAGTACGTAAATGAAAACTTTGAAAAATATAACTTTTAAAAACTTCAAAGAATGAATTATCCTTAGTAGTGAAGATGATATAATCAAAGATAATTCAATGATCTCTCAAATCCTCTCAACTTTCTCTTCTCTTCTCTTTGAACTTTCCTCTGACAATTTCTAACTTTGAATATGAAATAAAAGTGAAATACGTCTGACGACGATATATATATATAATATATAATATATCCGTTGCAATATAACTCCCACAAGGGCCTTGTTTGGCAATCCTCCTAATTTCTTTTCCATTTATTTTAATTAACTAGTTTAGTATATAGTTAATTGTAACACTTTAATTAATCAATTAATTTTATTTAAATCAATTAAATAAAATAAGATAATTCACATTAAATCACGTTGTCACATAATTAAGATTTTTATTTATTAATTATGTCAATTCATTAATTCTTTAATTAACTATTAAATTAATTAAAGTAACATTTTGCTTATTTAATTAATTCATTTAATCAAATAAACTCAATTAATTAAATACTTTGAACTATTAAATTACTACACATTAATTTAATTAATGTAACACACATAATTAAATTAATCTACCACAAATTCATGAATTAATTATTTAATTCAACAATTAAATTATTAAAAATATTTATTTATTTCAATAAATATTCAAATATCTTTACAAAATTTCCGTTCGTCACATCTTTCCCCCCTTAAAAGGATTCTGTCCTCAGAATCGCGGTTCGATTAATAATTTCGTCCCATCACATTCTCATAACCAAAACATTTATTTATTTCAATAAATATTCAAAACAACTTTGCAAAATTCTCAATATTTATTTATTTCAATAAATATTCAAACAACTTTGCAAAACTCTCATTTGTCACATCTTTCCCCCCTTAAAAGGATTCTGTCCCCAGAATCACGTTCACCTATTCAAGAAAATAATTGTGGATAATTCTTCATCATATTCTCTTCGAGTTCCCACGTAGCTTCTTCAGCGTTGTGGTTCCTCCAAATTACCTTAACAGAAGGTATTACTTTGTTCCTGAGAACTTGCTCTTTCCTGTCAACTATCTGAACAGGAACTTCTTCGTATGATAATTCTTTCTCAAATTGTAGGGGTTCATATTCTATCACATGTTTGTAATCGGGTTTATAACGTCGTAATACCGACACATGGAAAACGTTGTGGACATGCTCCAGTGCCGGAGGTAAAGCTACCTCATATGCTACTTCTCCAATTCTTCGGAGTACCTCAAAGGGTCCAATGAACCTCGGGCTCAATTTTCCCTTCTTACCAAATCTGATCTTTCCCTTCCAAGGAGAGACCTTCAAAAATACAAAACTACACGATTTAAACTCTATATTCTTGCGGTGTGGATCGGCGTATTTCTTCTGCCTATCTTGAGCCGCTACTAATCTTGTCCGAATTACTTTAACTATCTCTGCCGTTTGTTGGACTAACTCTGGTCCTAGCAATTGTCTTTCGCCAACTTCATCCCAGTACAGTGGAGTTCTGCACTTTCTACCGTACAACGCTTCGTAAGGCGGCATACCAATACTAGCGTAGTAACTATTATTATAACCGAATTCTACAAGCGGTAAATGATCATCCCAATTGCCTTTAAAATCCATGATACATGCCCTCAGCATATCCTCTAATGTTTGGATCGTTCTTTCGCTTGCCCGTCAGTTTGAGGGTGATAGGCAGTACTCATCCTCAACTGTGTTCCCATGCATTCTTGCAGTCTTTTCCAGAAATTCGATGTAAAGCGCGGATCTCGGTCAGAAATAATTGACACTGGCACTCCGTGCCTCGAAATAATCTCTTTCACGTATAACTTTGCCAATTGTTCTAAGTTAAATCTAATTCTGATCGGAAGGAAGTGTGCAGATTTTGTTAATCGGTCGACGATAACCCATACTGCGTCGTAGCCTTTCTGGGTCGTAGGAAGGCCAACAACAAAATCTATTATAATATGTTCCCATTTCCCTTCTGGGATCTCTAGAGGTTGTAGTAAACCACTTGGTCTCTGATGTTCTGCCTTGACCCTTTGGCAAGTCAGACACTTGGCAACACAATCGGAAACGTCCCTCTTCATATTTGGCCACCAAAAGTGTTGTCGTAAATATTGATACATCTTGGTACTTCCGAGATGAATGAAATACCTCGAACTATGAGCCTCGCTCAGAATGTCCTCCTTAATTTCTGGTAACTGGCGGTACCCAAACTCTATTTTCAAACCTCAACAATCCTTCACTGTCCACTTTAAATCTAAGTCAGTCCCTTCAGATATCTTTTTCTTTACTTCCTCACATTCCTTATCCAGAATTTGTGCTTCCTTAATCTTATCCAATAAAGTTGTACCAGCTTGCATCTGGAACAGTTTCTCGCCAGTCTCCATTGGACATCCTACTTCCAATTCCAGCTTTTCCATTGCTGAAATTAATTCTTCCTGTGCTGTCAGCATCATCAACTTTTCCCAACCCTTTCTGCTTAAGGCGTCGGCTACAACATTCGCTTTTCCTGGGTGGTATAAGATATCACAATCATAATCCTTTATTAACTCCAGCCACCTTCTTTGGCGCATATTCAAGTCTTTCTGTGTGAAAATATACTTCAGACTCTTATGGTCTGTATATATTTCACACTTCTCCCCATAGAGATAGTGTCTCCAAATCTTTAAAGCAAATACCACCGCAGCTAATTCCAAATCATGGGTTGGATATCCCTTCTCATAATCTTTCAACTGTCGTGACGCATACGCAATGACTTTGCCGTTTTGCATAAGCACATAGCCTAGCCCTTTATGCGACGCATCACTATATACCACAAAATTTCCTGTGTCATCCGGAAGAGACAACACAGGTGCTGTACTTAACCTTCTCTTAAGTTCTTGAAAACTTTCCTCACACTTCTCCGTCCAAACGAATTTCACAACTTTCCTAGTCAAATTCGTTAATGGAGTTGCGATCTTGGAAAAATCTTGAATGAATCTTCTGTAATAACCGGCTAATCCAAGAAAACTTCTTACTTCCGACGGTGTTTTCGGCTGATCCCAATTCATCACTGCTTCGACTTTGGAGGGATCCACCAAAATTTCATCCTTATCAATCACGTGTCCGAGAAATTGCACCCTTTCAATCCAGAAATCACACTTTGAGAATTTGGCATACAACTTCTCTCTTCTTAATACTTCTAACGTCAACTTCAAATGATCAACATGTTCTTCCTTGGTCTTAGAATAGACCAATATATCATCAATAAAAACCACTACGAATTTGTCCAGAAACGGCTTGAACACTCCATTCATTAGGCCCATAAATGCTGCAGGCGCATTTGTTAGACCAAATGACATAACCAAAAATTTGTAGTGACCATATCGTGTCCTAAACGCTGTCTTCGGGACATCTTCTGGCCTTACCTTCAACTGATGATAACCACTTCTCAGGTCTATCTTCGAGAAATATCTCACTCCTTTTAATTGATCAAACAGATCATCAATCCTTGGCAACGGATACCTATTATTAATGGTAACCTTGTTCAATTCTCTATAGTCAATGCAGAGTCGCATCGTTCCATCCTTCTTCTTAACAAATAACACCGGCGCTCCCCATGGTGATACGCTCGGTTGAATATATTTCTTGTCCAACAGCTCTTGTAGCTGTACCATCAATTTCTTCATTTCTACCGAAGCCATCTGGTACGGTGCTTTCGATATTGGAGCCGTTCCTGGCACCAAATCGATAACAAAATCTACTTCCCTGTCAGGCGGAAGTCCTGGCAGATCATCCGGGAAAACATCCACGAAGTCTCTTACGACTGGTATTTCTTCTAACTTTGGATTCCCTTTACGACTATCGACTATGTAGGCTAAATACCCCACACAGCCCTGTCTCAATAACTTCCTGGCCTGCATCATCGTCAGACAACTCGCTTGTCTAGGCGATTTACTGCCATAAAACACAACCTTTGACGGAGTCATAAGGTTAATACATTTCTTCTGGCAATCAATTACTGCTCCATAATTGAATAACCAATCCATTCCCAAGATAACGTCAAATTCCCCAAGTTTAATCGGGATAAGATCTACATTAATAATGTTACCCTTAATATCCACTCTACAGTTCTTGTGTATATACTTAACAGGAATTACTTCCTTGTTCGCAATCTCTATGTTCATAGGGATTTCTAATTCGTCTTTAAGCAATTCTAAATTCTTTGCAAAGTCATCGGATATAAATGAACAAGTAGCACCCGAATCAAATAAAACATAAGCATTGACTTTATTGATCGGAATGATACCTGACACCACATCACGAGACTGCACAGCGCCTTGTACGGTCATGTTAAATGTCCTTGCAGTTGGTCGGTTTGTCGAAGTCGGTCCGGTAATGGTAAGAGGATTTCCACTATTATTTCCCTTATGTCCACCTGACCCTGCCCCTCCAGATGCCTTCTTTGGACTAGTCTCTAGCCAAGTGATCCTTTGACCCGCATGTGTAGCAGGCGACCTTCTTAGGGTTAGGGCAGTTAGGTGCTATGTGGCCTTCCTGACCACAATTGTAGCAAACTCTTTTTCCTTTCATGCAGACTCCCAAGTGAGTCTTCCCACAGGTTGGGCATGGTTCTAACTTTTTCTTCTGACTACCTTGCTGACTTACAGACGATGTGTTATCATTCCATTTTCGTTTATGATTATTAGTTCCCCCTGTGTGACTGCCACTAGCCTTATTGTTTCCTTCACTATCATTCTTCTTCTTCTTCTTTTGATCCTGATTGTACTTAGACACCGCTTCGCTTCCACCTTCAGCGAGAATGGCCTTCTCCAGAACCCTAGCAAAAGTGTTCAATTGAAACATTGACACCTTGCTATACAACCAGGGTTTCAGTCCCTGTTCAAAATGCCTAGCCTTTCTTCCGTCAGTATGCACCTGATATTGGGCAAACCTAGACAATTCGTTAAACTTCGCCGCGTAGTCGGGCACAGACATATTCCCCTGCTTCAACTCCAGAAACTGCACCTCCATTTGATTCTGGGAGCTGGTCGGGAAATACATCTCGAAAAACATTTCTTTAAACCTTTCTCAGGTTATTACACCTTCTCCTCCCCTGATCTTATTTGCCTACCACCAGTAGCTGGCTTCTGATTTTAACATAAATGTCGCGTAGGCGGTCTTCTGGTCCTCCTTAACTCGGGCGACCTCAAAAATTTCTCCATTTCCATAACCCAAGTCTGAGCTTCTATCGGGTTCGTGGAACCCTTAAAATCTGGCGGTCCCACTGCCTTAAAGTCTTTAAATGAGGTGTTCGGTGGAGCTTGAGGCTGATTGTTCATCGCTCCAGCCAACAGATTTACCAACTACTGAACGGGGTTCGCATTGGCATCATTGTTGTTATTGGTTGACCCTTCTTGGGCTTGTCGACGATTTTGTCTCCTTCTTGGCGGCATATTTCTGTTAAGAATATATGCTCAATAGATCTTTATTCAATCTCTTAAATATTTAAGACTTAACTCAAATATTTAACATAACCATTTTAACTCTTTTCTTTTCAAATAACCTTTGATATTTTATTTAAATCAAAAGTTTTAAACATAGTACTATAGCATCTCTGCCATTTACTTCAACTATCCCAAGATAAATAATCTTCAGGATTTAGTTTCTCAAAATATTCCTTTGTTTTTTAATCACATCGAAATTTACATTAACTACTTCAAAGAGTATCACATAATGTTAAATACTTTAACATACTCACTTAACCCATATCATCTTGAACAACTTTATATTTTATTAAAACCAAAAACTTTTAATACAATACGATAGCATTTCTGCCATTTACATCAACTATCTTGAAATAAAGTTTCTACAGGATTTACATTATCACAATATTCCTTTGTTTATAATCACATCGGAATTTACATTATTTACGATTATTTAAACATTAACAATATCATATTGTCCTATCACGGCCTACTAAGGCGTCGGACAGCTTCACTACGTTCCTCCTCTATAATGCGGGACATAGTCCTGCGATCTAACATATACCTAGGCAGTCCCTCGAACTGAATTGGATATCTCATAACTCGGTCCTGGGCCTCATCCATTGCCCTCAGAAATATGTAGCACGTCTCTGCAACCTTGACTCTCTTCGCACGCGCATCATCCTCTGCCAGATCTGCACGTCGTGCATTTCTCACCCAAGCTTCTTCCACTATGGCGAGTCTTTCAGATTTCTCTTTCAACTCATTCTTTAACTTTTTTATCTCCTCTGTCTTCTGCTCAGTTTGGCCCTTCTCATGAATTAAATCCCACTCCACATTGCCAAGACGGGTGTGGAGTGTCTCAATCTCATCACCCTGAGCAACTGACTGCTCCCTCAACTCCTGAATTGTATCTCGTAACTCTACGTTGCGATCATACAATAAATCATACATATCAGCACTGACAGAGTTCGGTGGGAACTCCTCAAGGTCTTCCTCCTCCTCTTCCTCTTCAGGGTCTTCCTCTTCCTCCTCCTCGGCTGCCTCAGCCGGGATCTCTACCTCCTCAGGGTCCTCCTCTGAGTCAATCTCTGGCTCATGCTCCTGACCAAAATCTGGAATCACAGGAGACAGCTCTGGCTGTACTAACTGCTCCCAGACAGTATGTATGTCTCGGGGCTCCTCATCTCTAGTCTCTAGGGGTAAAACATCCCTAGGCTGACTACCTCCTCCAGTATCTGACATCCTGACAAAATAGATTTTAAGTCTTAGTTTTTACGTGATGCTAATCAATACTCTAACAAGTATGAACACATAAGCATATAGCACATAAGGTAATTTTATTTTCTTTCTTAGAACTCAATCAGAGTTATCATTACTATCTTCATGAAGGCTACTATCCTAAGGTTTCCCCCCACCTAAGGTTCATAACCTACGGCTTTGATACCAACTTGTGACACCCCCAAATTCGGTATCTTAATTTCCACAGGATTTGGTGTTCACTGTTCCAATATCATACAACTATCTACCCATAACTAATGAAATTCATTTATTAGATAAATAATTCATCATCTTACATCATCTGAAGTAATAATACATCATAAATCTCAGGTTAAACTTAACCTTAAATCTCTGTTGCGAAAACGTAAAAAAATAAGTCTTAAGTCATCACACATAAATCTTGAACTTTAACATTCTTAACATCAACACAAGTCCTCAACACTTGTTAGCTTTCCTTTTGCCCTTGCTACTAGAAGGTACATCACTTCGTTCATTATTAGCTGCAATGTTATTATGCAAGAGTGAGCACGAATGCCCGCAAGTATAAAAATATGACAGAATAATAACATGCGAGTGAAAGAATTCTGAATAACAAAAAGCTCAACTTTTGAATCAAGAATATTAATCGAGAGTCAAATTACTTCTCAACTTTTGAATCAAGAATATTAATCGAGAGTCAAATTACTTCTGAGGGTCATTAAGACCTTGAACCGAGTCTTAGGTTGTCAAGTATATTAACCTTTCCAACCTTTAACAGTCATAAGACTATAGACTTTACTTCTCGTACTTAGGGAGATCAGCCCTTCGTACTGATACTGTGCACATTATCTTAACGCTTAAAGTATCTTCATTAATCCCCTATATTAGGGTTGTTCATCTCAGTTTGACATCAGAATCCGCACCAAATAAAGTTGGTTTGGATAACTCAATAAATGATATTCAAATTGAATATTAACTTCTCAAGGTATACAATCGAATAAGTATTGTACACTTAAATGATACTTTTAAAAGAATTATGGCATCTCATGTGAAATTCTAAACTTGGATATTCAAGAGTAAGAATTTGCTCAACAATAGTAATTAAGCATAGCAAATGCTTAATTTAAAGAGTTTAGTTTAGGAAACTTGCCCAACAATAATAATAAGTTAGGGATAGAAAACTTGCCTCGTGCACAAGCTACAATTATTTCTCACTTCTTTAATTACTCTTACCTATCACACATTTACAATATCAATTAATCACAAGTTCGATATGATTATTGATTTACAATAGTATTCTTCAAACTCATTATTAAGTTTTCAAATAATGGTTTACGTTGATTAATTATCTTGTTAATTAATCACGTAACTTAAGTTATTAACTTGTATTAATAACTCATTACATACATAACATGTCTTCACGTTAATTAGATTTAAACTAATGTCTTAATGTTTATAACACATTATTTAACCTTTACGAATAATAGTTTAAGTCACGTAATTAATTTATTAATTAATTACATAACATAAATTATTAAACTCATATCAATATTTTATTATATTTATACAACATGTGTTCATGTTCATTAGACTCAAAACACATTTCACAAATTTCCAACACTTAGCAATTTTTTTCAAAATTTTCGGACAGGCGCGGTCACGCGCCATTTTGCCTTGCAGCCGGCTCGGCCGCGCGGCTGCGGAATTTCAGAATCTGAAGTTCGCGAACGAACACAGATTTTTTCCCAATTCACATCATTACACTGATTTATAATGTTACCCATGAAGTATAAACTTCACAGGAACATTATATATCACTTATAACATGTTCTTAACATTCCAAGTTATGTAATTACACAAATCAACATATTAATTTTCACTGTTCTTCAAAACTTTCAAGAGTTTAATGAAAAACATAAAAACAATCTCCTTACGGATTCGTTACTACACCGAATCCATTCATTTCAATTCCATTTTCTTTGTTTTAACATATACAATCATATTCATGTATCAATTTAAATATAAACATATGATTCAATCATTAATTTAACCCATATGGGTTATTCACCCATATTCAATACTATGTAATTTCATAAAACCCATTCATTAACAAAGTTATTTGGTGTGATCAGTGTAAATCATAGATACATGATCTAACACATAATACTAACATCTACGATCACATATATGATAACCTCATACTTTAATTTTTCAAAATGATTCTTAACAGAGAGTTTTTACAAAGACGTATAAAAACTCTGTAAATATTTGAAAAACCCAATTAAGGCCAGATTATATAAAATTGATTTTTTAAAACATGATTATATGTTAGAATACACGTTATGATCACATACCCCTTCTAGATAAAGTCATATCATAACCCAATTGAAAAACCCAATTTCACAGAAAACCAAAAGTACGTAAATGAAAACTTTAAAAAATATAACTTTTGAAAACTTAAAAGAATGAATTACCCTTAGTAGTGAAGATGATATAATCAAAGATAATTCAATGATCTCTCAAATCCTCTCAACTTTCTCTTCTCTTCTCTTTGAACTTTCCTCTGACAATTTCTAACTTTGAATATGAAATAATAGTGAAATACGTCTGACGACGATATACATATATAATATATAATATATCTGTTGCAATATAACTCCCACAAGGGCCTTGTTTGGCAATCCTCCTAATTTTTTTTCTATTTATTTTAATTAACTAATTTAGTATATAGTTAATTGTAACACTTTAATTAATCAATTAATTTTATTTAAATTAATTAAATAAAATAAGATAATTCACATTAAATCACATTGTCACATAATTAATATTTTTATTTATTAATTATGTCAATTCATTAATTCTTTAATTAACTATTAAATTAGTGAAAGTAACATTTTGCTTATTTAATTAATTCATTTAATCAAATAAACTCAATTAATTAAATACTTTGAACTATTAAATTACTACACATTAATTTAATTAATGTAACACACATAATTAAATTAATATACCATAAATTCATGAATTAATTATTTAATTCAATAATTAAATCATTAAAAATATTTATTTATTTCAATAAATATTCAAATATCTTTACAAAATTCTCGTTCGTCACACATGTTATGTATGAAAAGACATTAATAGGTATACCCTATTACACTATATTAATATCAATTAACTATTGTTATTTGATAATGATTTTTAATAAGTTATTATAATAATAACCATTATGATAGTAATAATACCTAAGTGCTTGATATTCGGTGTTTATATAATGTACATGGATTATATGTGTATCCTTAATGGATACATTGTATTATTGATTTCTAATTGGAATAACATGATAACAACCAATTCATCGTATACCCTTTTATTCATTATAACCTAAGCTATATAAAATGAAATGTGTAACATAAGTATGTATACTATGTGTATATATTATAACCTAAGTGTTTACTACTACACTTACTAGCTAATACAATGCTGAGTTTGTTTGTCCCATATTATGTGCCCAATTGCTCTCTTATTTCTCATACACGTGAACCCACATGCTATGCTACTTTATATCTTCCTCAATTTCTTTACAAAGCTTAGCTAATCATGAAATGGGGAGTGGAGATGATGATGGATTGCACCAACCCTTACCAACTCATTGTAATCTATTATGTAATCATACAATCTTTGTTTTGATTTGATGAACAAAGTCAAGAATCGGATATTGAAATTACCTAGAAATTAGCTCTCTTCATTCTCTATTGCAATTGGTGAGGTTTTATATTGATTTAAGGGAGAGTAGCATAGTAGCATTATATAATTTGATAGCAGCAAGTTCAGTTTCTTCTTTACAGAGGTATAATGACTTACCTTCTTGTTCTTCATTCTCTGTAAAATCCCATTCATGCTCCACATTATCAAATTCTTGAGTTTTGCAATCTAGATGTTAATTGAGCTATAGAATATGTTTTGATAAGTGTTATATGAAGTCATATGCATGATAAGATTGTATTATAGCTGGTACAGGAAGAACTTTGTAAATTGATTTTGAGTTGGGCTAAGAACTGCCGAAAACTGCACTGCTCTGCGCCTGGCCGCCAGCCGGCGCAGCTGCGCCAGTGCCTGTCTGCAGAAAATTTTTCTGTTTTGCTTCCTGCTCATGCTAGCTTGATGGTACTAGGTTGGACATTCATGAAAGTTAGTTTAACTCATATATATATATATATATATATATATGTTCTTGATACAACATGCATGATTGTAACCATGCTAGTATACGTTATGGCAGGAAGCTTTATAGTTTTATAAATGAACTTAGGATTTGTTAAAGTAAACTTGTCAGGAGCATATAAGTACCCTAGCTATATTCTGACTTTTGAGACTTTCTTGTATGACCTAGAAACACATGAGAAGCATGTCAACTTGCATACATAAGTTTCATGACGGAATGTGAACCTCACTAGTGCACATTCCTAACGAAAATAGAAGTTTTGAAAATAAACTTTGACATGTGCGTAACACATTTAGGTACTGATTTTGCAAGCATGTTAGTGTGGTTTAGAAATGCATGAATAATCCATTGACCTGTGTTTATATGACTTGTAATGAAGCATTAGCATATTGAACTCATTAGTGAACGTTACTAACAACAACATAAGCTTTAAATGTGAAATTTGACATATACGTAGTATGTATGAATTCTGATTTCATGGTCATGATTGTGTGTTCTATAAACATGAGAACTTAGTCTAATATGATAGAACACACTAGCATACTTGATCGTAAGTTAAGACGTTTTCAAAAGAGAGACTTAAGACTTTCAAAGAGAACTTAACCAAGACTTGTGTCTTTTAGATTGTGACCACTTAGATACATGTATGTGACTTATGTATGCGTTCTAATACATGAGAATAACGGTTACGAGATGCTTTACCTGTACCGTGTTGTCTTTTTGACTTAGTGTACTTTGCAAATGGAAACTTAGAATGTGGAAGCTAAATAGCATTGATTACCATGTGAATTGTATTATGATCATGCAAGCATATTTATTAGGATGTCATTATGCCTATAGACATATTAACATGAACCGCACTTGGTTAAACACAGATTTCAACTATGCATGCATACTCATAGAAGTGGATTCCTAAGGCATGAGTTGTGACGATTAAAGTGTACACTTGTAGTATACGCACAAGCATAACTACTTAAGTATTGTTTGACCTTGTTATGTGATAACATGACTTTAGTAACCAAATCTTGAAGCATGAACTTATATTGTTTAAAGTAAGTGAATGTCCGACATAAAAACATGTGGTCTTGAGGTGGACATAGAATGAACATGTTAGCTTTAGAACTTGAGTTAGATAAACTTGATAAACATATGTGTTGATTTATATCAGTAACTGGAAGTGCTATGTGTTCAAACCTATATCGATGCATAGAAACTAGATGATCTACAAGTTAGTAAATCTAAAGACAGGATTAGATTGACTTACGTGAACTATGTGATAGAATTATATAATGACTAGATTCTTGTATGTGTGAACTTATATTAGTTTATATATACTACTTGGAGATATCGACTTGTTAATATTAGTTCCAACGCCGTTTAAATTAAAGCTAGAATTATTTGTAGCTGAGAAAACAGGCAAGTTCCCTGTCTTACACTCCTTATTTATGCAAGTCTCCTAACTTCATTTAATTATGATATTGAATGCAAGTTTTCCTAACTTTACTCAAATTTATATTGAGCAGGGTGTTTTCTTAACTTACACTCTTTTACGGTACAAGTTTCCTAGTTTCATTTGATTGTTATGTTAAGTGCAAGTTCCCCGAACTTCACACTTTCGTTATTGTGAAAGTTCCCCGAACTTCACATTTTGAGTATTGTGAAAGTTCCCCGAACTTCACACTTTGGTTATTTTGCAAGTTCCCGAACTTCATTTCTTTATTATGCAAGTTTTCTAAATTTATATAAACTCGTATATTGTGCAAGTATCTTATCTTTGTGTTTACTTTACTCAAAGAACGTTGTAAGAAAATGTCCTAACCTATGCATTTACTTTATGCAAGGGATCTATTATGGTGAAATTCCCCGAATTTCACTCTTTGATGTTGTAAGTGTCTAAGCCTATGCATTTATTTTATGTAAGGAATCTATTATTGTGCAAGTTCCCCGAACTTCACACGTTGAGTATTGTGGAAGTTCCCCGAACTTCACACGTTGAGTATTGTACAAGTTCCCCGAACTTACACAAATTCATATATTGTGCAAATTCTAAACTTCACTTTATGCAAGTTCTCTATCCTTCTCATATTGTATTGAGTAGGTTATTGTTGAATCGAAAGTTGTTTACTTAATTGCTTGAACTTTATTTCCAAGCATGTTATTTAGTGGTGTAATTACTTATCAATTATTCCACATTGATATTATTGATGTCCGCACCTAGTGCATTTGAGCTCGTACAGTCTTGGACTTGTACATTATTCAAGGTTCTAAATTTCTTGAACCGTGTCAGTTAGAGTCTGAACCTTTGCTCGGTCAGACTAGTGTATGAAACTTTCTTTAAAGCTATCCAAACCAATTGATGGTAAGGATTCTTAGACGGAACATAATACCCCTCATATGTAGGAGTGTGCCCAGGTATCTAATATATATGATGCGAGTAAGCAGATTTAAGTGTTATGCATATTCACGTTGTACCCGAGGATGATCTCCTCGAGGTACTAAGTTTCTGTAGCCAGAAGCCAGTAATCCAAAAAGGGTCAATTAGCTATTGAACCCATTGGAAAGTTATAGTTCAGAGTCTACTCGACTATCAGTCATTCTAAAGGCAATTATTATCTTTGCTTTTAATATTCATATTGTTAAATCGTTCAGATATTCATATTATTGAATCATTCTAATATTCATATTATTGAATCATTCTAATATTCATATTGTTGAATCCTTAAGATATTCATATTGTCGAATTTATTGTCAGATATTTTTCATTCATCATGATATATCCTTTATTGTTGTATTTAAACTTGCTAAACAAACTTGTTGCTCATTCTTGCTATATCATGACTTATATTGCAGTTAAGCCCGAGACTTTCAGGGAAGGACAAGGGTAAAGGGAAGATATAGGATTAGTTTGCAAGGAGCAGACTTTGTCTTTATAATTTGTTTAATTACTGTTAATGTAATATGAATCCTAATGTTTATTCTAGGGTATGTTTGTAAGATTGTTTTAAGGTTATCGAATCTTGAGACTAGTAACACCTTTTGAATGAACGACGTACGTTTATTATATTCCACATTTCTAGTTATCGTATGTTGTTTAGAGGTGGATGTTAGTATTGTTTCAGTGGCGACCGGACCGGGGTCAGAGGACCCGTATTCGGGGGTGTCACAGTCACTCTACGATTCACCATGAACAACCTGAGCTGAAGAGAAGTAGCTGCAGAGAAGAATCTCTACAGAAGTCAATCAATGTTCAAGGGATGCTAAGTAATAGATGAAGTCTACTTAAAGTGAAAAGACTTAGCAGATCCTCAATGGTGACAGTGTGCTATGCTAAAATCAGATGAAGTCAAGCATCAACAACAAAGATCAGCTACAGCAAGCAAGATGTGATAGACTGCTAAGTATTCAAGATGTCGAGCTTCATGTACATCTTAGCAGTCCATCAAAGGTGATCCAGTCTCGATGCAGAATACCAGAAGATCACACCAAGCTGCTAAGTACCAGAAGATGAACAAGCTTAAAATTATCTTAGCAGCTCAGCACCAACAACAATCAACAAACAACCAGGGCCTGGAAGGTCCTTGTCCTAGGGACTAAATCAAAGTCAAGTCTGCTGGACTTGCTGAGTACCAGAGGATATAAGAGATTCTAAGCCCGCTGGGCTTAGTCTACAGTTCCAAGGCTGTTGGCCTTGAAGGAATCTTAGTGATTCAAGAGTTACCATTTCCTTAGTGGAATCCCTGCTTGTTGAAGCAGAAGATTAGATTAAGAGATTGAATCTCTGAACCATTTAAAATCCCTTGTGTCATTTACTTTATGTCATTTACATTATGTACCTTAACTGCTATAACTGCTATAACTGTCATAATCACTTACACAGAAACAAACATCAGAACAATGCTTATCAATATATCTTTAGAGGGGATCTTTAACTTATTCCGCTGTGCTTGAACTGATTCTTATGTTTTTCATCTGCTAATTACTTAGCAATACAAAATAAAATGGAAAAGCTTTTAAAATTTAAAAGGTTCTATTCAACCCCCCCTTCTAGATCTATTGTGTGCCCCCTGGGAACTAACAAGATCTTTAACGCGAAAACGACTGTTGCCAACTCTAGATCATGAGTAGGATAAATCCTCTTATATTCTTTGAGTTATTACGAGGCATAGGCTATGACTTTCCTATGTTGCATGAGAACACTTCCTAAACCTCTGCCTGAAGCATCGCTGTAGATGACAAATCCCTTCGAACCTGGTGGTATTGTCAAAATAGGTGCTGAAATGAGTCTCCTCTTGAGTTCTTGGAAGCTCTTCTCACATTCCTCGCTCCATTTGAATTTTGTATCTTTTTTCGAGTCATCTGAGTTAATGGAGTGGCGATTCGAGAAAATTCCTTCTACGAATCTCCGATAATAACCAGCTAGGCTCAGAAAAGCTACGTATCTCGGTTACTGACTTAGGTTGTTTCCAACTTTGTATTGCTTCAAAATTCGTCAGGTCAACTGATATTCCATATTTTGATATCACGTGCCCAAGGAATGTTACTTCCTCAAGTCAGAACTCGCATTTATTCAACTTGGCATATAACTTGTTTTCACGAAGCTTTTGGAGTATCAGCCTCAAGTGTTGCTCATGATCTTCACGACTTTTGGATTAAATAAGGATGTCATCAATAAAAACAACTACAAAATGTTCCAAATATTTCTTTAATACTCGGTTCATCATTCCATGAAGGTAGTAGGGGCATTAGTCAATCCAAAAGACATGACTAAGAATTTATAATGCCCGTACCAAGTTCTGAAGGCAGTCTTTAGAATGTCATCAGTTGTAATCTTTAATTGATGATATCCAGAATGAAGATTGCTCTTTGAGAAGAATTTAGCACCTTGCAACTGGTCAAATAAGTCATCAATGCGAGTAACGGGTATCTATTTTTGGTTGTGACATGGATTAACTCCCGATAGTCAATACAATGTCGTATATTCCCGTCTTTCTTCTTTACTAATAAAATAGGAGCACCCTAAGGCGATGTACTAGGACAAATGAAACCAATGTCTAACAACTCCTGTAGTTGGGTTTTTAACTCCTGAAGTTCAATAGGACCTATTCGATATGGGGTTTTGGAAATGGGTTTTGTACCGGGTTTAAGGTCAACAAAAAATTCAATTTCACATTCTGGGGGTAGGCCAGGAAGTTCTTCATGAAATACATCAGGGAATTTATTAACAACAGAAATATCATTCAAATCTGACGTATTTTTGTTTAAAACAGGTGACATGGGCTAAGAAAGCTTGACATCCGTTTTTCAATAAACGAATGACTTTATGACTTGAAATGACAGAGATTGATTTTAGTGGTTTGGTTGCTTTAATTCGCATAACAGGCTGGTTAGGAATATGAAAGCTAACGATCCTTACGAAAATAATCAATTTTAGCATGATGAGTGGTTAACCAGTTGATTCCTAAAATCACATCAAGTGCAAGTATTTTCAAAGAGATGAGATCAACAAGTAATGTGAGGGTGCCAATTTGAATCAAACAAGATTTGTAAACTGTGGATGTAATAAAGGTTTCTCTCAATGGAGTTTCAACATATAAGTCAAAGTCTAATTTCTCAGGGGTCAAGTTCAAACGTTGAGCACAAGCAGGTGAAATAAAAGAGTGGGTAGAACTGGTATCTAATAAGGTATAGACTTCGTAAGAGTTTATGATTAGCTCACCCGTGATAACTTTGTTCGGGTTCCTCGCTTTTTGGGAAGTCACGACAAAAGCTCTCCCCTGAACCACCGACTTTGACTTGTCCGGAATAGCCTTTGGTGTCACCATCCCAGCTGGACTTGACTTCGGTATAGAACACACTCGAGCTATGTGACCTTCCTTTTCGCAACTGTAGCACACTCTGGGTTGTTGTGTACAGTTTGGACTAATGTGCCCCTCTTGTTCGCATTTGTAATATACGACTGGTGGTCGTTCTCCTCCCCTAGAAACAGGTGTTGGTGCTGGTGCTGCTGCCGATGTCTTTCTGTTATTGTTGAATCTTCTCTTTTTGAAATTTTCACTTGACTCACTGCTTCTATTATCTTGGCCAGGATTACCATCGAAGTGGTTACCATTTCTGGCATGATAATTTCCTCCACGCTGGTTATCATTGTTCCGATGACGGTTGCCACTGGTACGACTATTATCGTGGTGTCGGTTGTTGTCTTTTGGTTGAAATGTCTCATTATCTCTCTCCAATAATTAAGCCCTATTCACAACATCTGAATACAAACAAAGTTTATGAGAAATAAGGTATTGACGAATTTTAGGTTTCAAACCTCTCAAAAACATTCGTGTCATTCGTTCCTCATTATCCACCAAATGGGATGCAAATCGAGATAATTCCACAAACTTGACCTCATATTGTGATACAGTCATATTATTCTGTTCTAGTTTGATGAATTCCACCTCCTTCATATGACGAATACTTTCTGAAAAATACTTGTCGTTGAACAAATCCTGGAACTTCACCCAAGACATCTTAAGTGCGAAAGATGAGTATGTTTCACAGATTCCCACCAGTAATCTGCTTCTCCATGCAACATAAAGGTGGCGAAGGGAACCTTTTGCTCCTCTGTGCATCACAAGACATCAAATATTTTGGTGATCTGCTTAATCCAAGCTTCTGCCTTGAGTGACTTTGGCTTTCCCAAAAGCTTCGGTGGTCCCAACTCCTTGAATTGCTTAGCAGTGACCAGCCGTGAGTTACCATTGTTTCCACCTACATTTTGAATAGGAGTCTCTCTCGTTTGGTTTTGCATGAATTATAGAAAGCACCTAAACACCCCATCATTCATCATTTGGTCGGTGGTGTGTTTACAGGAGGATTATTGCCTTCCTGATCCACATTATCCTGGTTATTGATTGGCAGTATCTCAATAGTCTCATATGTTCCATTGCTTATCTCCAGATTTTCAGATGTCATTCTCCAATACTGCCACAAAATAAGGGTTAATTAAAGAAATTGACATGTCACATATTATTCCTATATTCCAACCGACCAATTAAATAACTAATAAGCTTAGGTAGGACACACTAGCGAAGGATTTTACTCGTCTTTCCCCTCCTAGTTCTAATCCCAGATCTCTAGCAGAGATCATATTCCTAAGCTCTGATACCAACTGTGACGCCCCCAAAATAGGTCCACACAACCCATTTTGAGTCGCCAAAATACATGGTACAGAATCCAAATACAAATATTCCTATTTGCTACTATTAATTTGTCGTGCAAAATACGACCACACATAAACTGTGAGTTTCAATACAAATATTGTGTCATATAAAACACGAAAATATTCACTCTCAAATTAAGTCCTTATTACAATTATTGACACACTATTTTATAGAATAGTGAGGACTGCTATCTCGGATCATTACTCCACTCCCTGACTAGTCCCAACAACATTCTCATTTCCTGAGAAGAACAATGGAACAAAAAGAAAAAGGATGAGCTCAACTAGCTCAGTAAAGAATATTATGACTAAGATAATGAAAAATAAATTATCGTTAGCCTTCAACAATAATAAATCAGATAAAATATTATGGACAACAAGTTTTAGATCAACAACTGCAGCGAAAATAACAACCCATTAGAAGAGTCAAGTAGAGCATGATGTTTCCTATCTTCTATGATTTAAAAGTCCATCATCAATATTTTATCCCTATAACACCAATAAATAAATATTTCAATTTAATAATTTTTCTTTGCACTATGGGCCAAAAATATTCATTTGTATCACCAATGGTCATGATCATGCCAAACACCTGTCCATCTTTGCATTATGGGCCAAAGAGAACTTTCGTCGCAAGCATTTTTCTGTAACACCAAAGGTCATGATTATACCAATACACAATTCCTGGTCATAATCATACCTATCAACAGTTTATCTTTGCACTACGGGCCAAAGATAACTTTTCTCCACAATTTAAGTATGGGGATGATGACAATGATATAAAGAATGAATCAAGTGAGAAATACGAGTAATTCGTCGACCAAGACCATAGTCTTAGAGAGGTCAGCTGGGAGTTAAGTCTCTAGTGTACTTGTGAGGTGAGGAAGATGCTGTTATTTCAAGATGAGATCATAGAATAAAAATAAACTCAAAAGAAGGTACAACTAAGCTTGACGAGGAAGCTGAGAGCTTATTGTCCAAAATAGTTAGTTGAGAATAGTTGTAAGTGTGTCTATAAAACTTTGTAAAGGTTTCTCCGCCTGTTGAAGAAGTATTTATTACTTGGAGTAATAGGATCTCAAGTCCTAAAGAGGAGCTTGAGATTGGACGTAGCAACATACCCGAAATGCATGTTGTGAACCAGACAAATCTATGTGCATTGTGTGATTGAATTTTTACTGTCTTGCATATTAATTTCTAACACTGCAAATTAATTATCTAAAAATTAAAAAAAGCCTAAGATAATTTTTTTAATCTGTAATAATCTATCCAACCCACTTCCAGATTATTATTGGACTTTCAATTTGTATCAGAGCGGTGCATTTTAACTTGTTTGTTAAGTAAATACATGTATATCTAAGAGTAGATCCATCTATGCCCTACAATGCTACTGGTTGCAGAGAAGGACTATCAATGTCCAAACCTCCACTATTTGATGGCACAAAAATTTCCACCTGATAGAATAAATTCAAAATCTATGTCAAATCACAAGGAATGAAAGTTTGGATGACAATAAAACGAGGAGTGAAAGTTCCCACAAAAATTGAAAATGAAAAGATCGTTGAGAAAGATATTGATGAGTTCACCACCGAAGATGAAGAGGCTATGAATATAGATTCCAGAGAGATGAACAAGTGATGACTAGTGCTCTCATTGAAAAAGAGTACAAAAGAGTTAGTAATTGCAAGAATGCAAAAGAAATATGGGAAAAATTGATTGTAACCATTGAAAGAACCAATAATATCAAAGAAACCATAAAAGATGCTCTAATCCAAGAATATAAAAGTTTCAAGCTGGAAGAATGTGAAAAAATCATTGATATAGAGACACGTTTCTCCAAAATCATTGATGAGTTGGAACATGTTACTAGGGAAGGCATACATAACAAATGATATAAACAGAAGAATTCTCAAAGCTTTTCCATTTGTGTGGAAAATGAAAGTAACAGCCATCAAAGAAATGCAAGATCTAACTGCCTATTGTGACGCCCCCAAAATAGGTTCAATACTCCATCCATTTTGAGTCGCCAAATACACTCAATAAAATTCAAATACAATCTTTCATATCACACGGTCGTGCAAAATACGACCACACAACTGTGAGTGTCAATACAGACATGTAGAAAATACTAACACTCAAACTAAGTCCTCATTACATTTATTATCACACTATTTTAAATAAAAAATAGTGAGGACTTCTACAGCTCTAACTCGGACCATCACTCCATTCCCCGACTAGTCCCCGCGATATTCCCATTTCCTGAAGAGAACAATGGAGGAAAAGGGTGAGCTCAACTAGCCCAGTAAAGAATATTATGACTAAGATAATGAAAAACAAATTATCGTTAGCCTTCAATAAATCAGATAAAATATTATGGACAATAAGTTTTAGATCAATATTCGCAGCGAAAATAACAATTCATTAGAAGAGTTAAGTAGAGAATGATGTCTACTATCTTCTTTGATTTAAAAGTCCATCATCAATATTTTATCCCTGTAACATCAATCAATATACATCTCGAATCAAATATCCATCTTTGCACTACGGGCCAAAGATATTCATTTGTATCATCAGTTGGTCATGCTCATCTCAACATCTGTCCATCTTTGCACTACGGGCCAAAGATATTCATCAGGTAATCATTCATCTTTGCACTACAGGCCAAAGATATTCATCACGTAATTATTCATCTTTGCACTACAGGCCAAAGATATTCAGTTATATCACCATTTCGAACTGAGGATGATGAAAAAAAATACGAATAACGGATCCAGTGAAATAAAGGACAAATATTAGAGAATTCATCCAGAGTTCAAGAATGAAGATCAAAACCTGAATCCAGTCAAAGATGATTTGGAAAGAAAAAAAAATTATTTTTTTATCGTGAATAGTACCCCGTGAATAGTAACTCGTGAATAGTAACTCGTGAATAGTAACTCGACATGAAAAGATAAAAAATTTTACAAGAAAGTTCAGACCAATATTTCAGTGAAATAATATTAGATGAAGCGCAAAACTCAAGTAATATCTGATCATTTCAGGAATTATAGAAACAATACTTACCGTAGTAAGTTTAGAGTTAAGAATCTGAAATGAAACAATATACGAAACTGCAATTGGATTTTCACCCGTCTGGCGGTAGTCCGCTCAGACAGATTATTTTCACAATTTAATAACAACTGAATACGAAGGGTTATTCACCCGTCTGGCGGTAGTCCGCTCAAACAGATTATTTTCACAATTTAATAACAACTGAATACGAAGATTCACCCGTCTGGCGGTAGTCCGCTCAAACAGATTATTCCAACAGAATAATAAGGAATGGAATAACAACCCTTACGAGTATTGAAAGAAAATAACTCTTTTCATGAATACGTGGTGTGCTGTCGCAGACAACCAAAAATAAACCTTACTGCAAAAAATAATTATGTAGTAGTGCAAGTAAGAGTCGATCCCACAGAGACTGATTAATCTATTTTTATATACTTTGTATTCCAAAAGAGGGGATTTTTGATTGTTGTTAATTAAAATAACTAATGTATAAAATAAAGTAACGAATTAAATCAAGAGAACAAACCTTGGGTTAAGTCAACTTCCACCTTAGAAACATACACTGATCATTGACTCAAGCATACACAATTAATATCTTGAATATTCATCGTTAGAATTAATTCCATGTCTTTCCTTAATTTTAGTTAGATAGAAACAAGCGATCTAAATAACCCTAACTACTAAACAACTTCAGACAAGCGCTAAAAGTTTAATCTAGTAGAAGCTTTAAGAATTAGAAAAACCGATGAAGCTAAACAACACAAGCACAAGCGGTTGCATTTAATTTAGTCGAATATTCTTCCTAAGATCTAATAATCTCGTGATCTGCAGTCAATTATTAATCTTAGTTGCTTCGTAAATTAGAGTGACCAAACAATTACGGATTTGATATCTAATTTAGCAGTAGATTTCAATGAATAATAAACTAGTATGCATCCTAGCAATTAAACAAATCAATCATATAATTCAAGCACAGAAAAATAATCAATACTCAAAATAATAATTGAACAATTAAAATCAATTAGATCTCACAGTGTATTTAATCCAAGGCTTCCGTCTCCTTAATCCAAGAACAAGAAATTAGCTATCCATAGCCATAGAAAAACCAAGAATTATAGAGAGAAGAAGTATTTTTTTCTCCATAGATACAAGGTATCAAGTCCCTATTTATATAATATAATAACAGCCCTAACTATGCTCTAGCTTGCTTCCAATTCCACTTCGCGAAAGGAGATGTGTAACTTATTTCCCCATTCCCGCTGGGCGGGATGTCCTTAGCCAATAGCCCCGCTGGGCGAAACAAGCTACTGCCCAGCCTTCAATTTTGTGGCTCATCCTCCTTATCTTTCATACTTGCCACAAACGTGGGCCCATGACAATATTCTTTTGCCAGCTGCTAGGAATTCCGGACGTAGCCCATATGAATTACAAGCTGCTCCTTTATTTTGCTGGACCAAAGCTCCTTTTCCAAGCTGCTAAAGGGATTCATGAGTTTCTACCATGCATGGGCGTGGCCCCCACTAGTTAATAAGGTGATAATAGCTCAATATAATGGCTTTACCAGCCTATTTCGTGGCTGCTCTTTCAAGCCCCTCAACCCAATCATTTCGTGGCCCATTAGGAATTAAATCCCATTCCATGTAGCTTAATTCCATTATTCCTAGTTGCTGCAAGTTGATCCTTGTTTGCTTATTTTAAGCCCATTTCGTTCCTTTGGTTCATTTGTACCTAAAATAAAAATATAAGAACAATGAATGTATTTAGGTACAAAATAAATATAAAAGATTAAGTATTAAGAGAATAAAACATAACATATTTCATCCTTATCAAATTCTCCCACACTTATCTTTTGCTCGTCCTCGGGCAAAACAAAAATAAATTATAACATAAAAATAATTTAACTAAACACACTTGACAAACTTGAGCCATGAGTTAACATGAACTTCAACTTTGACCTCAAAGATTAAAAATAATAACTCTGGGGAACTTCAAAACAATGTATCACCCGAAACCCAACTTTACTTATCAATCCTACTTTATTCTCAACCCTTTGTGTGTGTGTATGTATCCACCTGTATCAAACTAGTTAAACTATAACATAAAAATAATTTAACTAAACACACTTGACAAACTTGAGCCATGAGTTAACATGAACTTCAACATTGACCTCAAAGATTAAAAATAATAACTCTGGGGAACTTCAAAACAATGTATCACCCGAAACCCAACTTTACTTATCAATCCTACTTTATTCTCAACCCTTTGTGTGTGTGTATGTATCCACCTATATCAAGTCAGACTACAGAAAAAAATTTTAAAATTGAAACCTTAAAGGAGAAAGATAAACTCAACAACTTGTTTTCCCACCAATTTTCAGTTAACATCAGCAAATAACATCAAAGGATCAAAAAGCTTTTCTTTCTATATTTTTTTCTTTTTCTTTGGTAAGTGCATTTTATGCTCCATCTTACCAGCGAGTGCGTTTTACGCTCCATCTCGCATGTCACGTGTTTATGAGTGAGTGCGTTTTACGCTCCATCTCATCCCACCACATGATTCATTCCTTGATTACTTTTTTATTATTTTTTTTCTTTCAATCTTGCAAAATTTGCCTAAATCATTTCCCTTTTCTTAAACAATACCTCATATCAACTTCAAGTAATGATCAAACAATTGAGAGAGTTCAAAGTTTCTTCCCTAGACATTCATCCAGATAAAAAAAAATTCCAAGTCAAAACTAGGTCGAACAAATGGATATGTGCTTAATAGTGAAGGGTCTCAAATAAAGTAGTGATCAACAAAGAAAATCAAATTTAGATTACCCAATGTCTATCAGTCCTCCCAGAAGTTATCACAAAGAAATCAAGATTTTTATCATTGGTCAAAAATCAAAATCAAAATTAACTTACTACTCAAGTGACATATTCTAAAACTACCCCATTTTCGTAGGAAACACGATTGCACTTAGCATGTGCAACAAGCCTTTAAACCCCAAAGTTACCCCAAGTGGACGAGTTTTGTCTCGTGAGGGTTTGCAGTGAATATACCCACAAAATTCAAAATAAATATAATAAAAAATAAAAAATTTGGAAAATATCTAAATGCTTCCCCCCACACTTAAAATTTACATTGTCCCTAATGTAAAGTAAAATGCAAAGAAAAGTAGAGAGATACTCCCCTATGGGTTGCCTCCCATGCAGCGCCTTTGTTTATGGTCGTTGGCTCGACTCGATATTGCCTTTGAGTTAATCTGTATAAACCGGATCCTCAAGATCCATATTCTCCACCTTATCTTCTTGGAAACCCTCATGAAAATATTTGAGTCGATGACCATTCACCTTGAACACTTTAGAAGTTGCTAAACTTTTGATTTCAACTGCTCCATGCGGGAAAACATTAGTAATAACAAAAGGTCCATTCCAACGAGAACGTAACTTACCTGGAAATAAACGAAGCCGTGATTGGTAGAGAAGAACTTTTTGACCAATTTGAAATGCTTTCCTAGATATCCTTTTGTCATGAAAAGCTTTCGTTTTTTCCTTGTAAATCCGTGCACTTTCATACGCGTCATTACGAATTTCCTCTAACTCTTGTAGTTGCAACTTCCGGTGTTCTCCACTTTCATCCATATTCATATTGAAGCTCTTAATAGCCCAATAAGCCTTATGTTCCAACTCAACGGGTAGGTGACATGGCTTCCCAAACACTAATCTATAAGGTGACATACCAATGGGTGTCTTGAATGCAGTTCAGTAAGCCCATAAAGCATCATCTAAGCGCAGACTCCAATCTTTCCTACTTGGGTTAACCGTCTTTTCAATGATTGCCTTGATTTCTCTGTTTGACACCTCTGCTTGTCCATTGGTCTGCGGGTGATAAGCAGTTGACACCTTATGAGTCACATGGTACTTCCTCAACAATGCTCCCACTGTTCGATTGCAAAAGTGAGTTCCTCGATCACTGATTAGAGCTCTTGGAAAGCTAAACCTAGAAAAAAATGTTAGACTGAATAAAATCTGCAACCACTTTAGAATCGTCAGTCCTGGTGGCTTTGGCTTCCACCCATTTCGAAACATAATCAACAGCGAGTAAGATATAAGTACAACCGAAAGAGACAGGAAACGGTCCCATGAAATCAATTCCCCAAACATCAAAAATTTCACAATATAATATGGGGGTTTGCAACATCTCATTTCGTTGGGAAATATTACCCGTCTTTTGACAATTATAGCATGACTTACAAAATAGATATGAATCTTTGAAGAGAGACGGCCAAAAGAAACCACATTCTAATACTTTCCTTGCTGTTCTCTTGGTTCCAAAGTGACCTCCACAAGCATAAGTATGACAAAAAGTAAGAATCGACGCAATTTCACTTTCAGGGATGCATCTTCGTATCACTTGGTCGGCACAGTGCTTCCATAAGTAAGGATCATCCCATACATAGTGCTTGGCATCACTTTTGATTTTATCTTTTTGAGCTTTAGACAAACTAGAAGGTAAGATGTTAGTAGCCAAATAATTCACAATATTTGCATACCATGGCATGGTTGTGCTTGCAGAAAATAATTGTGCATCGGGAAACTCTTCTTTCAGTTGAAGTTCATCATGCACATTCACTAAGCGACTCAAGTGATCCGCAACACTATTTTCCGCTCCCTTTTTGTCCTTAATTTCCAAGTCAAATTCACTCAAGAGAAGTATCCATCTTATCAATCTTGGTTTTGCCTCTTTCTTTGTCATTAAGTAACGAAGAGCTGCATGATCAGAATATACAATGACTTTAGTACCAAGCAAATAAGATCGAAATTTTTCTAAAGCAAAAACAACAGCTAAAAGCTCTTTTTCTGTTGTAGAGTAGTTTCGTTGGGCATTATTCAAAGTTCTCGACGCATAATAAATGGCATGTGATGCTCTTCCGATTCTTTGGCCCAAAACAGCGCCTCCGGCGTAGTCACTTGCATCGCACATTATCTCAAAAGGCATGGTCCAATCAGGTTGTTGAATAACTGGAGTGGATGTCAGTGATTCCTTCAATTTATCAAACACCTTGCGACATTTCTCGTCAAATTCAAACTCGGCATCCTTTTGTAGTAGATTGCATAGGGGTGATGCTATTTGGGAAAAGTCCTTGATAAATCTCCTATAAAAACCTGCATGTCCAAGAAAAGAACGAATTTCCCGAACACTAGTGGGATATGAAAGAGATTGTATAATGTCAACTTTAGCTTTATCTACTTCAATTCCTTTAGATGAAACAACATGACCCAAAACTATACCTTGTTCAACCATAAAATGACATTTTTCAGAGTTTAAGACAAGATTAGTTTCTATGCATCTTTGAAGAATAAGAGTAAGGTTTTGCAAACATTTATCAAATGAGTCTCCATAGACTGTAAAATCATCCATAAAAACTTCCATGATATGCTCAATGTAATTTGAAAATATGCTAACCATACACCTCTGAAAAGTGGCCGGTGCGTTGCAAAGTCCGAAGGCCATGCGGCGATATGCGAAGGTACCAAACAGGCATGTAAAAGTAGTCTTCTCTTGGTCTTCTGGGGCAATTGCAATTTGGAAGTAACCTGAATAACCATCAAGAAAACAATAATAAGAATGACCAGCTAATCGTTCAAGCATTTGATCAATAAAAGGTAATGGAAAATGGTCCTTGCGGGTTACAGCATTCAATTTTCTATAATCTATACAAACCCGCCACCCATTTTGAACTCGGGTGGGAACCAACTCGTCATTTTGATTTTTCACCACAGTTATTCCAGTCTTCTTAGGAACCACTTGAACTGGGCTAACCCAACTGCTATCTGAAATAGGGTAGATCACTCCGACATCAAGAAGTTTGAGAATTTCTTTCTTCACGACATCCATCATGGGAGGGTTCAATCTCCTTTGTGGTTGACGGGATGGTTTCACTTCATCCTCCAGCAAGATCCGATGCATGCATGTGGAAGGGCTTATTCCTTTAATATCAGCTATCGTCCATCCAATGGCCTTCTTATGCTCCTTTAGAACATGCATGAGTTTCTCTTCTTGTGATGCACCAAGTGTATTGGATATAATCACTGGTAATGTTTTTCCCTCTCCAAGGAATACATATTTGAGATGACTAGGAAGATCTTTCAAATCGGGAACTGGTGCCTGCTCAACAGAGGGTAAAGCCCTTTCATTAGAAATTGGCAATTCAACGTAACAGATGTTACCTGATTTTGGAATGTCATCCAAAGCTGTTATAGTTGATTGCAACTCGGTGCTCAAGGTCAAAGTCGCATTTCCTTTATCAATGTCTTTACTAAGTGCAATTTCCAATTCATCCTTCCCATTGAGTTCCAAGATTTCCTGTGCCAAAGAGTCAATCACATCAACCGAATAAACAGAATTATCATCAGTGGGATAACGCATGGCCTCATAAATATTGAACTTAACAATTTCGCCAACAAATTCCATTGAAAGTGTACCACTATGAACATCTATTTTAGTCCTAGATGTCTTTAAAAATGGTCTTCCTAGCAAAATAGGAGCATTTTGGTCACCATTTTCCATATCAAGCACATAAAAATCAGTAGGAAAGATCAAATTATTGACTCGCACAAGAACATCCTCAATTACACCTTTGGGATAAACATTAGATCTGTCAGCTAGCTGTATTACAATACCAGTTTTATTCAAAGGTTCAAGTGATAGATTAGCATATATAGAATATGGCATAACATTTATCGAGGCTCCTAAGTCTAACATGGCTTTTTCAATTTTAGCGCTACCTATCGTGCACGGAATAGTGAACATACCCGGATCTGGGCACTTAGTAGGTAGCTTTCTTTGAATGACTGCGGAAACATTTTCTCCTACCTTCACCTTTTCATATTTTTTCATTTCCTGTTTCCTCTTGTGTGTACACAATTCTTTCAAAAATTTAGCATAACGAGGTACTTGTTTGATAGCATCTAACAATGGAATATTTACCTCGCATTTACGAAAAGTTTCATACAAATCTGAATTTTTCTCGTATTTTCTATTTTTCGTTAAAGCAAGAGGGAAAGGAGGTACCGGTTTATATTCAGAGAGAGGAGGAAATTTACGCTTAGGTTCATCCTTGTCATTCAGAACACTGCTGTCTGCTTCGTCTTTTTTCTTACCTGCCTTGTTTTGATCTTGTGGTGTAGGCATTGTCTTTTCTGGAACTTCTATCTCTTTACCATTTCTCAAAGTGATTGCACTTGCATTTTCTTTTGGGTTCACCACTGTTTGGGAAGGTAATTTTCCTGAACTTTGTGCCTCCAATCGACTAATCGCAGTCGCCATTTGTCCCACTTGCGTACCCAAATTTGAATACTTGCCCTTGTTTCCTGTTGAAAATTTAAAGTGTTAGTGGCAAGTTTTTTAACAATATCTTCTAAAGACATACTAGGGTTAGAAGTTTGGCCCTGTTGTTGTCTGTTGGGATACGATGGTTTGTACTGCTGATGATTTGGAAAATTTTGAGGTGCTGGTTGACTTGCTTGTGGGTTCCCGTAGCTAAAGTTAGGATGATCCCTCCATCCAGGATTATATGTATTTGAAAAAGGATCATATTTCCTTTGTGGTTGCCCAGGAAATCCTCCTGCTGCATTTGCCTGCTCAACGGATTCTTCTTGAAGAGTTGGGCATGCATCTGTCGGATGTCCTACTACCGCACAAATCCCGCAAGCTTTTACCTGCTGTGTGTTACCTGCACCCATTTGACGAACAAGAGAAGTTAAACTCGCAAGTTGTTGTTCAATAGCAGAAATTTGTACCTCACTAGCATTCCTAGATACAGAATCAAGTCTAGTGCCAAATTGTTGAGAGTTGGCTGCCATATTTGCAATTAGATTTCTTGCAGCCTCGGGAGTCTTATCCACCAACGCTCCGCCACTAGCAGCGTCAATCATGCTTCTCTCGGTACAATTGAGACCTTCATAAAAATACTGGATGAGAAGCTGATCACTGATTTGATGGTGAGGGCAACTAGCACATAATCTCTTGAAACGTTCCCAATACTCATGTAGGGATTCTCCGTTGTTCTGCCTCACCACAAATTGACTTCCGTATGTTGGCTGCCCTTGAAGCTGGAAAATATTTCTCTAAAAAGAGTCTTTTGATCTCTTCCCATGTGGTGATACTTCCGGAGGGAAGATAGTAGAGCCAATCCTTAGCTGAATCTTTCAAAGAAAATGGGAAGGCTCTTAGCTTGATCTGTTATTCGGTTACTCCGGTGGGTTTCATACTCGTGCATACCACATGGAATTCCTTCAAGTGTTTATGGGGATCTTCACCTGTCAAACCATGAAAAGAAGGTAGAAGATGTATCAGTCCAGATTTTAATTCAAAATGAGTGTTAGTATCAAGATTAGGGAAAGTTATGCATAAGGGCTGTTGATTCAAATCAGGAGCCGAAAGCTCTTTCAAGGTTCGATTTGCTGCCATGACTCCCTTTTCTTCACGAATTTCCCGAGCTTCCTTCCTTAATCTGCGACAAGTTCTCTCTATCTCTGGATCAAACTTTAAATCACCTTGATTAGTAGATCGAGTTTCAGGCATAAACAATCAAGGAAATTCAAATTATCTAAAAAAAAGAAATTAAAAATAAAATAAGAATTACAAAAAAAATAAATAAAAATAAAAATAAACTAAAATCAGTCCCCGGCAACGGCGCCAAAATTTGGTGTGCTGTCGCAGACAACCAAAAATAAACCTTACTGCGAAAAATAATTATGTAGTAGTGCAAGTAAGAGTCGATCCCACAGAGACTGATTAATCTATTTTTATATACTTTGTATTCCAAAAGAGGGGATTTTTGATTGTTGTTAATTAAAATAACTAATGTATAAAATAAAGTAACGAATTAAATCAAGAGAACAAACCTTGGGTTAAGTCAACTTCCACCTTAGAAACATACACTGATCATTGACTCAAGCATACACAATTAATATCTTGAATATTCATCGTTAGAATTAATTCCATGTCTTTCCTTAATTTTAGTTAGATAGAAACAAGCGATCTAAATAACCCTAACTACTAAACAACTTCAGACAAGCGCTAAAAGTTTAATCTAGTAGAAGCTTTAAGAATTAGAAAAACCGATGAAGCTAAACAACACAAGCACAAGCGGTTGCATTTAATTTAGTCGAATATTCTTCCTAAGATCTAATAATCTCGTGATCTGCAGTCAATTATTAATCTTAGTTGCTTCGTAAATTAGAGTGACCAAACAATTACGGATTTGATATCTAATTTAGCAGTAGATTTCAATGAATAATAAACTAGTATGCATCCTAGCAATTAAACAAATCAATCATATAATTCAAGCACAGAAAAATAATCAATACTCAAAATAATAATTGAACAATTAAAATCAATTAGATCTCACAGTGTATTTAATCCAAGGCTTCCGTCTCCTTAATCCAAGAACAAGAAATTAGCTATCCATAGCCATAGAAAAACCAAGAATTATAGAGAGAAGAAGTATTTTTTTCTCCATAGATACAAGGTATCAAGTCCCTATTTATATAATATAATAACAACCCTAACTATGCTCTAGCTTGCTTCCAATTCCACTTCGCGAAAGGAGATGTGTAACTTATTTCCCCATTCCCGCTGGGCGGGATGTCCTTAGCCAATAGCCCCGCTGGGCGAAACAAGCTACTGCCCAGCCTTCAATTTCGTGGCTTATCCTCCTTATCTTTCATACTTGCCACAAACGTGGGCCCATGACAATATTCTTTTGCCAGCTGCTAGGAATTCCGGACGTAGCCCATATGAATTACAAGCTGCTCCTTTATTTTGCTGGACCAAAGCTCCTTTTCCAAGCTGCTAAAGGGATTCATGAGTTTCTACCATGCATGGGCGTGGCCCTTACTAGTTAATAAGGTGATAATAGCTCAATATAATGGCTTTACCAGCCTATTTCGTGGCTGCTCTTTCAAGCCCCTCAACCCAATCATTTCGTGGCCCATTAGGAATTAAATCCCATTCCATGTAGCTTAATTCCATTATTCCTAGTTGCTGCAAGTTGATCCTTGTTTGCTTATTTTAAGCCCATTTCGTTCCTTTGGTTCATTTGTACCTAAAATAAAAATATAAGAACAATGAATGTATTTAGGTACAAAATAAATATAAAAGATTAAGTATTAAGAGAATAAAACATAACATATTTCATCCTTATCAATACGAAAGAAATAATACCCCTTACCTTAAAATTTTAGAGACTGCACTAGTGTGATAGCAGAATACTCTTCTTCTTTCTCTCTTATTCTCTCTATACTTTCTCTCTATATAGCTTTAGTGAATTGGCGAGAAATAATGAAGAAATGAGCTTCTATTTATAGGCTCGACAGAGTAAAGGTAAAATAGTCTTTTCGCCATAATTTATGACATCATTGCTTACATTATCGCTCCGATGACATCCTTGCTTACCTCATCGCTCCGATGACATCATTATTTGCATCATCGCTCCGATGACATCATTGTTTGCATCATAAGAGTTCAAATTCAATTTGCACTCTTCCACCTCGTTTAACTTTTATACCATGAATTTACTATAATAATGTTACCATTCAAATTATAAAAATCATACTATTAGATAATCACATCATACTACTATAATGTAATATTATAATAATATATTTGAATAAATTATTTTATCGGACAAGATAAAACACCAACTTTCAACAAATGTCACATGTTAAAAATTCCTCCGTCTAAATCCACATTGAATAAATATTTCCTTATCATATATATCAAAAATTAATTATTCACAAATAATATTACAGAACTACAATATTGACAACCAGGTCGTTCTCAGGAAAGAGGGGGCCTTCCGATAAGGATTTCTCCGTACTTGCGCGCAATTAATCAACCTCTTTCCTAGACAGAACTTCCTTAGACATTGCCAATAATGCTATCTAATAATATTATTCAAATAATATGAATTATTGATTTGATAATTTGAAATAATGTGCAATGACAATTATTGAATCAATAATATAAAATAGCAAAGTAGCATTTATTGATATAAAATATCAACGTAGCAATTATTGAACCAATAAAATATTATGCAATTATTGAATCAATAATATAAAATATTGAACAGTAATTACTGTAACAATAATTGAGTAAGTGCCTTCCTACGTAAGAATCAATAATTCGAACTACTGTGCAATACCGTGTGCTACCGTGCAACACTGCGTATTATTGTATTTTAACAACCGGGTATTTCAACAGTACTAACGGTAACAGTTTTGCCGTTATTTTTATAAAAAGGTTACTTCTGTCGCTTTCTATATCCGACATTCATTCCGTTGTGGGGTCCACCAATGACTGCGCCGTTGTACGAATATTCTCTGGAAAAAAAAAATATTCCTCGACCAAACGAATATTTTCCGACACAACAAATATTTTATAACCACTTGCTTACTTTGTAAACTTTGCACATTTCACCCATAACTTATCACATTTATCAAATCAACACCTTACTATTTCAAAATAATATATAAAGAAAATTAAATCTTATTCATAAAATTTGGGGTCTTACACCTATCCTCTTGATAGTCTCATTGGAAATCTTCGAGCTCATGAAGTCGACATGCTAGTCAAAAAAGCGGGATCTAAAGAAGAAATGAATTGTCTTCAATGCTCTACTTGTAGATCAAGAAAGTGATGATGAGGAACTAAATGAAGAACTCCTGAGTTTGGATAATAATGAAATTGCATTATTATCAAGACAACTTAGAAGAGTCATTCAATGTAAAGCCAAAAGATATGACAAAGGCTTTCTAAAGACAAACAATAATTTCAATAACTTCAAAGACAAACAAGTTTTCAAGCCTAAAGCACAAGGAGGAAACTTCAAAATAAATAACAATAGCAACTTTAGAAATGTTGGCTTATATGAAAATTCAAACACATGTTTTGAATGCAATCAGCATGGACATTTCAAAAAGGATTGTCCAAAACTAGCTAACAATAAAGTACTAGTAGCTGAGGAAGACTAAGATCTAAGCGATGAAGGAGAAATTGCTGAGCAAATTGAGGAAACTGCAAACTTATGTTTAATGGTAGACAATGACTCATCACCTAGATCTAAGGTAAATTCTGAACATCAACTACCTAGTATTTTATTTGTCCGACATACCTTAGATAATATAAAAGAAGAACATCATGAATTATAAGAAGCATATAATTGTTTATATGAAAATAATAAAATAATTAAAGAAGATTTTATTAAATTAAAAATATCTTTAGAAAAATTAATTAAACTAACAAAAACCTTGAGATAGAAAATTCAAGTTTAATTATAACTAATGAAAGTTTAAATGAAGAATAATTAGAAAATGATTTCTTATTAAAAGAAGAATTAAAAAAAATTAACAAAAATCTTGAAATAGAAAATTTAAAATTAATCATAGTCAATGAAAGTTTAAATGAAGAAAAACTAGAAAATGATTTATTATTAAAAGAAGAATTAGAAAAAATAATAAAAATAAACAAGGATCTTGAAATAGAAAATTCAGCACTTGCTGTAATTAATGAAGATACTCAAATACAAGATCAAGTGATAAATTATGAGATTAAAAATCTCAAGATTAAGAATTCATTTCTAAAAATAGAGTTAGAAAAACATAATTCTTTAATAGATCAAATTAATAGTTTAACTAAAGAACGTGACGTTCTAAATACTATAGTTCTTAAATTCACAAAAGGGAAAGAAAATCTTGATGTCATGTTAAATCAACAAAGATGCGGATTTAATAAAGAAGGACTAGGATATACTTGAGAATCAAGTAAAACAAAAGATAAAGAAATTTATCATGTTAAAAGCAAAGAAAAAGAAAGTCATACATCTCCTTTTACTAAATGCTCTTACTGTAACAGAAGTGACGATTCCTTTTATATGTGCAATGCTCGAAATGGAAACTATAAAGAAAAAATAATTTGGGTTCCCAAAGGAGCATACATTGTATCAATTATTACAAGAAAAGAGTTCTATAAAAATTGTTATCATACATCTTATAGTCCTATCACTAATAGAATGCTTATCTCTACTAAAACTAATTATCCTGTACATAGTTTTGTAAAGGAAACTACAAATGTTCCTTATACAAAATTGACAACTTACCCAAAGGACCCTTCATATTAAAAGGGTACCATTCTGTGAAATTAGTATATATATATATATATATATATATATATATATATATATATATATTACAGGTATGTCTTGCAGCTGATTTGAATAAAAGTAAATGGTATCTCGATAGCGGTTGTTCAAGACATATGACTGGTGACAAGTCAAAGTTGAATAATCTACAAGCTACAGACTATGGTGAGGTAACCTTTGGAGATAACAATAAATATAAAATAATTGGAATTATAAGTGTTGGTAATGAGCACATAACAATCTCTAACGTTCAATTAGTCACATAACTCAGGTATAATCTTCTATCTATGATCAGTCAACTATATGATAATGGTTTTAAAATATCTTTTAGCTCACACAATTGCTCTATATTTGATCAAACTGGTAAATTAGTTATGTTGTGACCTAGATACTTATTCTCACCTAGCATGTTCGTGGTCTTCCAAAATTGAAGTTTTTAACATATATGTGAAGCTTGTGAACTAGGAAAGCAAATTCATGCATCTCTTAAACCTAAACTCATAGTATCCACCTCTCGACCATTAGAACTCTTGCATATGGACCTAGTAGGACCTATTTCTAAACATAGCATGGGTGGTGCTGTATACATTCTAGTTTTGGTTGATGATTATTCTCGATTTACATGGGTTGATTTTCTAAAATTTAAAAATGAAGCTATAAATTCTTTCTCTGCTTTGTGTAAGAAAATTCAGAATCAACAGGGAAGCTCTATTGTTTATATTCGATCTGATCACGGAAGAGAATTTGACAATTCTGATTTTATTGTGTTCTGTGTGAGCATGATATAAGTCATAACTTCTCTGCTCCTTATACACCACAATCAAATGGTCTAGTTGAAAGAAAAAATTGAACTTAATAAGAAATAGCTAATACTATGTTAAATGAATATCGTCTTTCAAAATATTTTTGGGCTGAAGTTGTGGAAATAACCTTTTATATTTTAAATAAAGTTTTATTAAGACCAATTTTGCTTAATTCCCTACGAGCTTTATTATAAAAGAACTCCCAAAAATAAATTATTTTCGTGTTTTTGAGAGCAAATGCTTTATTCTAAATACTAAAGGACACTTGTTAAAATTTGATCCCAAATTTGATGAGGGAATATTTCTGAGATATTCACTTATTAGTAAAGCATACAGAATCTTTAACAAAAGGAGTCTGGTTGTTGAGGAGTCAATGAACGAAACTTTTGATGAATCTTCGCCTCCTCCCAAATATAAAGAGTTAGTTGACAGTGATATTGTCATTGAAGATATTCTCAGAAATATGGAGGAACCAAAACTAGATAATGCATGTCCACCTGTCAATGTTAATCCCCTTGAAAATCTCAATCCTCAGTTAAAAGACCTACCTAAAGACTCATATATTATTAAAAATCATCTTTTAGAAAATGTCATCGGTGATCTTGATAAAGGAGTTCTTACTAAATCACAAGCACATAATATGGATGTTCATTTATCCTTCTTATCCCAAATTGAGCCTAAAAATATAAACGATGCTTTATTGTATAATAGTCATGTAAGATGAACTTGAACAGTTCACTAGAAACAAAGTCTGGGAATTAGTTCCAAAATTCGAGGATATTTCAATTATTAGAACTCGATGAAGTTTTTGAAATAAGTTAGATGAAAATGGAACTGTAGTACGAAACAAAGGAAGACTGGTTGCACAAGGGTATAATCAACTTAAAGGTATTGATTATGATACATATGCTCCTGTCGCTAAAATTGAGTCTATACGTATGTTATTAGTTTTTGCATGTCATAAAGACTTTAAATTATTTCAAATGAATTTTAAATCTACATTTTTAAACGGTATTATTGAAGAGAAAGTTTATTTTAAATAACCTCCTGGTTTTGAAGATTTTGATCATCTTGAATATATTTATAAATTGCATAAAGCTTTGTATAGTTTGAAACAGGCTCCCAGAGCATGGTATGAACGTCTAAGTAAATTTCTGTTAGAAAATGATTTTAAAAGGTGTAAGACCCCAACTTTTATGAATAAAAATTTAATTTTCTTTATATATTATTTCGAAACAGTAAGGTGTTGTTTTGATAAATGCGGTGAGTTATGGGTGAAATGTGCAAAATTTTCAAAATAAGCAAGTGGTTATAAAATATTCATTGTTGTCGGAGAATATTAGTTTGGTCGTGGAATATTTTTATTGTCGGAGAATATTCGTACGACGGCGCAGCTATTTGTGGGCCCCACAACGGAATAACTGTCGGATATAGAAAGCGACAAAAATAACCTTTTTAACGGCGTAGTTGTTACCGTTAGTACTGTTAAAATACCCGGTGGTTAAAATACAGTAATACGCGGTGTTGCACAGTATCACATGGTATTGCACAGTAATTCTAATTATTGATTCTTACGTAAGAAGTCACTTACTCAATAATTGTTACAGTAATTACTGTTCAATATTTTATATTATTGATTCAATAATTGTCATTGCACAGTATTTCGCATTATCAAATCAATAATTCATATTATTTGAATAATATTATTAGATAGCATTATTGGCAATATCTAAGGAAGCTCTGTCGAGGAAAGGGGTTAGGTTAATTTAATTGCGCGCCAGTAAGGAGAAATTCTTATCGGAAAGCCCCCTCTTTCCTGGGAACGACCTGGTTGTCAATATTGTAGTTCTGTAATATTATTTGTGAATAATTAATTATTGATTTATATGATAAGGAAATATTTAGTTTGTGGATTTCGGCCATTTTCGGTTGGAAAATTGGAGGGATTAAAAAGCGTTGATTAATTGTGTGATGAGTAACATAACCATTAGAGGAAGTTGCTGACACTCGAAGGAAGTTATAGTGATATGTGGCATTTTATAAGTTAGGACCCATAGGTCATCATCTAAGAGTCACTTTCGTAAATAGTAACTCAAATAGTAACTTGCCTCTTTATTTTTCCAAGAGTTACTTGCCCCTTCGCAAATAGTAGTTGCCTCTTCAATATAACTAGGAGTCATTTTGGACATTCGTTAAAGCCAAGGGCCACTTTCAGTTCTTCTATAAATAGAAGTTCAATTCTTCATTATTTTTCACCACCAATTCACAAAGTTATACAGAGAGAGAATAAGAGAGAAAGAAGAAGAGTATTCTGCTGCTATACTATTGCAGTATCCAAACTTCTATTAAGGTAAGGGGTATTATTTCTTTCGTATTTGTAAGGGATGTTATTCTGTTTCGTAAACGATGTTATTCTTTTCAATATCATTATAACAAAATATTGTCATGGATTTTATTATGACATTCTTACTTTTTTCATTGGGATTACTATTCACGTGTACGACACTATTCACGTATACGGCACTATTCATGAAAAAATTAAAATTTCTTTAATTTGTCCAAGTTGCTTGTTAAGGTTCCTATCTTTAATTGGATCCAAGTTTTGAGCTCTATTCTTAAATTTTGCTCTACAAAGTAATATTATGGAGTATTTTTGAACTTGGATAAATTAAAATGCGAATCCTTAATATTTGTCCTTTATCTCACTAGATTCGTTAATTATATTATTTTTCATCATCCTCAGTCCTAAATGGTGATATAACTGAATATCTTTGGCCTGTAGAGCAAAGATGAATGATTACCTAATGAATATCTTTGGCCGCAGTGCAAAGATGAATATTTGATTCAAGATGTATATTGATTGATGTTACAGGGATAAAATATTGATGATGGACTTCTAAATCATAGAAGATAGTAGACTTCATTCTCTACTTAACTCTTCTAATAAATTGTTATTTCTGCTGCGAATATTGATTTAAAACTTGTTGTTCATAATATTTTATCTGAATTGTTGAAGACTAACGATAATTTATTTTCTATTATCTTAGTCATAATATTCTTTACTGGGCTAGTTGAGCTCACCCTTTTCATTTATTGTCCTCTTCAAGAAATGAGAATGTAGCAGGAACTAGTCGGGGGACAGAGTGATGGTCCGAGTTAGAGCAGTAGTAGTCCTCACTATTTCTAATAAATAGTGTAATAGTAATTATAATGAGGACTTAGTTTGAATGTCAATATTTTCTACATATTTGTATTGACACTCACAGTTGTGTGGTCATATTTTACACGATCGTGTGATATAAAAGTTTATATTTGAATTCTGTACCATGTATTTGGCGACTCAGAATGGGTTGGGTTGACTGGACCTATTCTGGGGGCGTCACAGTTGGTATCAGAGCGTAGGGATATGATCTCTGGCGGAGATCGGGGAATAGAACTAGGAGGAGAGAGACGAGTAAATCCTTCACTAGTATGTCCTACCTAAGCTTATGTGGTATTTAATTGGTCAGTCGGAGCATAGGGTTAATATGTGATATGTTAATTTGTTTAATTAACCCTTGTTTTATGGAAGTAGTTGAGAATGGCAGCTGAAAATGTTAACAACGAAGTGAATGAGACCGTGGAGACACCTTTAATCACCAACCAGGAGAACTTGTAATAGGAAGGCAATGTTCATCCTGAAAACAACGCTGATCAGACGATAAACAATGAGATGTTTAGAAGTTTTTTGCAGTTCATGCAAAACCAGACGAGGGAAACTCGTGTGCAAAATACAGGTGGAGATAATAACAACACGTGAATAGTCACTGCCAAGCAGTTCAAAGAGTTGGGACCACCAGAATTTCAGGGAAAGCAGGATTCGATCAAGGCAGAGATGTAGGTTAAGCAAATTACCAAGATATTTGATGTCTTGGGATGCACGGAGGAACAGAAGGTTCTATTCGCCAAGTTTGTGTTCCGTGGAGAGGCAGATTATTGGTGGGAATCCGTAAAGCGTACCCAGCCTACCGCACTCAAGATGTCTTGGGAAGCATTCCAGAAACTGTTCAATGACAAGTACTTTCCTGAAAGTATTCGTCATATGAAGGAGGTAGAGTTTATCAGACTAGAATAAAATAACATGACGGTGTCCCCGTACGAGGCTAAGTTCGCGGAGTTATCCAGGTTTGCACCTCATTTAGTGGAGAATGAGGAACGTATGGCGCGGATGTTTCTGAGATGTTTGAAACCCGAAATACGTCAATACCTCATTTCTCACAAATTTTCTCTATATTCGGATGTAGTGAATCGGGCCCAGTTGTTAGAACGATATAGTGATTATATTCAACCAAGGGACAACAACCAAGGTCGTACCGGTAGCAGCAATCATCGGAGCAATGACAACCAGCGGGGAGGAAAGTATGACAGAAGCGGTAACCACTCCGGTGGTAATCGTGGCCATGATAGTAAAAAATGTGAATCGGGAAGAGATTTCAAGAAGAGAAGGTACAACAATGAGAACATGAAGACGTCAACATCAGCACCAGTATCAACTGTTTTTAGGGGAGGAGAACGACCACCGGTCATATGCTATAAATGCGGGAAAGAGGGACACATCAGCCCAAACTGCCCACAACAATTCAAAGTATGCTATAACTGTAGAAAAGAAGGACATATAGCTCGAGATTGTCCTGTAGCGAAACCAAGTCCAGCGGGTGTGGTGATTCCCAAGGCGGTTTCGGACAAGTCAAAGTTGGTGATACCTGGAAGAGCGTTTGTCGTGACAGCCCAAAACGCGAAGAACCCACACGAGGTGATTACAGGTAAGCTAATCATAAACTCTTTCGAAGTTTACACCTTGTTAGATACCGGTGCTACCCATTCTTTTATTTCACCTACTTGTGCTCAACGTTTGAACTTGACTTCTGATAAATTAGACTTTGACTTATCTGTTGAAACTCCGTTGGGAGAAACCTTTGTTATATCCACAGTTTACAAATCTTGATTGATTCAGATTGGTACCCTTACCTTACCTGTTGATCTTATATCTTTGAAAATGCTTGCATTTTACGTGATTTTAGGAATTGACTAGTTAACCACTTACCATGCCAAAATTGATTGTTTTCGTAAGGTTGTTAGTTTTCATATTCCTAATTAACCTGTTGTGCGAATCCAAACCACTAAAATCAGTCAATATCATTTCAAGTCATAAAGCTATTCGTTTATTGAAAAACGGATGTCAAGCTTTCTTAGCTCATGTCACTGATCTAAACCAGAATACGTCAGATTTGAATGATATTTCCATTGTTAATGAGTTTCCTGATGTATTTCCCAAAGAACTTCCCGGTCTACCCCCAGAACGTGAAGTTGAATTCTTTATTGACCTTGAACCCGGTACAAAACCCATTTCTAAAATCCCATATCGAATGGCTCCTATTGAACTTCAGGAGTTAAAGGTCCAACTACAGGAGTTGCTAGACATTCGTTTTATTTGTCCTAGTACGTCTCCTTGGGGTGCTCCTGTTTTATTCATAAAGAAGAAAGACGGGAGTATGCGACTTTATATTGACTATTGGGAGTTGAACCATGTCACCATCAAGAATAGGTATCCGTTACCTCGTATTGATGACCTGTTCGACCAGTTGCAAGGAGCACAATTCTTTTCAAAGATCGATCTTCGTTCTAGTTATCATCAGCTGAAGATTAAAACTGAGAATATTCCGAAGACTGCCTTCAGAACTCGGTACGGGCATTATGAGTTCTTAGTCATGTCTTTTGGATTGACTAATGCTCCTGCTGCTTTCATGGATATGATGAACCGTGTATTCAAGGAGTATTTGGATCAATTTGTGGTTGTCTTTATTAATGACATCCTCATCTATTCTAAAAGCCGTGAAGATCATGAGCACCATTTGAAGTTGGTACTTCAAAAGCTTTGTGAGAACAAGCTATTTGCCAAGCTGAAGAAATGCGAGTTCTGGCTTGAGGAAATAGCATTCCTTGGGCACGTGGTCTCAAAACGTGGAGTATCTGTTGACCCGACGAAGATTTAAGTAATACAAGGCTGGGAGCAACCTAAGTCGGTGACTGAAGTACGAAGCTTTCTGGGTTTAGCTGGTTATTATCGGAGATTCGTAGAGGGATTTTCTCGAATTGCTACTCCATTAACTCAGCTGACTCGAAAATATACAAAATTCATTTGGAGCGAGGAATGCAAGAAGAGCTTTCAAGAGCTCAAGAGGAGACTCATTTCGGCACCTGTTCTGACGATACCATCTGGTTCGGATGGATTTGTCATTTATAGCGACGCTTCGGGCAAAGGGTTAGGATGTGATCTCATGCAACATGGGAAAGTCATAGCCTATGCCTTATGGCAACTCAAAGAATATGAGAGGAATTATCCTACTCATGATTTAGAGTTGGCAGCTGTCGTTTTCGCATTAAAGATCTAGAGACACTACCTGTACGGGGATAAAGTGGAAATTTATACGGATCATAAGAGCCTTAAATATTTTTTCACTCAGAAGGAACTCAAAATGCGGCAACGCCATTGGCTGGAGCTGTTGAAAGATTACGATCATACCATCCAATACCATCCTAGAAAAACGAACGTGGTAGCTGACGCGTTGAGTAAAAGGTCATATGCGGAAACGAGTGCGATGATGTCAAGTATACGCGTAGAACCAGCTTTGATTGATAAAGTTAAGGCTACTCAAGCTACGGATCCGGAGCTGATGAAGATGAAGAAGAAAGTGCAAGAAGGTGCCATTCCAGAAGCAAGAATCGATGAAGAGGGAATACTTCGAGTCAACTCCAGACTTTGTGTTCCTAACGATTCTGACTTGAAGCATAGAATCATGATGGAGGCACACAACACACCGTTTGCAATCCATCCTGGGAGTACTAAAATGTATCGTAATCTTCGACATACATTTTGGTGGAGCAATATGAAAAGATAGATCGCAGAATTTATTTCGAGATGTTTAACTTGTCAACGTGTAAAGGCGGAGCATCAAGTGCCGAAGGGACCATTGCAACCACTGAAAATTCTGAAATAGAAGTGGGAACACATTACGATAGATTTCGTTACGGGTCTTCCCAAGGTTTCTCAAGGCATAGATGCGATTTGGGTTATTGTTGATAGATTAACCAAGTGTGCTCATTTCTTGCCGATACGAGAGACTTATTCCCTGGAACGTCTTGCTCATATGTACGTGAATGAGATTGTGAGATTTCATGGTATGCCAGTATCCATAGTTTCAGATCGTGACCCCATATTTACTTCACTATTTTGGATCAGTTTGCAGAAAGCTATGGGCACGGATTTACGATTTAGTTCGGCTTATCATCCTCAAACAGACGGACAATCAGAAAGGACTATTCAAACTCTTGAAGAACTAATGAGACTCTGTATTCTAGACTTCAAAGGAAGTTGGGATAAGTACTTACCATTGGTGGAATTCTCCTACAATAATAGTTATCAAGCAAATATAGGCGTAGCTCCATTCGAAGCGTTGTATGGGAGAAAATGTCGTTCTCCAGTATGCTGGGATGAGGTGGGTGAAGCAACATTGTTGGGACCGGAGTTAGTACGTATGACTACGGAAAAGATCCAAATAATCCGACAACGTATACAAACCGTACAAGATCGACAAAAGAGTTATGCGGATCTTCATCGAAAGGACGTGAAATTTAATGTTGGGGACCATGTGTTGTTATGTGTTGCTCCATGGAAGGGAGTTACGAGGTTTGACAAGAGAGGAAAGCTCAATCCACGATTCATTGGTCCATTTGAGATTCTTGACCGAATAGGAAATGTGGCCTATAGACTCGCTTTACCTCCAAGCATTGACTGAGTAGGAACTGTGGCGTATAGACTTGCCTTACCTTCAAGCATGTCTCGTGTTCATAATATTTTTCACATATCCGTACTTCGCAAATATGTGAAAGACCCAAACCACATTATTGAGTTAGAACCAGACGAGATAGCTGAAGATTTAACGTACGAGGAGGTACCTGTCAAGATCTTGGATAGGAAGGAGCATGTCCTACGCTCGAAAATTATACCTCAAGTTAAAGTTTTGTGGAGAAATCATGAAATTGAGGAAATGACCTGGGAGTTGAAATCGGAAATAAAAGCGAGGTATCCTCACCTTTTCGACATACCAGGTATGTACGTCAATTTCGAGGACGAAATTTCATAAGGAGGGGAGGTTGTAAGACCCCAACTTTTATGAATAAAAATTTAATTTTCTTTATATATTATTTCGAAACAGTAAGGTGTTGTTTTGATAAATGTGGTGAGTTAGGGGTGAAATGTGCAAAATTTTCAAAATAAGCAAGTGGTTATAAAATATTCATTGTTGTCGGGGAATATTCGTTTGGTCGTGGAATATTTTTGTTGTCAGGGAATATTCGTACGACAGCGCAGCTATTTGTGGGCCCCACAACGGAATAACTGTCGAATATAGAAAGCGACAGAAATAACCTTTTTATAAAATAACGGCGTAGTTGTTACCGTTAGTACTGTTGAAATACCCGGTGGTTAAAATACAGTAATACGCGGTTTTGCACAGTAGCACACGGTATTGCACAATAATTCTAATTATTGATTCTTACGTAAGAAGTCACTTACTCAATAATTGTTACAGTAATTACTGTTCAATATTTTATATTATTGATTCAATAATTATCATTGCATAATATTTCGCATTATCAAATCAGTAATTCATATTATTTGAATAATATTATTAGATAGCATTATTGGCAATGTCTAAGGAAGTTCTGTCGAGGAAAGGGGTTAGGTTAATCTAATTGCGCGCCAGTAAGGAGAAATTCTTATCGGAAAGCCCCCTCTTTCCTGGGAACGACCTGGTTGTCAATATTGTAGTTCTGTAATATTATTTTTGAATAATTAATTATTGATTTATATGATAAGAAAATATTTAGTTTGTGGATTTCGGCCATTTTCGGTTGGAAAATTGGAGGGATTAAAAAGCGTTGATTAATTGTGTGATGAGTAACATAACCATTAGAGGAAGTTGCCGACACTCGAAGGAAGTTATGGTGATATGTGGCATTTTGTAAGTTGGGACCCATAGGTCATCATCTAAGAGTCACTTTCATAAATAGTAACTCAAATAGTAACTTGCCTCTTTGTTTTTCCAAGAGTTACTTGCCCCTTCGCAAATAGTAGTTGCCTCTTCAATATTACCAGGAGTCATTTTGGACATTCGTTAAAGCCAAGGGCCACTTTCAGTACTTCTATAAATAGAAGTTCAATTCTTCATTATTTCTCACCACCAATTCACAAAGTTATACAGAGAGAAGCTTTAGAGAGACAATAAGAGAGAAAGAAGAAGATTATTCTACTGCTATACTATTGCAGTATCCAAACTTCTACTAAGGTAAGGGGTATTATTTCTTTCGTATTTGTAAGGGATGTTATTCTGTTTCGTAAACGATGTTATTCTTTTCAATATCATTATAACAAAATATTGTCATGGATTTTATTATGACATTCTTACTTTTTTCGTTGGGATTACTATTCACGTGTACGGCACTATTCACGTATACGGCACTATTCACGAAAAAATTAATTTTTTTTTATTTGTCCAAGTTGCTTGTTAAGGTTCCTATCTTTAATTGGATCCAAGTTTTGAGCTCTATTCTTAAATTTTGCTCTACAAAGTATTATTATGGAGTATTTTTGAACTTGGATAAATTAAAATGCGAATCCTTAATCTTTGTCATTTATCTCACTGGATTTGTTAATTATATTATTTTTCATCATCCTCAGTCCTAAATGGTGATATAACTGAATATCTTTGGCCTGTAGAGCAAAGATGAATGATTACCTAATGAATATCTTTGGCCGTAGTGCAAAGATGAATATTTGATTCAAGATGTATATTGATTGATGTTACAGGGATAAAATATTGATGATGGACTTCTAAATCATAGAAGATAGTAGACTTCATTCTCTACTTAACTCTTCTAATGAATTGTTATTTTCGCTGCGAATATTGATTTAAAACTTGTTGTTCATAATATTTTATCTGAATTGTTGAAGACTAACGATAATTTATTTTCCATTATCTTAGTCATAATATTCTTTACTGGGCTAGTTGAGCTCACCCTTTTCATTTATTGTCCTCTTCAAGAAATGAGAATGTAGCAGGAACTAGTCGGGGGACAGAGTGATAGTCCGAGTTAGAGCAGTAGTAGTCCTCACTATTTCTAATAAATAGTGTAATAGTAATTATAATGAGGACTTAGTTTGAATGCTAATATTTTTTACATATTTGTATTGACACTCATAGTTGTGTGGTCGTATTTTGCACGATCGTGTGATATAAAAGTTTATATTTGAATTCTGTACCATGTATTTGGCGACTCAAAATGGGTTGGGTTGACTGGACCTATTCTGGGGGCGTCACAGTTGGTATCAGAGCGTAGGGATATGATCTCTGGCGGAGATCGGGGAATAGAACTAGGAGGGGAGAGACGAGTAAATCCTTCACTAGTATGTCTTACCTAAGCTTATGTGGTATTTAATTGGTCAGTCGGAGCATAGGGTTAATATGTGATATGTTAATTTGTTTAATTAACCCTTGTTTTATGGCAGTAGTTGAGAATGGCAGCTGAGAATGTTAACAACGAAGTGAATGAGACCGTGGATACACCTTTAATCACCAACCAGGAGAACGTGCAATAGGAAGGCAATGTTCATCCTGAAAACAACGCTGATCAGACGGTAAACAATGAGATATTTAGAAGTTTTTTGCAGTTCATGCAAAACCAGACGAGGGAAACTCGTGTGCAAAATACAGGTGGAGATAATAACAACACGTGAATAGTCACTGCCAAGCAGTTCAAAGAGTTGGGACCACCATAATTTCAGGGAAAGCCGGATCCGATCAAGGTAGAGACGTGGGTTAAGCAAATTATCAAGATATTTGATGTCTTGGGATGCACGGAGGAACAGAAGGTTCTATTCGCCAAGTTTATGTTCCGTGGAGAGGCAGATTATTGGTGGGAATCCGTGAAGCGTACCCAGCCTACCGCACTCAAGATGTCTTGGGAAGCGTTCCAGAAACTGTTCAATGACAAGTACTTTTCTGAAAGTATTCATCATATGTAGGAGGTAGAGTTTATCAGACTAGAACAAAATAACATGACGGTGTCCCCGTACGAGGCTAAGTTCGCAGAGTTATCCAGGTTTGCACCTCATTTGGTGGAGAATGAGGAACGTATGACGCGGATGTTTCTGAGAGGTTTGAATGATATTTGGAATATCGAACGTCTCCTTCTAGCATGATTAATTAATAGAGTATTAAATATTTTAATATGAGTTTGTTGTGCTATCCACAAGGCGAGTATTGAATATTTAAGATGTTAATTAATCACATTTGATGCTTATCAAGAAAATTGAACGATCTAGTCTTGTTGTGCTATCCACAAGGACGAAAATTTTTCTTTTTTGAATTTATGGAAGTGCTAGGCTGGACTTAACTTAAATCATTTTAGTTCGGATGTGCACACACATGACCATTATGATTTAAGAGGCAAAATAAAAGGAGTTACATGGTAATGTAATTAACAAGAGTTGTCTACCTATTTATTTGTATATCGCTTGTTGTGCTATCCACAAGGTTATATACATTTGAAATGGGATCCTTAATCTCACTAGCAAATCTTTAATTAGATGTTGCCGAACTATATAAGTGAGGGTAATATAGTTTGATGAAAATAGTGGGAGATATCAATTTAAAATAAAGACCTAAATTTATTTTTGTATGCAAAGTTGATAAAATGAATGTTTGCTAAAAAATTGTCTTTTCACATTCAGAATTTTAAAAATGTCAAAATCACTAATCTCACTACGAAGCATACTTGATGCAAATAAGCTTACCGGCCCGAATTATGAGGACTGGCTAAGAAATCTGAGAATTGTTCTCACTGCTGAAAAAAGATTTCTTATGTCCTAAATTCAACTATCCCTGAATCTGTTTCGGAAATAGCCTCTGAGGAAGAGATTGCCACTTTCAATAAATGGCAAGATGATGCATCTGTGGCTCAATGCATCATGCTCGCATCCATGAATAACAAGCTTCAGCGTCAGCACGAAAAAATGGATGCTCCTGTTATGCTGCTTCACCTCAAGGAGTTGTATGGTGAACAGAGTAGGACTGTTAGATATGAGATATCTAAGGAGCTCTTCCGATCTCGGATTACCCAGGGTACTGCCGTCGAGACTCATGTCCTAAAGGTGATCAATTTGATTGAACGCCTTGGACAGCTTGGGTTCGTCATGGATGGGGAGTTGAGTCAAGACTTGGTCTTGCAGTCACTCCCTGATACCTTCTCGCAATTTGTGGTTAATTTTCACATGAATAAGTTAGATATTAGCTTGCCTGAGCTGCTTAACATGCTAAAAACTGCAGAAGGTCACTTCTCATCCAAGAAGAACCATGTCTTGATGGTGGATTCTTCCAATATAAGGAAGAGGCCCAAGGTGTCTTCTGAAAAGAAGAAATCCAAGAAAGCTAAGGGAAAGGGGAAAGAAAAGGAACAAAAGAAACTTGAACCAGCTAAAGGAAAGTGCTTTCATTGCAATGAGCCGGGACATTGGAAGAGGAACTGCAAGAAGTTTCTAGCAGAGAAGAAGCTTGGAGAAGCTTCGACTTCCAATCAAGGTTTGTTTATGATTGAAATTAATTTTTCTGAAAGTCATAATTCTACTTGGGTATTGGATACCAGCTGTGGTTCTCACATATGTAACACTGTGCAGGGACTGGTCAGAAGTAGAAAGCTGAACAATGATGAGGTGATCCTACGAGTGGGGAATAGAGCAAAGGTTGTTGCATTAGCTGTAGGAACTTATTATTTAGCAATGCCTTCGGGCAAGTCCATTTATCTTAATAATTGTTATTATGTTCCAAAAATTATTAAAAATATTATTTCAATTTCTGTATTGGATATTGAAGGTTTTGACGTTATTATAAAGAACAATGGTTGTTCTACTTATAAAGACGATGTTTTATATGGTATTAGAAATTTGTGAAATGGACTTTATACACTTGACTTACAAGAAATATATTTCAAATTGAACAAACTAAGAAAAGGAAAAGAGATGATATTAATTATACCTATATGTGGCACTATAGACTCGGTCATATCAATGAAACAAGATTATCCAAGTTGCATAAGGATGGGCTCCTAGAGCTATCCGATTATGAATCATATACAACTTGTGAATCTTGTCTCATGGGTAAAATGACTAAATCTCCTTTTAGTGGAAAAGGAGAGAGAGTTACAGAGTTGTTGGCATTGATTCACACAGACGTTTGTGGACCTATGACAACAAGTGCACGGGGTGGGTATTCTTATTTTATTATTTTCACTGATGATCACTCAAGATTTGGATATGTGTATTTGATGAAATACAAATCAGAATCATTTAAAAAGTTCAAAGAGTTCAGAAGTGAAGTAGAGAAACAAACGGGCAAGAGTATTAAGATACTTCGATCAGATCGAGGTGGAGAATACTTAAGCGGTGAGTTTCTCAATTGTCTTAAATAAAATGGTATAATCTCACAATAGACTCCTCTAGGTACACCACAGTTAAATGGAGTATCTGAAAGGAGAAATCGAACACTGTTGGACATGGTTCGATCCATGATGAGTTTTACCGACCTTCCAATTTCCTTTTGGGGATATGCCCTAGAAACGGCTGCATACCTACTTAACAAGGTACCTACCAAATCTGCCCCAAAGACTCCATATGAGATGTGAAAAGGGAGGAAACCAAATCTTAAGCATTTTAAGACTTGGGGTTGGCCATCTTATGTCAAAAAGTTTGAAAATGATAAGCTACAGACTAAATCCGATAAGTGTAGATTTGTGGGTTACCCTAAAGAAACCATAGGGTATTATTTCTATCATCCAACTGATCAAAAGGTGTTTGTTGCGAAACATGCTACCTTCTTGGAGAAAGAGTTTATCCATGAAGGGGTCAGTGGGAGTAAGATATATCTTGAAGAAGTTCAAGAACCACAAGTTACCACAGATCAAAGTCAGGTACCTGACCAAATAGAAGAACCTACTGTACCACACCCTATTCGTAAATCTGGAAGAGTACCAAAGATACCTGAGAGGTATGGATTCGTTATAGAGGATGACGATGAGGTACACATCATGAATGATGATGATCCATTGAATTACGAACAGGCTATGAGTAATAAAGACTCGGAGAAATGGTAGATGACCATAAAATCTAAAATGGATTTGGAAGCTATGCTCAAGTCCATTTGATATTTTCTTGCGGCTGCAGCTTATTTTTACTTAATCTGGCAAAATGGACGTGGAGACGCCCTTCCTCAAAGATACATTATTAGAGGAGAATGTATGTATGATATAACCAGATGGTTTTTTTAATGGTTGAAGCAAATCATGTATTGAGCTACAACAATCCATTCGTGGATTGAAGCAAGATTCTCGTAGATGGAACTTTTATTTTGATGAGACAATCAAAGAGTTTGATTTTATCAAAAATGAGGATGAACCATGTGTGTATAAGAAGGTTAGTGGGAGCGCAGTATCATTCCTAGTATTATATGTTGATGATATATTACTGATAGGGAATGACATTCCTATGTTACAATCAATTAAAATCTGGTTATCTAAAAACTTCTCCATGAAGGACTTGGGTGAAGCATCCTATATTTTGGGGATAAAGATCTATAGAGATAGATCTAAAAGGATGCTCGGCTTATCCCAAGGAACGTACATTGATACGATGATAAAGAGGTTTAGCATGGAAGATTCCAAAAGAGGTCTCATGCCGATGAGCCATGGAATACATCTCTCCAAGAAACAGGCCCCAAAGACACCTGAGGAGAGAGACCGTATGAGTAAGATCCCTTATGCTTCTGTAATAGGATCTATCATGTACAGTATGATATGTACTAGACTGGATGTTGCTCACGCACTTAGTGTAACGAGCAGATACCAGTCGAATCCAGGAGAAGAGCACTGGAAGGCAGTGAAAAATATCCTAAAGTACTTGAGAAGGACTAAAGATATTTTTCTTGTCTACGATGGGTTTGAATTAAAACTCGAGGGATTCACGAACTCAAGTTTTCAAACAGACCAAGATGACAGTAAATCTGTTTCAGGGTATGTGTTTACCTTGAAAGGTGGTGCAGTGAATTAGAAAGGTTCTAAACAGCAAAAGGTTGTTAATTTAGTGACAAAGACAAAGTATATAACTGTAAGTGAAGCTGCAAGTTGATGTTTCGGATGAAAAGTTCATTACAGAACTAGGAATAGTTTCTAAGTCTCATCTTGAATCTAAAACATGTGTTGCGGTACTTTGATTAAAGAAATCATTGAAAGAAGAGCATATAGACTCTCAAGATAACATTGCAGATCCATTTACTAAAGCTTTAACACAACAGCAGTTTGATCGTCACTTAGAGAAGATGGGTATGAGATACCATGGGGATTGGCTTTAGTGTAAGTGGGAGATTGATAGTAGTGTGCATAAAAGCCAATCATGTATGATGATAAAGCACATACTTTGTAAACAATCTTATTTATTTTTTAATAAAATATTCATTTAAGGCATTTAATTATCTACATGGTGCTGTTTTTATAATATGTAAATAACCCATAGTTTTAAGCGATGCTTTTAGAATCATGATGTTGATCATGCTAATGAGATTTAAATTCTTAGAAAGCTTAAAACTAAAATAGTTCTCAATCGTGGGATTACTAAAATGGGGATTAGTAAATCCGGATAGATTGGTACATATGTTGCTTGCTCATTAGATGAGGATGACTGATCTCATGTTCATTTGTGTGAAGACACTAAAGCAAGTATGTAGGTGCTTATTGGAGAATAAGTTCACTGAACGTGACTCGATATGGAATACCTAATAGTTTTACTCGCCTGTCAATAGGAATTTCTAATGTGATAGTAGTATAAGTGATCCTTGGACTTGAGATCATCATAGTATCTTGTATGTAATAAATTATACTTTGACTTATTCCTTAAGGCCTTTTAAGGCATATATAGGGTATACTTGGGTGTAATGAGTTGCATATGGAGATAATGTATGATCAATAAAGAATCTACCACCTCTAGTAAAAGAGGAGATATGTCCTATGTGATTAGTTAAATGACAACCCAGGAATCCTTGGCCAAGGTAGAATGAAATTAGAAAGAGGTTTCTAATTTGCATTATTTGGAGTTGTGCATTTTCTAATCGAAATACATATGATTAAATAAATTAAGACTTGACAGTAAATCCATGTCTTATATTTAATTGGGACATTGTATGGTGGAAGGATTGAATTGTACGGTAACTATTAACTCACAGGTTCTTTTATGATTAATGTTGAAATCTATATTATCTGGAAAGTCGTTGATCGCTAGGGAGGCTTATCCCTATTGTAGAATAAATGTTATTTATTTAAATAGATTATTAGTTTAATTTATTTATTTAAATAAGATTAGAATTGTTCTAATTGATTTATTCACAACCGGTTTAATATGGAGAACCTAAAGGGTCACACCATAAAAGGAAGAAGAATTATTTAAGAAGAAAATGGCATGATAGTAATAATGCATTAAGTATAATTAATATAATCTATGGTGATAGAATAAATTAAATAGCTTAATGTTTATTATTTAATATTTTAGAAATATTAAATATAAATTAATAAGAAGAGTCTTATTAATATTATTATTATTATTATTATTTTAATTCCAAAGGAGTTTAGGAATTAATATAATATCAATACTCTCTCTCAATCCTAATAAGATTAGTATATAAATTAATGAAAAGTGTTTAATTAATTAATTAAATAAAACCCTATTCTAATTGGATTAGGAGGGTTAACCTAATATCTATATAATAGAGTCTTATATCAGAAAAATGTACGTGAATTTTTCAAGAGTTGGGAGTACACATATTCTATAGAGATAGAAACAAGGGTTAAGCCAATAACCCATCTTCCTGAGTTCTTCATCTTCCTTGGTGGATCACCGTTAGAGGCCAAATATTTGGGTGGCTGACATTGATCAAGGGAAGGAGCCACTACAGAGGAATCAAAGGAATCAAAGGAGTAGAACTTGTAACTGAGGAAGCTTGGATCTTCAAAGGTATAATTCTGTTTTTCTCCTTCTATATTCACTGATAATTGATGCACAAGAATGATCATGGTTATGGGTTTGTATAATTTTTTGAAAACCTATGTTTCGCACTTTCGCCCTATTTATGTGATTTGATTGCATGATTGCGTTACGTACAAGCCCAACAAGTATGACAGAAGCGGTAACCACTTCGGTGGTAATCGTGGCTATGATAGTAAAAAAAGTGAATCGGGAAGAGATTTCAAGAAGAGAAGGTACAACAATGAGAACGTGAAGACGTCAACATCAGCACCAGCACCAGCATCAACTATTTTTAGGGGAGGAGAACGACCACCGGTCATATGCTATAAATGCGAGAAAGAGGGACACATCAGCCCAAACTGCCCACAGCAATTCAAAGTATGCTATAACTGTGGAAAAGAAGGACATATAGCTCGAGATTGTCCTGTAGCAAAATCAAGTCCAGTGGGGGTGGTGATTCCCAAGGCAGTTTCGGACATGTCAAAGTTGGTGATTCCTGGAAGAGCGTTTGTCGTGACAGCCCAAAATGAGAGGAACCCACATGAGGTGATTACGGGTAAGCTAATCATAAACTCTTGCAAAGTTTACACCTTGTTAGATACCGGTGCTACCCATTCTTTTATTTCACCTACTTGTGCTCAACGTTTGAACTTGACTTCTGATAAATTAGACTTTGACTTATCTGTTGAAACTCCGTTGGGAAAAACCTTTGTTACATCCACAGTTTACAAATCATTCTTGATTCAGATTGGTACCCTTACCTTACCTGTTGATCTTATATCTTTGAAAATGCTTGCATTTTACGTGATTTTAGGAATTGACTGGTTAACCACTTACCATGCCAAAATTGATTGTTTTCGTAAGGTTGTTAGTTTTCATATTCCTAATCAACCTGTTGTGCGAATCCAAACCACTAAAATCAGTCAATATCATTTTAAGTCATAAAGCTATTCGTTTATTGAAAAACGGATGTCAAGCTTTCTTAGCTCATGTCACTATCTAAACCAGAATACGTTAGATTTGAATGATATTTTCGTTGTTAATGAGTTTCCTGATGTATTTCCCGAAGAACTTCCCGGTCTACCCCAAGAACGTGAAGTTGAATTCTTTATTGACCTTGAACCCGGTACAAAACCCATTTCTAAAACCCCATATCGAATGGCTCCTATTGAACTTCAGGAGTTAAAGGTCCAACTACAGGAGTTGCTAGACATTCGTTTTATTTGTCCTAGTACGTCTCCTTGGGGTGCTCCTATTTTATTCGTAAAGAAGAAAGACGGGAGTATGCGACTTTATATTGACTATTGGGAGTTGAACCATGTCACCATCAAGAATAGGTATCCGTTACCTTGTATTGATGACCTGTTCGACCAGTTGCAAGGAGCACAATTCTTTTCAAAGATCGATCTTCGTTCTGGTTATCATCAGCTGAAGATTAAAACTGAGAATATTCCGAAGACTGCCTTCAGAACTCGGTACGGGCATTATGAGTTCTTAGTCATGTCTTTTGGATTGACTAATGCTCCTGCTGCTTTCATGGATATGATGAACCGTGTATTCAAGGAGTATTTGGATCAATTTGTGGTTGTCTTTATTAATGACATCCTCATCTATTCTAAAAGCCGTGAAGATCATGAGCACCATTTGAAGTTGGTACTTCAAAAGCTTCGTGAGAACAAGCTATATGCCAAGCTAAAGAAATGCGAGTTCTGGCTTGAGGAAATAGCATTCCTTGGGCACGTGGTCTCAAAACGTGGAGTATCTGTTGACCCGACGAAGATTGAAGCAATACAAGGCTGGGAGCAACCTAAGTCGGTGACTGAAGTACGAAGCTTTCTGGGTTTAGCTGGTTATTATCGGAGATTCGTAGAGGGATTTTCTCGAATTGCTACTCCATTAACTCAGCTGACTCGGAAAGATACAAAATTCATTTGGAGCGAGGAATGCAAGAAGAGCTTTCAAGAGCTCAAGAGGAGACTCATTTCGGCACCTGTTCTGACGATACCATCTGGTTCGGATGGATTTGTCATTTATAGCGACGCTTCGGGCAAAGGGTTAGGATGTGTTCTCATGCAACATGGGAAAGTCATAGCCTATGCCTCATGGCAACTCAAAGAATATGAGAAGAATTATCCTACTCATGATTTAGAGTTTGCAGCTGTCGTTTTCGCATTAAATATCTGGAGACACTACCTGTACGAGGAGAAAGTGGAAATTTATACGGATCATAAGAGCCTTAAATATTTTTTCACTCAGAAGGAACTCAAAATGCGGCAACGACGTTGGCTGGAGCTGTTGAAAGATTACGATCATACCATCCAATACCATCCTAGAAAAGCGAACGTGGTAGCTGACGCGTTGAGTAGAAGGTCATATGCGGAAACGAGTGCGATGATGTCAAGTATACGCGTAGAACCAGCTTTGATTGATAAAGTTAAAGCTGCTCAAGCTACGGATCCGGAGCTGATGAAGATGAAGAAGAAAGTGCAAGAAGGTGCCATTCCAGAAGCAAGAATCGATGAAGAGGGAATACTTCGAGTCAACTCCAGACTTTGTGTTCCTAACGATTCTGACTTGAAGCATAGAATCATGATGGAGGCACACAACACACCGTTTGCAATCCATCCTGGGAGTACTAAAATGTATCGTGATCTTCGACATACATTTTGGTGGAGCAATATGAAAAGAGAGATCGCGAAATTATATTTCGAGATGTTTAACTTGTCAACGTGTAAAGGCGGAGCATCAAGTGTCGAAGGGTCCATTGCAACCACTGGAAATTTCGAAATGGAAGTGGGAACACATTATGATGGATTTCATTACGGGTCTTCCCAAGGTTTTTCAAGGCATAGATGCGATTTGGGTTATTGTTGATAGATTAACCAAGTGTGCTCATTTCTTGCCGATACGAGAGACTTATTCCCTTGAACGTCTTGCTCATATGTACGTGAATGAGATTGTGAGATTGCATGGCATGCCAGTATCCATTGTTTCAGATCGTGACCCCATATTTACTTCACGATTTTGGATCAGTTTGCTGAAAGCTATGGGCACGGATTTACGACTCAGTTCGGTTTATCATCCTCAAACAGACGGACAATCAGAAAGGACTATTCAAACTCTTAAAGATCTATTGAGACTCTGTGTTCTAGACTTCAAAGGGAGTTGGGATAAGTACTTACCGTTGGTGGAATTCTCTTATAATAACAGTTATCAAGCAAGTATAGGCGTAGCTCCATTCGAAGCGTTATATATGAGAAAGTGTCGTTGTCCAGTATGCTGGGATGAGGTGGGTGAAGCAACATTGTTGGGACCGGAGTTAGTACGTATGACTACGGAAAAGATCCAAATAATCCGACAACGTATACAAACCGCACAAGATCGACAAAAGAGTTATGCGGATCTTCATCGAAAGGACGTGAAATTTAATGTTGGGGACCATGTGTTGTTACGTGTTGCTCCATGGATGGGAGTTACGAGGTTTGACAAGAGAGGAAAGCTCAATCCACGATTCATTGGTCCATTTAAGATCCTTGACCGAATAGGAAATGTGGCCTATAGACTCGCTTTACCTCCAAGCATTGACTGAGTAGGAACTGTGGCGTATAGACTTGCCTTACCTTCAAGCATGTCTCGTGTTCATAACGTTTTTCACATATTCGTACTTCGTAAATATGTGAAAGACCCAAACCACATTATTGAGTTAGAACCAGACGAGATAGCTAAAGATTTAACGTACGAGGAGGTACCTGTCAAGATCTTGGATAGGAAGGAGCATGTCCTACGCTCAAAAATTATACCTCAAGCTAAAGTTTTGTGGAGAAATCATGAAGTTGAGGAAATAACCTGGGAGTTGGAATCGGAAATGAAAGCGAGGTATCCTCACCTTTTCGACATACCAGGTATGTACGTCAATTTCGAGGACGAAATTTCATAAGGAGGGGAGGTTGTAAGACCCCAACTTTTATGAATAAAAATTTAATTTTCTTTATATATTATTTCAAAACAGTAAGGTGTTGTTTTGATAAATGTGGTGAGTTATGGGTGAAATGTGCAAAATTTCAAAATAAGCAAGTGGTTATAAAATATTCATTGTTGTCCGGGAAAATTTTTGTTTGGTCGTGAAATATTCTTGTTGTCGGGGAATATTCGTACGACGGCGCAGCTATTTGTGGGCCCCACAACAGAATAACTGTCGGATATAGAAAGCGACAGAAATAACTTTTTTATAAAATAACGGCATAGTTGTTACCGTTAGTACTGTTGAAATACCCGGTGGTTAAAATACAGTAATACGCAATTTTACACAATAGCACACGGTATTGCACAGTAATTCTAATTATTGATTCTTACGTAAGAAGTCACTTACTCAATAATTGTTACAGTAATTACTGTTCAATATTTTATATTATTGATTCAATAATTGTCATTGCACAGTATTTCGCATTATCAAATCAATAATTCATATTATTTGAATAATATTATTAGATAGCATTATTGGCAATGTCTAAGAAAGTTCTGTCGAGGAAAGGGGTTAGGTTAATCTAATTGCGCGCCAGTAAGGAGAAATTCTTATCGGAAAGTCCCCTCTTTCCTGGAAACGACCTGGTTGCCAATATTGTAGTTCTATAATATTATTTGTGAATAATTAATTATTGATTTATATGATAAGGAAATATTTAGTTTGTGAATTTCGGCCATTTTCGGTTGGGAAATTGGAAGGATTAAAAAGCGTTGATTAATTGTGTGATGAGTAACATAACCATTAGAGGAAGTTGCCGACACTCGAAGGAAGTTATGGTGATATGTGGCATTTTGTAAGTTGGGACCCATAGGTCATCATCTAAGAGTCACTTTCGTAAATAGTAACTTGCCTCTTTGTTTTTCCAAGAGTTACTTGTCTCTTCGTTTTTTCAAGAGTTATTTGCCTCTTCGGAAATAGTAGTTGCCTCTTCAATATTATCAAGAGTCATTTTGGACATTCGTTAAAGCCAAGGGCCACTTTCAGTTCTTCTATAAATAGAAGTTCAATTCTTCATTATTTCTCACCACCAATTCACAAAGTTATACAGAAAGAAGCTTTAGAGAGAGAATAAGAGAGAAAGAAGAAGAGTATTCTGCTGCTATACTATTGCAGTATCCAAACTTCTACTAAGGTAAGGGGTATTATTTCTTTCGTATTTGTAAGGGATGTTATTCTCTTTCGTAAACGATGTTATTCTTTTCAATATCATTATAACAAAATATTATCATGAATTTTATTATGACATTCTTACTTTTTTCGTTGGGGTTACTATTCACGTGTACGTCACTATTCACGTATACGTCACTATTCACGAAAAAAATTAAATTTTCTTTTATTTGTCCAAGTTGCTTGTTAAGGTTCCTATCTTTAATTGGATCCAAGTTTTGAGCTATATTCTTAAATTTTGCTCCACAAAGTATTATTATGGAGTATTTTTGAACTTGGATAAATTAAAATGCGAATCCTTAATTTTTGTCCTTTATCTCACTAGATTCGTTAATTATATTATTTTTCATCATCCTCAGTCCTAAATGGTGATATAACTGAATATCTTTGGCCTGTAGAGCAAAGATGAATGATTACCTAATGAATATCTTTGGCCGTAGCGCAAAGATGAATATTTGATTCAAGATGTATATTGATTGATGTTACAGGGATAAAATATTGATGATGGACTTCTAAATCATAGAAGATAGTAGACTTCATTCTCTACTTAACTCTTCTCATGAATTGTTATTTTTGTTGCGAATATTGATTTAAAACTTGTTGTCCATAATATTTTATCTGAATTGATGAAGACTAACGATAATTTATTTTTCATTATCTTACTCATAATATTCTTTACTAGGCTAGTTGAGCTCACCCTTTTCATCTATTGTCCTCTTTAGGAAATGAGAATGTCGCAGGAACTAGTCGGGGGACAGAGTGATGGTCCGAGTTAGAGCAGTAGTAGTCCTCACTATTTCTAATAAATAGTGTAATAATAATTGTAATGAGGACTTAGTTTGAATGTTAATATTTTCTACATATTTGTATTGACACTCACAGTTGTGTGGTCGTATTTTGCACGATTGGTGATATAAAAGTTTGTATTTGAATTCTGTACCATGTATTTGGCGACTCAGAATGGGTTGAGTTGACTGGACCTATTCTGGGGGCGTCACAAAAGGGATGCTGTCGATACTACTTTATTTACTAAATATAAAAATAATAATATTCTTATTATACAAATTTATGTTGATGACATCATTTTTGGTTCCACTGATATTACTATGTGCAATGATTTCTCTAAAAGTACGAGTAAAGAGTTTGAAATGAGTATGATGAGAGAATTAACTTCTTCCTTGGACTGCAAATCAAACAAGGAGAAAAATGTATTCATATTTCTCAATCTAAATATTGCAAAGACATGATTAAGAAATTTGGATTAGAATCTGTGAAGCCTCTTAATACTTATATGTCAACTACTGATAAATTAACTGCTGATGAAAATGAAAAAATTGTTGACACAAAGAAATATAGAGGAATGATTTGAAGTCTGTTGTATATCACAACTAGTAGACCTGAAATTACGTTCAGTGTCTGTAAATGTGTCAGATTTCAATCAAATCCTAAAGAATCACATTTGGCTGTGGTAAAAAGAATTTTTTGATATCTTAAAGGAACCACAGATTTGGGATTATGCTATCCTAATGGTCAACCATTTAATCTTATTTTTTTTCAGATTCTGACTATGCAAGTCATCATGTTAATCGAAAAAGTACTAGTGGGACTTGTTAGTTTCTGGGTGGGTGTTTAGTTTCTTGGTTCTCTAAGAAACAAAACTCCGTATCTATTTCAACCACTGAAGCTGAATATATAGTTGATGAACGTTGTTGCGCACATATATTGTGGATGAAACAGACTATTGCAAATTATAACTTAAAATTTGATTGTGTCAATACTATGTGATAATACCAGTGTTATTAGCTTGAGTAAAAACACTGTGTTGCTTGCTAGATCAAAACATATAGATGTTAGACATCATTTCTTACGTGATTATGTGAATAATGGAACTATCAAATTAGATCACATTGATACAAAATTAAATATTACTGACATATTTACTAAGCCTTTAAGTTCTGATAGATTTTGTAAATTACGTATGGATTTAGGCATGCTGGATATTTTCTCATAAGTTTTTTTAAAATATTTTAAAAAAATTAATATAAATATATTTTTATTTTTGGTTTATAAGTTATTGTTATTTATATTTTTTTATTAATATAAATGTACTTTCAATTATTATAAGTATTTATTACTTATATTCAATATTTATAGTTAAATCTATCATAAACTATTATACATGTATCTATATTATTTAAATATATTTTAATATGTTTAAGTAGTTATTATACTATATTTAACTGCTAAATAGTTAAAATTATTTTTCATATATATATATAATTATTTAACAGGATAAATTTGGTCTGTTGATCAAAAGTTCAATCCAACCATCAAAATAAACTCAATCTGTGCACATCAACTTGAGCCAATCAGATGCAATCACACGGATTCAAGATTGCAACAATTTGATCATTTCTTAGAAACGAATTCTACCATTAGATCAAAGTCAGTCAATAAGCACAAATACTTAAAAATTCATACTTCATCGTGACCATTAATGTTTTTTGATTACTTTTCAACTGTTGGATCACCCAAGTAAACCTAACTATAAATACTAAAATTTTATTTTTTTTCTTTCTTTCTCTCTTCAGCCGTCTCAGCTCTCCCTCTAAAATCTTTCAAAAGCCTAACTTTTCTTAACAAAAAATATGTGATTTCTTGTTTGATTTTGAGAAAACTAATCCGATCAAACGATTCCTTATCATCTAAATCATATTCTTACTGATTAGTTTCTTTAAAAATGGTTTTGAAAGTGTTTTTTGTTTATTTTTCGAAGATATGTCAAATAGTTTTAACAAAATGGTTTTGCATTCTTCTGATTTATCATTCCTTGTTGGTGTTACAAAGGTCTTAATAATTTTTTTGGGTATCAAACTCTAGGGCTTCAGATTTTTTAAATTTGTGACCGTTCAAACTTCTTCAAGCCAAAACTATAAAAAAAAATTCGATTTCAATAAACTCACTCCAATCCAATGATTTCTCATCTTCAAGACTTCATTTCTACCGATTTATTTTTCTTCATTTTTTTCGACTCAAAATAGATGGTTCATATATCAAAAGATAATTTGGACAGAAAAAGAAACCAATTTTTTTGTGAATAGTACCCCGCAATGAATAGTACCCTGAATGAATAGCACACCGAATGAATAGTACCCCAAATGAATAGTACCCTAACATGAAAAGATTAAAATTTCAATAAGAAAGTTCAGACCAATATTCCAGTGAAATAATATTAGATAAAGCGCAAACCTTAAGGAATTTCTAATCATTTCAGGAATTATAAAAGTAATACATTTCATAGTAAGTTTAGATTTAGGAATATGAAATAAAATAATATACAAAACTGCAAATGAATTTTCACCCATCATGCGGTAATCTGCGTAGACAGATCATTTTCACAATTTTAATAAAGAATGAATACAAATAGTTATTCACCAGACATGCAGTAGTCCGCGTAGACAAGTAATTCTCACAACTTAATAAAGAATGAATACGAATGGTTATTCACCAGGCATGCGGTAATCCGCGTAGACAGGTTATTTTCATAGCTTAATAAGGAATAGAATGACAACCCTTACGAGCATTGAAAGAAAATAACATCCTTTACCTTAGTAGGAGATTGGATATTGCAATAGTGTAGTAACAGAATACTCTTCTTCTTTCTCTCTTATTCTCTCTTTATAGTTTCTCTCTTTATAGCTTATTGAATTGGTGAGAAAGAAGGAAGAAATGAGCTTCTATTTATGGGAGAATGGACTGAATAGTAACTGATTCACGGACGGTCCATATTGATGTACTATTAAAACTTCAACCGACGGTTCATAAAATTAGCACGTCTCCCCATGGAATAATAAGCCAACCTTACAACAAACGCCTCATGACAAACCCCTCTATTTATATCAAAAATTGAATAAATATTTACCACAATTCACTTATCTTTAATCAACACATTTTTACTCTTTCAACAACTATTTATCATTAATATTATAATTAACAATATTGACAACCAGATTGTTTCCAGGAAAGATAGGGCTTTCCGATAAAGATTTCTCCTTATTGGTTCGCAATTAAATAACCTAACCTCTTTCCTCGACAAAACTTTCTAGACATTGTCAATAATCATAATATGAATAACTGTGTCGTGTCAATTATTGATTTAATAATATAAAATATTATGCAGATGATACTATGACAATAATTGAATCAATAATATGAGATACTATGCAGCAACTACTGTGGCAATTATTAAATAAAACTGAGTGACTTCTTACGTAAGCATCAATAATCAGAGATACTGTGCAATACCGCGTACCACTGTGGAACAACGCGTATTTCTGTACTTTTATTGTCGATTATTTTAATAGTTTAACGATAAAAGTTTTGCCGTTATTTTTATAAAAAAGTTATTTCTGTCGCTTTTTATATCCGATAATTATTCCGTTGTGGGGTCCACCAATGATTGCGCCGTCGTACGAATATTCTCTGACAAAAAGAATATTTCCATACCAAATGAATATTCCCCGACACAACGAATATTTTATGACAACTTGCTTACTTTGTAAAATTTGCACATATCACCCTTAACTTTAACCTTTTATCAATTTAACCATTTACTGAATAAAATAATAATTATAAGAAAAATTGAATACTTTTATTTCATAAAATTCGGGGTCTTACACATATTTACTCAAGTATAAAAGTTATAAACTTTTATAACTGAACATAAATTTATATCTGCTTGCACAGAAGCACATTTCATAAAGGTCATTGAACTTTTATTTGATCTTTAATTCTATCTGCTTATTTTAGAAGCATATCTATATTAAATCTTTTGTAAAAAAGAAAAAAAGGTAGAGTTAGTTTATTTTATGTACTTGTGAGAAAGAGGAGTAATTCTTCGACCAAGACCAGAGTGTTAGAGAGGTCAGTTGGGAATTGAGTCTCTAGTGTACTTTTAAGGTGAGGAAAAGGCTGCTATTTAAAGATCGGATCATAGAATAGAACTGAACTCAAAAGAAGATACAACTAAGCTTGAGGAAGAAGTTGGGAGCTTCTTGTCCAAAATAGTTAGTTGAGAATAGTTGTAAATTTGTCTATAAAACTTTGTAAAGGCTTCTCCACCTATTGAAGGAGTATTTATTACTTGGAGTAATAGGATCTCAAGTTCTGGAGAAAAGCTTGAAACTGGACGTAGCAATATATATGGGATGTATGTTGTGAACCAAACAAATCTATGTGCATTGTGTGATTGAATTTTTACTGTCTTGCATATTAATTTCTAACACTACAAATTAATTATCTAAAAATTCAAAAAAGCCTAAGATAATTTTTTTAATCTGTAATAATCTATTTAACCCCCTTCTAGATTATTATTGGATTTTCAGTTTTTATGTCAAGTATCATGTTATGTTTTAAATATATATATATATATATATATATATATATATATATATTGGCTATAGTTTATTTTGTCTTCATTTAATTGCATTTTAATTATTTATGACAAATGTTTTCAGGTACTAAGTTTCGAACAATCCTCATATGTTCCCGGCATACGCTCCCGACTCAGTGGACGAGGAGGACGCAAATGATGCTGCTTGACATACCCTCATGGAAGTCCTTTGCTTTGCTTTTTCCTATCTTATACATTGAGGACAATGTCTAGTTTAAGTTTGGGGATGTGTTTGTTTTTGTTTGATTTGGTACTGATATGAATTTGTTTTTTTTAGATTTGCATGTTAGATAATATGTTTTTAGGATAACTACTGTAATGATTTGATTGGATTTGATTATGGCAAATGATAAGAATGTGATTAATTACTTTATAACTATTGGAGAATTGATGAATATGCCGAGTTTATCTTTTAACTTATTAGTTGGTTTTTATATTGCTTAAGATCCTTGTACACTTATGAACATATATTTATCTGTTGAGCTAGTTGTGATTTGAAAATAATAATTGGTTAAATGCTTGTGAATGTGACACCCCTAAATTCGGGTACTTCAATTCCATAGGATTTGGTGTTCACTGTCCAATAATAACACATCTAACTACCCATAATAAAAGAAACTCATAAATAAAATAGAAATCATCTCCTTAAGGGGTTACAACATCATAAATAATCAATCTCCAGGTTATCTAACCTTAAAACATCAAATGCGGAAACATCATAAGTAAATAAGTCTTACACATAACATTCTCAAATAATAATAAACAAGTCTTCATCACTTGTGTAAGACCCCGAATTTTATAAAATAAAAGTATTCAATTTTCTTATAATTATTATTCTATTCAGTAAATGGTTAAATTGATAAAAGGTTAAAGTTAAGGGTGATATGTTCAAATTTTACAAAGTAAGCAAGTTGGCATAAAATATTCGTTGTGTCGGGGAATATTCGTTTGGTCGGGGAATATTCTTTTTGTCTGGGAATATTTTGTACGACGGCGCAATCATTGATTGACCCCATAAAGGAATAATTATCGGATATAGAAAGCGACAGAAGTAACCTTTTTATAAAAATAATGGCAAAACTTTTACCGTTAAACTGTTGAAATACCCGATGATTAAAATACTATAATACGCGTTGTTGCACAGTAGCACACAGTATTGCACAGTAATTCTAATGAGTGACTTCTTATAATGATTGATTCTTACGTAAGAAGTCACTCATTAAATAATTGTTACAGTAATTACTGTTCAGTATTTTATATTATCTATTCAATAATTGCTACATCGATAATTGCATATTACTTTATATTATTGATTCAATAATTATCACAGTAACCACTGCACAGTATTTCACATTATTAAATCAATAATTGTCACTCATATTATTGGAATGACAATGTCTAGAAAGTTCTGTCAGGGAAAGTGGTTAGGTTATATAATTACGCGTCAATGAAGAGAAATTCTTATTGGAAAGCCCCCGCTTTCCTGGGAACGACCTAGTTGTCAATATTGTGATTCTATAATATTAATTGTGAATAATAATTAATGAATAAAATAAAAATTGTTGATAAATATGATAAGTAAATATTTAATCAATTTTGATATAAAATGAGGAATTTTTAATTGGAGACATTTGTTGAAAGTTGGCATTTTATCTTTTCTGATAAAATAATTTATTCAAATATATTATTATAATATTACATTATAAATAGTATAATGTGATAATATAATTGTATAATTTTATAATTTAAATGGTAACATTATTATAATAAATTCATGGCATAAAAATAAAATAAGGTGAAAGAGAGAAAATTGAATTTAATTCTTTTTAATAATTATAAATATTTTAATATATATATATATATATATATATATATATATATATATATATATATATATATATATAAACATGTGGTTGGTGGAGAGCTTGAAATTGTGTCCTTTTAGGTGGCTGGGAGTTTTCCAAACAGGTATGTTGAGAAATTTCTCTGTTGGTTCATTTTGTCAACATTGGTGTTCTGACATTTTCTTATAAATAGGTTGTTTAGTTAAGAAATAAAAAACACACCAGAATCAGAAAATTCTTTCTCTATACTATTGAGCGTATTTCTTGTGAGTATAAGGATATTTTGAGTGTGGATAACAGTGCAATATTTTCTCAATATTATATTCGATATTCCAATCAGATCTAGTATTTTACTAAGGTAAAAGATATTATTTTTTTAGTAAATGATGTTATTTTTTTTCAATATTTATAAAGAATATTATTTTCTTTTATATTCCATAGTATGAAAGTGATAATATTTCATTTCATATTTCTAAATTTAAACTTACTACGGTAAGTATTGCTTTTATAATTCCTGAAATGATTAGAAATTCCTTGAGTTTTGCGCTTCATCTAATATCATTTCACCGGAATATTGGTCTGAACTTTCTTATGAAATTTTTACCTTTTCTTATCGGGGTACTATTCATACGTACGGTACTATTCATACGTACGGTACTATTCATAGGGTACTATTCACAGGGTACTATTCACGACAAAAGTGGTTTCTTTTTCTGTCCAAAGTATCTTTGATTTATGAATCTTACTATTGTTCTTATTATGTCTATTCATCATATATAACATTTTTATAATCATGGTGATGAAAGTTCTCTTTGACTTGAGTGCAAAGATGAGTAGATTATTGGTATGATCATGACTATGGGTTCTCTTCGGCCAAAGGTGCAAAGATGAATTATTGATTGGTATGATCATGACCATTGATTTTACAGTTGAATATTTTAAGCTTAAGTGCAAAGGTGAATTGATCAACATAGTTATAAGTATTGTTTCTATAAATTCTGAAATGATTAGATATTCCTTTGAGATTTGTGTTTCATCTAATATCATTTCACTTGAATTTTTATTTACCTAAATCTTCTTATTAAATTTTAATCGTTATCTTTGAAATATGAAACTTGAATATCTTTGGCCCGTAGTGCAAAGATGGACATGTGTTTGGCATGATCATGGTCATTGATGTTACTGTTGAATATCTTTGGCTCGTAGTGTAAAGATAGACAGGTGTTTGGCATGATCATGACCATTGATGTTACTGTTGAATATCTTCGCGCTTGAGTGCAAAGATAAATTTATTAGCATGATTATGAACAGGAACTATGATTTGGTATAACCACGATCTTTGATGTTACAGGAAAAGACAGGTGATAAAAATTATCTTCGTCCTGTGTGCTAAGAGGAATTTATCAACATAATTATGATCATGAACTATTTACATGATTGTGGACAGGAACTGTTGATTGATGTTACAGGGATAAAATATGGCTGGTGGACTTTTAACATTGGGAAGATAATAGATATTATGGTCTATTTGACTCTTCTAATGGATTGTTCGTTCCGCTGCAACTATGGTTGAAAACTTTTATCATCTACCATATGTTCTAAATATCTGATTTATTACTGATGAAAGCTATTGATAATTTAATTATCCTTAGTCATGATATTTTTTACTGGGCTATTTGTACTCATTCTTTTGCTTCACAATTCCTTTCAAGCAATAAGAGTATAGCTGGGTCGAGCGGGGATAACAGAGGAATAGAACGATGGTCTATAACTGTTGAAGTTTCCCATAAAATAGTATGGAAATAATTATATTGAGAACTTTAAATGTGTGTGTCGTATTTTATACGTCATTTAACAGTTGATTTTGGTGAACCAAATAGGATGAGGTGCTGTCCAAGGTTAGGACATGAGTTACAGTTGGTATATAGTATTTGTATTAAAACTCACAGTTTATGCGTGGTCGTATTGTGCACGACAGAGTAACAGTTGAAATATGAAGATTTGTATTTGAATTCTGTACCATGTATTTCTGGCGACTCAGAATAGGTGGTGTGGACCTATTTTGGGGGCGTCACAACTTGTTTTCTTTGCCTTTGCCTTTGCCTTTACTGGTAGATGGCTCATCAACACTTTCAACCTTAGCTGCAATGTTATCATGCAAGAGTGAGCAACAATTGCCCACATGTATAACAATAATAATAATAATGATAACATGCGAGTAAACAATGGATACTGGATAATAGAAAGCTCAGCTTTTGAATCAAGATAGAAAACAAGAATCAAAAGTACATCTGAGGGTCACAAGATCATGAACTATGTCCCAGGTTATCAAGTATTCCTACTTTAAACCTTTAACATTCATAAGACTATATGGACCTTACTTCTCGTATTTAGGGGGATCAGTCCTTTGTACCATGTATGTGCACAACATCTCAACGCTAACACGTAAAATAATCCCATATAAAGGGTTGTTCATCTCAGTTTGACATCAGAGTCCGCACCAAAGGAAGTTTGGTTTGGATAAACTTCAACAGTAGTTCTAGAATTTAGAACGCTCATCAACTATAGACTAGTCGAATCAAAAAGGGTTCGCTAGTCATTCAAGATTCAATGCAATAATATAAATGGTATTCAAATCGAAGATTTAAGCTCAAATGTATACGAGTGAATCAACATTGAATATTCGAAGTATAACTTTCAAAGAATTTAAATCATCTCATTTGGAATCATGAACTTGAATAACAAAAGTACGAACTTGTTCGATATAAGAATATGATTTAAGACTTGCGTAATTGTAATCAAGATAGGGTAAGGAAACTTGCGTAATTAAAATCAAGTTGGGGTAAAAAAACTTGCCTCGTGCGTAGATTATACTTTTACTATTCACGATCCTCAATTAACCCTACATTCCATTACATTCACAATACCAATTAATTATAACATAACTAGAATCATAAGTATATTCTCTTTTGTCTTAACTTAACTCTAACTCTGATTATATCAATCAAATCCACAAACATTAGTTCTTAAACACATTATTAAAGTTCACAATTAACGAGTTTAAACACATATGCAACTCATCAATTAATCACGTAAAACCACAATTAACATGTTAATAATCTATTTAAACATCTCAATATATGATTAACACATTTCCATGCTCGTTAAATTACATTTAAATTACATGTTTTGGACTTAGACAATAAAAATCTCATTTTTGGGCAAAACTGCCAAGTGGCGCTGCAGCGCCCCAGCATGAACTAGAAACCATAGTTGCGGCGCGACCAGGCGCTGCCGTGCTACAGTTAAACCTACAATAGGCGCTGCAGCTCAGGTCCTGGCGCTGCGGCACTCTATTTACTCTCTGAATAGGTGCTGCGGCACCACGACTCCACGTGCTAGGGCGTTGCTGCGCTACACTTAAACTTACAATAGGCACTGTAGCTTAGGTCCTAGCGCTGCGGTGCTCTGTTTACTCTCTGAACAGGCGTTGCGGCGCCAGCGCCGCGACACAGTGAGACGCAGACAAAGTTCGCGAAGAACACAGAAAAAGCTAAAATAGGCCAAAACTTCGCTCAAACAACAAATTTAATGCTACCCATGACTTCTAAACTTTACAGAAACGTTTTACAACGTTCAAAACGTGATTTTAACAACTTAAATCACATAAATAACTAAATTTGAACTCATAATTTTTATGTTCTTGCTATTTTTCAAAGTTTCGTCATATTTCATGAAATCGCATATTACAGATTCGTTATAACACCAAATCAGTCCGTTTAAGTTTCGTGCTTTTCGTTTTTATATGTATAAACATACTAAATCATCAATTTACCAATTAACATACAATTTAAGCATAAATTATTGTACATACAAGCCATATTCAAATATTACTTCTCTGTAAACTACAAAACTCTATTTTAAACATATTTTCATGGATTAATTACTCTAAATAAGTTTATAACCATCATGTAGTAGATTATACATTCATATTACTGATTACAAACAACTTTTCAACAATGTAATCATGAAACTCAATTAACAGAGAACTTAAAATATACGTTCATGGAAAAACTCAAGAACATAATAAACAGAGATTGTAACTTGAATCTTACCCTTTGGTTCTTGTTTAGATGATAGGAAAACCCTCCTTTGATTCTTCAAATCTTCTTCCTCACTCTCAATTCTCTCAAAATTCTCTCTTTTTCTCTCTGTGTTCTCTAACTTAGCTTTAGGAATGAATATAAAGCTGATATAATGAAGTAATATAATATACATATAATATAACTGGCAAGTCATATGTGTTAGTTAAGGCCATGATGCAGTTAACTGCTCCCATGTTCTTAAGGCCATGTTTCGCTTGCATAAAAATAACTCCTTTCCATTTATTTTAATTAACTTATTTATTATATAGTTTAGTCGTCACACTTTAATTAATCAAATAATATTATTTAAATTCAATTAATTTAAAGGCAATATTACACATTAAATCAAATCATAACATAATTGAAATTCTCATTTATTAATTATGACAATTCATTAAATCTCTAATTAATTTTTAAATTAATTAGAACAACATTATAATTATTAAACAACTCATTTAATTTAATTATCCCAATTAAATTCACACTCTGAATTATAAAATTATTTCACATTAATTTAATCAATGTAACACATTTAATTAAATTAATCTACCACAATTTCATCAAATATTTATTCAACTCAATAAATAAATCAACAAAAATATTTATTTAACTCAATAAATATTTAAAATAAATTATAAAAATCTCGTTCGTCACAGTGAAGATATCATTGAAACTCTAGAAAACTTATTTGAGCATCATTCGAAGCAGAATCTAGCCACTCACATAAGTTTGAGAGAAATTTTGGATTATTTACTTTTTTCTGGAAAACTTTGAACCTTCCCGAGTTGACATAATGAAGCATGTGGTGGGTCGAGATGGAGCGTAAAACGCACTCGCTCATAAACATATTATGGAAGCGAGATGAAGCGTAAAACACACTCATTTAATAGGAAGTGAGATGAAGCATAAAGTGTACTCACTAGATTTTAAAAAAAATATATAAAAAATAGTTTAAAAGAATACTTGGGAAGGGGTGTAATGAACACGGATAATGATCCAAATATGCTTAATTTATGAGAAAAGAATCATTTTGATCCCCTAGTTTATGGATTATCTTCATTAGTAGAGGGTGATGTGAATAATAAGCGTATAGAGTTGGCGTAGATATCTTTCATGAAGCGGTTGATTATTTAAGCTTATCTGGGTTATGACTAGTTTGAACAGTTTGGACACACACACTTAAATGGTCAAAAGTAAAGGTACAACTGACGAATACGTTGAAATTTTAGACATGGTATTGTTTGATGTTTTCCTTGAGTATTATTTGTAGTAATCTTTGAGACCATTGTTCGAATTTATATTGATTTATTGCTTAAGTAGTTGATTGTTAGAATTAACTTTTATAGTTTTATGGCTTGAGGAAAAACAAAATTTAAGTTTGTGGATATTTGATGAGTGAGTTTTATATCTACGAATTGGATATTTTTAGCTTGATGATTTGTGAGTTCTTGGTTATTTTCTGTTTCTTTTTATGTGTCTTATTTGTTTTGTGTAGAAATGCGATGTTGGAAGTAAATTAGTTGAAATCAACGTAAGCAACCACAAGGCGAGTTAACCAATGCATTGAAAGTAGTATGCATACAAGCCAATCATGTATGATGATAAATCATATACTTTGTAAACGATCTTATTTAATTATTAATAAAAGTATTCATTTATTAAAGACATTTAATGATCTACATGATGCTATTTTTATAATATGTAAATAGCCCATAGTTTTAAGAAATATTTTTAGAATCATGATGTTGATCATGCTAATGGGATCTAAATTCTTAGAAAGCTTAAAACTAAAATAGTTCCCAATCGTTGGATTACTAAAAAAGAGGATTAGTAAATTTGGATAGATTGGTACATATGTTGCTTGCTCATTGGATGAGGATGATTGATCTCATGATCATTTGTGTGGAGACACTAAAGCAAGTATGTAGATGCTTATTGGAGAATAAGTACACTGAACGTGACTCGCTAAGGAATACCTAATGGAGTTTTACTCGCCTATCAATAGGAATTCTTAATGTGATAGTAGTACAAGTGATCCTTGAACTTGAGATCATCATAGTATCTTCTGTGTAATGAATTATATTTTAACTTATTCCTGGAGACCCTTAGGGTATATCAAAAGGTATGCTTGGGTGTAATAAGTTATATATGGAGATAATGAATGATCAATAAAGAATCTACCACTTCTAGTAAAAGAAGAGATATGTCCTATGTGATTCGTTAAATGACAACCCAGTAGTCCTTGGCCAAGGCAGAATAAAATTAGAAAGGAGTTTCTAATTTGCATTATTTAGAGTTGTGCAATTTCTGATCGAAATACATATAATTAAATAAAATAAGACTTGACAGTAATTTCATGTCTTATATTTAATTGAGACATTGTATGGTGCATGGAAGGATTAAATTATACGGTAACTATTTACTCACAGGTTCTTTTATGATTAATGTTGAAATCTATATTATCTGGAAAGTTGTTGATCGCTAGGGAGGCTTATCCCTATTGTAGAATAAATATTATTTATTTAAATAGATTATTAGTTTAATCTATTTATTTAAATAAGACTAGAATTATTCTAATTGATTTATTCACAACCATGGAGAACCTAAAGGGTCACACCATAAAAGGAAGAATAATTATTTAAGAAGGTAATGACATAATCGTAATAATATGTTAAGTGTAATTAATTTAATCTATAGTGATAGAATAAATTAAATAGCTTAATATTTATTATTTAATATTTTGAAAATATTAAATATAAATTAAACAGAGGAGTCTTATTAATATTATTACAATTATTATTATTTTAATTTTTAAAGAAGTTTAGGAATTAATTTAATATTAGTACTCTCATTTATTCCTAATAAGATTAGGAGGCAAATTAATTAAAAAAGTTTAATTAATTAAATAAAATCCTATTTCTAATAGGATTAGAAGGGTTAACCAATATCTATATAAGAGGAGTCTTATGTTAGATATCAGTTGATAAAAATTTTAATTGTTGGAGAGTACTACTTTTCTGTAGAGAATAGAAAACTAGGTTTTAGCCAACCACCCTCCTTCTTGAATAAATCTTCTTCCTTGGTGGATCACCTCTAGAGGCCAAACACTTGGATGGCTAACGTTGATCAAAGGAAGGAATCAATTCGAAAGATTCAAGGAGATCACGAAGAACAAGGAGTTAAACTCGTACCTGTGGAAACTTAGTTCTATAAAGGTATGAATCTAATCTCCTTATATTTTGTTTTAATTAATAATTGTGCATAAAGAATGATCCGGGTAATAGGTTTGTAGATTATTTTTTAAACTTTAATAAACCATGCTTCCGCTATTTTGTAATTTGATTGCGCCCATAATTTCATACAAACCTAACAGTGGTATCAGAGCCAAATATTTATGCGAGCTATTAATTGTCTAGATTTGATAAATATACTAATATGTGTTTTAAACAATTTAATTAGGTATAGTAGTTAGCTAGGAATTTTTTTTTGGAGAAAAATTGCTCAATTCGCAAACCAGAAAAACGGACACTGCCTAGCGGCGCTGCAGCGCTGGTCACAGGCTTTGCAGGAGTGCCGCAGTGCCGACTCCGTGTCCCTGATGGTGACGTGGCACTGCAACACCTGAAGACAGTACTTCAGCAGCGCCGCAGCGCCAACTAGTTGTCCCAATTTTTGGTGACGTGGCGCGGTAGCGCTGGATGCTAGTTCACTAACAGCACTGCAACGCCACCCCACCAGAATTTTTTTATTTTTTGAAGATAAAAGGTTTATTTTAATTAAAAATAAAAATTAAAGGTTTTTTTTCCCTGTAATTTCTGATTAATAAAGGAGTTTATTAGATTTAGAATTGGATTAAAATAAATATGTTTATTTTAATTAGAATTGGATTTCATGCTAACTAATTAGAGTTGCATTGGATTCTATGAAAACTAATTAGGGTTAAAATTGGTTTCCGAAACTATCTAGGAATGCCCATTAAATCGATATCAATGTATAAATATATTAAATATTTTATTTATTGATGCATATGGTGATATTTTTGAAAATAAATGGGGTTGATTATGGACTATATATTGACCAATGTGATTGGATTTTATTTTAGTTCAATGCTTGAATGAATGAGTTTTATTAAATGGGATCTGCGTACCTCGTCTTCTCTAATTTTTCTTGATATAAAATTCTATCTCCCTCCTATGTACTTCCTCTTGACCGCTGATCAAGGTTTCTATTTAAGTTAAATAGTTTATGTAATAGGACTAGTTAGAATTAGCTTGAAGAATTGGAGGCCAAGGAGCAAGGAGCGTGTGAAAACCCGTTTGTAATGGAGCCCGTGTTTAAATATAATAATTACGTTTAAATTTAATTCTTGGACTCCTAGGTTTGACCTTTTGGTTCACTTGGTGGCTCTAGTGAACTAAATTAGAATAAAAGTCTATAATAAATCCGGGTAGAATATATTATTCTATATGTGCATGCTAGTATTATATATATATATATATATATATATATATATATATATATATATTATTTTATGCTAATATGCTTCGCATGTTTTAATAAAATGACGCGTATTATATATATATATATATATATATATATGTGTGTGTGTGTGTGTGTGTGTGTGTGTGTGTGTGTGTGTGTGTATGCGCACTAAACAAGATGAGACTAATAATAACAAACCCTTTAAAGAAATTATTTTAAGTCTAAAGCGTTCAAATATTTTTGAAATATCGAATGTCGCCTGTCGACGTTGGTTTAAAAAATCCGCGGGTCGGGTCACAACCCGGATCTTTTAATCTTTTTTCCTAAGTTCTCTCTACCCTAACTCTTTTTATTTAGGAAAAAGGTTTTGAAGGGTTTTTTAGGAGAAAGACCAACTGTATCATGTCGACGATTTGAAATGGTTGTACCAACTCAGCCGAGTTTTGTTTGAAAGAGGCCCAATTACTGGACACTGTCGAAACTTGATATTTGAAAACAAAGTTTTGAGCTCGGGGGCTTGGTTAAATGTGGGGAAGGTGTTAGGCACCCCACGACTCTCGTGTAAACATGGTACCGCATCTTTTCAATATTTTCCTTTAAAAACTGGAATGCGTGAGTGAATGCTGTTTGAAAATTGGGCTTATTGATTTGATTGATTGAAAGTAGTGCTTTGCTTCGTTGAACCTATATACGAAGGGTTTGATTTGATTTGAAAATCAGTCTTTGATTTGATTTGCAAAAGCATTTAATTTGATTTTCTTTGAAAAGCTTTTCTTTTGATTGATTTAAAAATGATGTTTTTAAAGCTGGTTTATCAAACCCTTACACTGCCATAGGAATTGAAGCCTGTTGATATTTCTAATTTTATCTTTATAGACTTAAGGCTGCATCTGAATGGTGATTTGTCAGGTTGTGAAGCATCCTCGACCACAGAATATACAAGTGTCGGTCTCCTCATGGGTATGAAAACCATCGGAGGGACGCTGACACGACAATCCACATTTTTTCATTATCTTAAGGTCTATTTATATGTACATTTCTACAGAAAAACTGGCAGGGTACATTTCTAAATCTGAGTTTGTCCATCGTGGGAATCAGATTCCGATCGTTTTGATCGTGAATCCCACGATTCCTAGGCTCACATATGAATAGCCAAAACCTGCACAGTTCAAATTTGTACAGAAACAGATAGATATCCCAATATTGCCAGAATCGAGGATTCATTCTGTAAATCCTAGTCCGCATGGCCGAAGCATCTCGTTCTCACTAGATAGCGATCTAAGGGACGCGAGGTTGCTTTTGAAGCTGAAACTAGAAAGAAAGCTAGATTTAACAAAATCCCAGCCATTCTAGCTTCCCGATTCAGTTTGGAGGTTTTGAACCGTTTGAAAACTAGAATTGGCGAGATTTAAATGAATCTAGTCCGCCTGCAGATATGTCAGTGCCAATTCATATAAGATGAATATTTAAAGCAGCAATTGAATAGAAAGCGAGCAAAGCAATATATATATATATATATAAATATATATAAAAGCTGTAAAGGGCGATGGGTTTTCACGCCGGTGCCCGGACTAGAATTGATATATATATATATATATATATATATATATATATATATATATATATATTGACAGAAACGTAGTCAACCAAGACTGGGAAAAGGACCAGTGATGGTGAAGGCTGTTTATATATGCATAAATATATATAAAGTAGTAAAAAGGCCACAGAATGATCCAGGCCAAACTGGAATGTAAATGTACAGAAAAGTAGTCAACTAGTGACTGGGGAGATCACCCAGTATGGCGAAGAGTGCAAAAAATAGTATAAAGGCCACGAAATAGTCCAGGCCAGACTGGAATGTAAATTGTAGAAAAGTAGTCAACCAGTGACTGGGGAGATCACCCAGTATGGTGAAGTGTGCAAAAATAGTATAAGGGGCGATGGATTTTCACGCCGGTGCCCGTACTGAAATTGAAATATATATATATAAATATATATATATATATATTGACAGAAATGTAGTCAACCAATACTAGGAAAAAACCTAGTTATGGTGAAAGTCACTCATATATGCGTAGATATATATAAAAACGGTAATCTCCCTCGGATTTGACATCTGGGCTTGACAAAATTGAAATATTAGTATATATACAGTTAAATATAATTAAAAAAGGGCCAAACCCAGACTGGGAAGATAACCCAATCCGGCGAAGTTGCCAGAACGTGTGTGCTAGTGCATTGAAGCTGCTGGAGCTGACGAATCGTCAATCCGAGTTGTAGAAATGCCAGAAAATCAGTTTATGTACAAAAATATACCAAATTTTGACAAAAACGGCCACAGAACTAAGTTCCGGGTATTGTTAGAAAACGAAACTTAACGTGCAAGCGTATAAAAGTACGAAGAAGTAATATTGACTTTCTGATCGTGAAAATACTTACAATGGACTGCTACACGGGCTTTTTGCCAAATCTTAGGCTCTATACGTCCAAATCTACTGGTTATTTTCTGATATGTGGTAGTATATTGGTATATCTACGTGTTAGAGTGAAAATATTTGGGTTTGGAAGAGGTGTAAAAGTCAAAAAATCGAACTGGCAGAGCTTCGCTGCGTTTCTGATTTGTTTTGAAATGAAGGGGGGCACCTTTATTTATAGGCCAGGGAGCCTCCACTCTACCTGCTGCTGCCACAGGTAGAGGTGTGTCTCCCCTGGTGGAGTTTGTTGTGCCGGATTCTGTCGTCTCAAAGTACGTGCACTCCGAACAACGCCAGTCGAAGTCGAAACTTTCTAACTTTTGATTGGAGCGTCCGTTTGAGGCGTGCGATACCTTTTCGAAAAGCCCTTGCCGAGAATGTCGCAATGACATGTGATAAAACATTTTTCAGGTCCCAGAAGATGGGTTTATAACCAGGTCTTTGATTCATCGCAGTTTATCCGTTGAGCTGTCTTGCATCGTTTGCACTCGGGATCGTCGTTATGGTTCATTCTAACTTCTATGGCATCAATTCGGCTTGATTTTGACCGAATCCACTGAGAGTTGATAAAATGACCATTTGTCCCATCTCGAGGTGGTCCTTGGTGGATCTGGCTTCCCAGGGTCATCTCTAGGGCTGAACTGCACTTCTCGGACTGAGAGCGGGATGACTCGACATGTCCTAGGTTGATGTCGAGGTTGACTTGTACCTCCCGGGTTGATGACGGGGCTGACTTGAAGGCCCAATATTGAGATCGGGGTTTGAAATGATTGTCCGATTGGAGATCGGAGCTGGATAGACGGTCCGATTGAAGATCGGAGCTGGATAGACGGTTCGATTGGAGATCGGAGCTGGATAGACGGTTCGATTAGAGATCAGAGCTGGATAGACGGTCCGAGTAGAGATTAGAGCTGCATAGATGGTCCAATTGGAGATCGGAGCTGGATAGACGGTTCGATTAGAGATCGAAGCTAGATAAACGATCCGATTGGAGATCGGAGCTGGATAGACGGTCCGATTAGAGATCGGAGCTGGATAAATGGTCTGATTAGAGATCAGAGCTGGATAGACGGTCCAATTAGAGATCGGAGTTGGATAGACGGTCTGATTGGAGATTAGAGCTGGATAGACTGTCCGATTAGAGATCGGAGCTGGATAGACAGTCCGATTGGAGATCGGAGCTGGACAGACGGTCTGATTGGAGATCGGAGCTGGATAGACGGTCCGATTAGAGATCAAATTTAACTAGAGTAACGATATTGGTGATCTAATTTGACTGGAGTACCGATATTGGGGATCGGATTTGACTGGAGTACCAATATTGGTGATCGAATTTAATTGGAAGACTGGTATCAGTACCAGGGGTTGATTTGATTGACAGCTTTGCCCTCCTACAGTGTTTGTATTGGGGCAAGGAATATTTTGAGTGTCTACAGATGCCCCTCTTTATCATGTCCATGCAATGTAGTGGAATGGACAGGATAAAGATTATTAGACACTGGAAATAAAACACATGCTAGAGACGTTACGAAGGCTGGGTGTCTTTGAGTGGAACGGGGCTGCTCTCGGTTGCTTACGTCATCTATCTGCTGGGGATAACGTTGTCATGGACAGCCCTTGATATTATTGATAGGTTACCGCGAACTATTCTTGTCATTTTCTGCTGGGGATGACGTTATTCACGGTAGCCTGCTTAACTCTGATGAGGATGCTATTATGCTACCATGGTTTGAAACCCATGGTTTCCCACATCTGTCAGCATTATCAAGAGGCAGATTTCCTCTCGGTTGATGCCGTTTGTGTGTTTTTGAAGGTTCCTCTGACGGGGTTATCCCTCAGGTATCGAGTCACCTTGCTGGGATCTTTCGATGCTTATGTGACGCCCTCAAATTCGGGTACCTTTTATTACCTCGAATTCGGTGCAGTCACAGTACTACCATCGTCAAACTATTACATCCTTTATTCACAACTTAATGAATATAACTTAGCTTAATACAATTTAGAATATAAATTCTTTTCATTATCAGGATCTCGTATAATGACCCCAGACTTTTATAAGTTACAATCTTGGTAATTTACCATTCCTGTCTTATATCATATTCGATATTATAATAATGCGGAATAATTTAAACTTTTTCAATCTTCTTTGAATAAAATCTTTTATTGATTTTCACTACTTGAATCGATTACAAATCCTTGAATCAATTATATTAGGTTCACTTTATTCGAATCACTAAATAAAATCTTACATCTCCGTTCGAAATTCTCTATGTATCACATAGTACGACTTTACAATCTTAACATGTATAAAACATCGTAATCTACTATCGTATACATCTTCTAGAACCTAAACATGGTTCAAAAGCATATATTTAAATAAACAGTAATTCTCTTGCAACACTAACGAACTCTATCACGTAGCACACAACTTTTACCGTGAGTCTTTAACCTGCAAAAATGGTTAGTTGCAAGGGTGAGCTCGACAGCTCAACAATTCTAACAGTTTTCATACATCACATAGCATATAATATCATGCTCAGTTTATGCATTCATAATAATTTAAATATACTACGTATGTTACTTCTCACATAAAAGGCATAGAGATTAACTTCACAATATATCATTAAGATCAACTTTTAATCTCAAACATATCTCATATACATTTCATGTATAAGTCAACATCATTATAGCATAATATAATTCAACTAACAGTTATCAGATTTATATAACAAATAGGAACTGAAAGACTTGCCTGGGCCGTAGATTATCAACAACAACTTAACTAGTTATTGTTATCTACGCTTCGTGTAATCCTATAAAATTGTATAATCATGAATCCATACTCATTAGTCTTATACATTCATATATTCTCAATGAAATTAATAATAACTTTTACATTGTTTCATTTCACTTCTTCAATATACACTTAGGATAGCTATGTTGCTAGTCCATTCCACTCTTATGCTTATTCTTTCGAAACAATCTTATTTCATCTTTTATAGTCTTTAAGGAATATATATAGACATGCTCTAAAGTCTAGATAGTTAAATAACTGTTCTTGACCACTTTGCAGCATGGTGCGGCCGCGCTGAATATAGGTCTGGGAGTGGCGCGGCCGCGTTATTCCCTGTCAAAACTAGAACTAAAATTTTCAAGGATCCAGTTTTCTTATCACACTAATACCTTTGAACACAATATAAACACATACAGATAGGGTTTAGAACAAATTTGGTTTCCTACACTTGTTAACGTTAAGGTTAACTTCTAAAACTTTTAGTTTCTTTTGCATTTCTTGGCACAACTAGTAGTAATATGTTCAAAAGTCTATGGACCAAGTTGAACACCATCTTAGGTATTTACAATAGACTTTGAGGTAAAACTCAAATCAAGCATACATCTTCCTTTTTAAAACTCTTTAATCGAGACTAAATAGGTTTATTCCACAAGGGACTCACTATGCTAACCATTAAGTCACATAACGATATTAAACAATCCTTAATACGCATGATTATGTGTATCAAACTCGTTTACACATAGTTAGTACAGTCCCCCTTTTGACAACCTACTTTAAAACATGCTTGAATAGCTTATGTTATGCTTAACTAATTAGGTGCACATATCATTCATGCTTAAAGGCATAAAAAGTACAATCATGTTTGAACATAAAGTTAGAATGCAAGTAACTCAATGCTTATTCATCTTACTTTCAAAACTTCCTTAGTTTTATTCTTCAAAATCAATGTCAAAGTAACTTAGCACACGTAAGACAACCTTGAACCTCTCCTCATGCGTATGCATACTCATAACTCACAACATGTGAGTGTAAAAATCTCAGAACCTTAAAAGACTTAGGGTTCGTCAATACTTATTTTCAAAAACTCTAAGTTTTCTTTTCAAAACACATACTAAACCATGCAAAAGCATCCCATCATGAGTAAGGAAATCTTAGTTATATGTCATGTTTATTATTAGGCATATGTATGTCTAATTAACATGCTTAGACTTATCACATTACAATAAGAAAACAAAACAGCATCAAGCTCTGGTGCACGGCGCAGCTGCGCTGTGATGAACCGTAGGAGCTGCGCAGCTGCACTACCCTAGGCCAGTTCTAGAAATAGCATCCGGCGCAGCTGCGCTGGGATGAACTATAGAATGGGCACAGCTGCGCCCTTACTAACAGCTTCAGAAAGGTTTCTGCTTCTGCAGAATCCCACAACCCATAAACTAACTCTACAATGCAGTATGATTACACCATTATAATGCTTCCATACATGTATACGAACTCTTCTAACACGATGCCATCAACTTACAATTTAATTATCATTTCAACTCTACAGCAATTAACAAGCAAATTGAGAAATTCTAGTATTCTTAGAAATTAGAACTCAAGAACTTAGTATTTAAGGACTATACCTTGATGAAATTGAATTCTAAAGTTGCTGCTAATTGTTTCTGCAATGTTGCTATACTCACTCTCTCCTTGACTTATCAGAAAAACTCAGCAATTGAAAAGAAGGAGAAGAGAGCTCCATTTATAGAAAATGATTTGCACATACCATAGTTTTACCCACCAAATTCAACCAACGGGAAAAAGAAGAGCACATAGGATTGAGAAGAGTTGGTGGAGTAGCAAATCATGGCTACTAGTTGAGCCATCTCCCCTTTCATCATTGCACATCCATTATTTGATTACACTGAGTTTGAGGAATAGGCTAGGCCAATGGCCTAGTCACGACTGTTATAAGGGGTGACACAGATTTTGGGACAAGCTACTCAGCAGTACACTTATGTTTTATTAAATCCCAATAACTTAGTATAACTACATATAATTTAGTTATGAGCACATATATATATGTACATACCCATATATAGGAAGTATATTTATATTTTAAATATACACCAATACATATTACCATATACTCTGTAACGCCCCCAAAATAGATCCAATCCACCCAACCCATTCTGGGTCGCCACGAAATACACTCAACAAAAATTTCAAATACAAATCTTCAAATTCTATCTTTTAAAATATCGTACAAAATACGATCACGATTAAACTGTGAGTTTCAATACAAATACCTTGCCCATACTTCAAATCAATGATACGTTACAGAAAGGTACAGTCAATAACTATTTTAAGAATTAAAATCTTTGAAAAATGCTCAAGGAAACCTTAGTACATGGGAGGCCATGCATCTAAGTTATAATAGATATCATATGACTTGAGAATTATCATTGGTTGACCCAATAGACCCCAAAGAAAAATGAGAAGATTACTATCATGTTCTTTCCAATGGTGGGTCTTCTCTTGCCATATAATTATCTCCATTGTCTCCAATTGAGAGTTATATTTCAACCAAACTCCAATATTATATAGGTAATGCTCATAGATATAATCAGCAAGTGGATGTGCACAACCATGTCTTATGATAACCCGAAGTTGTAGGTGATTAGACATCTTGTATGATAGTGGCAAAACACCCTTCCAAAGTTGGGTTCACCTCAGCCTATTTGGTTCACCAAAATCAACTGTTAAAATGACATATAAAATACGACACACACATTTTAAATTCTCAATACAATCCTTCTCATACTGTTTTATGGAAAACCTCAACAACAAAAGACCATCGTTCTATTCCCCTGTTATCCCTGCTCGACCCCGTTATACTCTTATTACCTGAAAGGAATTGTGAAGCAAAAGGGTGAGCACAAATAGCCCAGTAAAGATTATCATGACTAAAGATAATTATATTACCAATAGTTTTCATCAGTAATAAATCAGAGATTTAAACATATGGTAAAACTTTTCAACCATAGTTGCAGCGGAACGAGCAATCCATTAGAAGAGTCAAATAGACTATAATGTCTATTATCTTCTCCATGTTAAAAGTCCACCAATAATATTTTATCCCTGTAACATCAATCAACAATTCCTGTCCACAATCATGTAAGTTCATTATCATAATTATCTTGATGAATTCCTCTTCGCACTCAGGACGAAGATAATTCTCATCACCTGTCTTTACCTGAAACACCAAAGATCATGGTTATACCAAATCACAGTTCCTGTTCATAATCATGCTAATCAATTCATCTTTGCATTACAAGCCAAAGATATTCAACAATTAATCATTCATCTTCGCACTACAGGCCAAAGATATTCACAAATCAACTGCTCATCTTTGCACTACAGGCCAAAGATATTCATCAATAGTTTATCTTTGCACTACGGGCCAAAGATATTCAACAACAGGTCATCTTTGCACTACTGGCCAAAGAGAATCTATAGTCATGATCATACCAATAATCTACCCATCTTTACACTCAAGTCAAAGAGAAATTTCATCACCAGGATTATAAAAATGTTATATATGATAATAAAAGCAATATGATCAAAAAATCGATCTCCAAGTTCAAAAATACTCCATAATAATACTTTGTGGAGCAAAATTAAAGAATAAAGATAAAAACTTGGGTCCAATCAAAGATAGAAACCTTAACAAGCAACTTGGACATATAGAAAAAAAATTTAATTTTTCCGTGAATAGTGCCGTATACGTGAATAGTGCCCCGACGGAAAAAGTAAGAATTTCATAATAAAATCCATGCCAATATTTTGGTATAATGATATTGAAAAGAATAACATCATTTACGAAAGAAAATAACATCCCTTACCATCCATTACCTCAAAAGAATAGTACTTTTGACTGTAATATCGGATATAATACCGAAGAAAACTTGCACTGAATAGTAACACTCAAAGTATCTAAATACTCACAAAAATACGCTCGATATTATATAGAGAGAAAACTTCTGATTCTAGTGTGATTTTCAATTCTAACCTAAGCACCCTATTTATAGGAAAAGCTTAGGATGCCAAAGTAAACTAAATTAATAAAATAATATTTTTTTTAAAAAAAATCCGCCGCCTCAAAAGCCATCAGCCACCACACCAACCAAAAGTAGGGCCCACCATTTTATAAAAAAAACATTTATTTTTTGAAACTTCAATAATTCATAATAAATAGCCCCTTTGTCAGAAAAATATAAATTCTATGTCCTTCTATAGGAAATTTAATTCTCTACAACTTTGTAGAAGGAAGTTTTTTCCAAATTCCAAACATAAATTATCCGAAATTCATAAACGGATGATTTTTCACACCAAAATACTGATAAAAACACATCAGCACTAATTTCTTCTTTTATATCCAGGAAATAAATATTTTCTTATCATATAAATCAATAATTAATTATTCACAAATAATATTACAGAACTACAATATTGACAACCAGGTCGTTCCTAGGAAAGAGGGGGCCTTCCGATAAGAACTTCTCCTTACTGGCGCGCAATTAAATAACCCCTCCTAGACAGAACTTCCTTAGATATTTTCAATAATGCTATCTAATAATATTATTGATAATGTAAAATACTGTGCAGTGACAATTCTTGAATCAATAATATAAAATATCAACTGTAGCAATTATTGAATTAATCATATAAAATATTGAACAGTAATTACTGTAACAATAATTGAGTAAGTGCCTTCTCACGTAAGAATCAATAATTCAAAATATTGTGCAATACCGTGTGCTATTGTGCACAACGCGTATTATTGTATTTTTATCACCGGGTATTTCAACAGTTTAACCGTAACAGTTTTACCGTTATTTATAAAAAGGTTATTTCTGTCGCTTTCTATATCCGACAGTTATTCCGTTGTGGGGCCCACAAATAGCTGCGCCGTCGTACGAATATTCCCCGACAACAAGAATATTCCACGACCAAACGAATATTCCCTGACAATAAGAATATTTTATAACCACTTGCTTACTTTGCAAAATTTGCATATTTCACCCTTAACTTTAAACTTTTATCAATTTAACCATTTACTAAATAGAAAAATTGAATATTTTTATTTCATAAAATCTGGGGTCTTACATACTCCATGTACATTGGATTAACCCGATTAATATTTTAATTGGTCTTAACATATTTTCCAACAGAAGTCAATTGGGCTAACTACTATTATTTACCCATCTCAATATCTATGCCACACAAGGCTTATTAATTAAAAGGTTCAAGACTTACCATAATATAATCTCACCAAATAATTATTCTCAATGTTACATCTTATAATATGGTTATGATATATTATCATTACAATACTTATATGTTCTCATAACATATATACTTGCACATAATAATTAATTCTCATAATATTAATTAATCCCTTTAATTATTAATTCATTAATTTATTTTATGAATGCTTATTCCATCACTTTGTCACACTAAGCATATCTCACAAGCTCATTATTAAGCTCATTATCACTTTCACCACACTTTAATATTCCTTTAGTATAAGGTTTATGTGACACATGCACTTTAATGCTAAGCTACCTTATAATATGTATACCCTTTACGCTTAGAATAATTAATATTTACTCTATTAATTATTCAAATTATAAAATCTACGGTAAAATAATAACTTAAGTTATTTAATACAATAACTTATTTTTATTTTATAGATTTAACCCTCTTAAAAATACATAAGATATAATTACTATTATGTATTCCTCCATAACGTGACATAATATGTTTTTATTATATTTTCTCCAATAGAGGCATTAATTATAATAAAATAATTCATTCATTTTCTCAAGATATTCTTTTAATATAATATCTAAGTATTATTAAAATAATTGCATGTACGACACATATAGAAAATAGACCATAAGTTTATTATGATAAATTATTCCCATCGATTTATTACATATAGCAAATATATTTACCATATTCTTAAATCATACTTATTACCTCATACAAAGACATATAAGGTAATATTATTATTTAAAATAACATCCTCCCTTTTATTAAAATAATTCAATATTAGAAATTATTTTAATATCTTTTATTAGAAATATACAATATTTATTTCTCTTTCCTTTCTATAAATTGTTCCCAAAACAATTTCTTTAATCTTTTCATTTAGCCATATTATAATTATTAATATAATACCTCTGTCTCCAACCAATATTCATTTATAAATATATTGGTTCTCTTCCTTTATTACTCACTTATCTTCCACATATTAATCCTATTATATATTACAATACTATGTAATATATTAATAATATCAAAATATTCCTTTTATTTTCTTAGGCTAAACACATATATTAATTCACCATATTATGTAAGTGAACTAACTCTTTCTCATTCCTTACCATTGCCACACAAGGCTATATATTATTATATAATATAATTTTATTAACTCACATTTATTCTAGGTTAATTAATTTCTCATTCAAATCATGTTTTGCTAACTTAACCCATTCATGGACGACTTAAGTGTCAATTATGACAACATTTTAATTACTAATATACATATCCTCAAGTTCAGATTACACAACTCTCAGAATTTTTTATAGACCGGCGCAGCTGCGCTGGTATAAGGCTTGGAAGTGGCGTAGCTGCGCCACCTCAAGTTCAGGTGTAGACCAGTTCTGCTATAGCAGAATCAAAATCTAAGTTCTTAAATACTTTGCACATACTTGTAAATTACTAACTTGTTATACCAGTTAACCAATAACTTTTACTACCTCCTTCAATGACTTAGAGATTAAACTTTAAGTTCAAACTCTATTTTCCTTTAATAGTTATAAAATCTCATATATATTAAATTCCTTCTTATCGAACCACATACTTTAAGATATATAACATATATACATATATTCTTATTTGAACCCATCTCATGTCTTAAGAATTTTATTTATTAAATTCTTATTTGATAATTTTTGAAAATTCGGGTTCTTACAGCTTATCCTAATGATAAGTTTCACTTGGCAGCTTGCAGTAGGGAGCTGAATATCCAATCTTTTACCTCATTCTCTTTTGAGGATGTGTATAATAGATTCCATCATTGACGATGGATTACTAAAATTGCCTTTGTATCGGTTAAACTGTATCGGTCAGTACCCGACGCTTTGCTGGGGTTGTGCCAACGGTTGAACTCGACTTCGGTCTGTACCCGAACTTCGCTGGGGTTGTGCCAACGGTTGAAATTGAATTTGGTCTGCACCCGCACTTCGCTGGGGTAGAACCAACGGTTGAAATTAACTTCGGTCTGCACTCGAACTTTGATGGAATGGAACCAACGGTTAAACTGGATTCGGTCTGTACCCGAACTTCACTGGAATGGAACCAACTGTTGAAATCGACTTCGGTCTGTACCCGAACTTCGCTGGAATGGAACCAACGGTTGAAATTAACTTCGGTCTGTACCCGAACTTCACTGGAATAGAACCAACGGTTGAACTTGACTTCGGTCTCCACCCGAACTTCGCTGGGGTTGAACCCACGGTTGAACTTGACTTCGGTCTGCACCCGAACTTTGCTGGAGTTGAACCAACGGTTGAAATTGACTTTGGTCGGCACCCAAACTTCGCTGGGGTTGTGCCAACGGTTGAAATGGCTTCGGTCTGCACCCGAACTTCGCTGAAGTTGAACCAACGGTTGAAATTGACTTTGGTCTGCACCCGAACTTCGTTGGGGTTGTGCCAACGATTGAAATGGCTTCGGTCTGTACCTGAACTTCACTGGGGTAGAACTAACAGTTGAAATTGACTTCGGTCTGCACCCGAACTTCTCTGGGGTTGAACCAACGATTGAACTTGACTTTGGTCTGCAACCGAACTTCACTGGGGTTGAACCAACGGTTGAACTTGACTTCGATCTGTACCCGAACTTCGCTGGAATGGAACCAACAGTTGAAATTGACTTCGGTCTGCACCTGAACTTCTCTGGGGTTGTGCCAACGGTTGAAATTGACTTCGGTCTGCACCCGAACTTCGCTGGAGTTGAACCAACGGTTGAAATTGACTTCGGTCTGTACCCGAACTTTGCTGGAATGGAACCAACGGTTGAAATTGACTTTGGTCTGCACCCGAACTTCGTTGGGGTTGTGCCAACGGTTGAAATGGGTTCGGTCTGTATCCAAACTTCGCTGGGGTAGAACCAACGGTTGAAATTAACTTTGGTCTGCACCCGAACATCGCTGGGATTGTGCCAACGGTTGAAATTAACTTCGGTCTTCACCCTAACTTCGCTGGGGTTGTGCCAACGGTTGAACTTGACTTCGGTCTGTACCCGAACTTCGCTGTGGTTGTGCCAAAAGTTGAAATGGCTTTGGTCTGTACCCGAACTTCGCTGGGTTGAACCAACTATTGAACTTGACTTCGGTCTGCACCCAAACTTCGCTGGGGTTGAACCAACGATTGAACTTAACTTTGGTCTGTACTCGAACTTCGCTGGAATGGAACCAACGGTTGAAATTGACTTTGGTCTGCACCCGAACTTCGCTGGGGTTGTGCTTACGGTTGAAATTAACTTAGGTCTACACCCGAACTTCGTTGGAGTTGAACCAACGGTTGAAATTGACTTTGGTCTGCACCCGAACTTCGCTGGGGTTGTGCCAACGGTTGAAATGGCTTCGGTCTGTACCCGAACTTCGCTGGAGTTGAACCAACGGTTGAAATGGCTTCGGTCTGTACCCGAGCTTCGCTGGGGTAGAACCAATGGTTGCAATTGACTTTGGTCTGCACTCGAACTTCGCTGGGGTTGTGGCAACGGTTGAACTTAACTTCGATCTGTACCTAAAGTCATGTGCAGGGCATTATGTATATATTAAACAGTGTTATATATCAGAGAAATATAGTTTTGATTCACTTCCCTGATTGGATATGTACTGTCATTGCTGAGTGATTACCACTTCTTTCATGACTCGTAGTTGTAGATATATCTTGAGCTTTTCCTTAATGGACTGACAGTTGAGATGTCAGGGGGTATCTCAAATGGGCCTGTTGACCAGGGTAGCTTGATAGCATTTGGCTTCTATTTGTCTTTGATGTCTTGGAACTGGTCTTTTATTTGTTTTTATTTTTTTCTAAAAGGTCAAACCGTACCGTAGATGGCTGCCTACGTACTCCCAGGTTGAGGGAGATCAGGTCATTCGTAGTTCAGGCTGTTTGGTTGGAGAGAGATTTGAAAAGTATTTATCTTGGGTTTTGAGTTTGGTTTGATGAGTTTTTGAGTTTTTTATTTGGTTTGACCACACCAGAAATGGCTGCCTACGTACTCCCGGGTGTAGGGAGATCAGGTCATTCGTAGTTCCGGCTTTCTAATGAAAAACCGAACTTGATTTGATTCGTAGGACCCGGATGCGAGTATGTATGTGTCTTAGACGTAGTATCTTTTGATGATGTCTGAATTGATGAGTTGGGGGAATTCATTCCCATCCATTTCTTGTAGTCTGATAGCTCCCCCTGTCAGCACCTCCTTGATAATGAAAGGGCCTTCCCAATTTGGGGCGAACTTTCCTTTGGCTTCATCCTGATTGGCCAGGACTTTCTTTAGCACCAAGTCGTTTTCTTTGAATTACCGGATTCGTACCTTTTTATTGTAGGATCTGGCGATCCTTTGCTGGTATAACTGTCCGTGGAAAATGGTTGCAGCCCTCTTTTCATCTATCAGGGATAGTTGATGATACCATTCTTGCAACCACTGATCCTCGCCTATCTGAGCATCGATCAATACTCGCAAGGTTCCATCTTTACCTCTATGGGAAGTACTGCCTCCATGCCATAGACCAACGAATAGGGGGTAGCCCCAGTAGAGGTGCGCATTGACATCCTGTATGCTAACAGGGTGAGAGGCAGCAGGTCGGGCCATTCCTTGTGATTGGCGAACATTTTCTGCATGATCTTCTTGATGTTTTTATTAGCCGATTCGACCGCACTGTTCATATTGGGCCTATAGATGACGGAATTGAGATGCTTGATTTGGAACTTACTGCACAATTCTTTCATCATTTAATTGTTCAGGTTATTGGCGTTGTCTGATACAATCACCTCCGGTTGTCCATATCGACAGACGACATTATTTCTGACGAACCTAATGATGACCTCTTTTGTGACTTTGGAAAAGGAGGCTGCTCCAACCCATTTGGTGAAGTAATCGATCATGGTGAAGATGAATTGATGACCATTACTGGCTTTTGGTTCCACTGGACCTATCGCATCCATTCCCCACATGGAGAAAGGCCATAGTGAACTCATGTTGTGCAGCTCATTTGGAGGAGCGTAGATGACATTTCCATGTATTTGAAATTGAAAACATCTCTTAACGTGATCGTCGTAGTCAGCCTTAAGAGAGATCCAATAATGTCCAGTTATTAATTTTTTTTGGCCAACAGATGATCGCTCATGTGTGGACCACAGACTCCACCATGTATTTCATCCATAAGTCTTTGGGCTTGCTCTTTGTCGAGGCATCTCAACAGGCCTATTCCAGCATCCCTTTTGTAAAGTGCATCTCTGCTCAAATAGAACTTTATGGCCATTTTGTGAATTCACTTTCGCTCGGATTGACTTGCCCCAGTGGGTGCGGATCCATCACGAAGATATTCCTTGATGTCTTGATACCAAGGCTGCTTGACAGGAGGTATTTCATCTGATACTTCTCCAATGTAATTCTCATATGTCGGGGCTTTTTGAATTGTGACCTTAATGTTGGGAAATCCACTCGAACTTCATGGCCATTTTGTGAATTCGCTTTCGTTCGGATTGACTTGCCCCAGTGGGTGTGGATCCATCACGGAGATATTCCTTGATATCTTGATACCATAGCTGCTTGACAGGAGGTATTTCATCTGATACTTCTCCAATGTAATTCCCATATGTCGGGGCTTTCTGAATTGTGAACTTGATGTTGTTAAATCCACTCTTATTGGATATGCGGATTAATGAAGCCAACGTTCCCAATGCATCAGCGAAGTCATTTCGACCCCGAGGAATATGAACGAAGGTTATGTCTTTGAATTCCCGGGATATTTTGAGGACCTGCTGATGATAGGGCAGCAAATGCAATTCTTTAGTGAGATACGCGCCGGTGGTTTGTCTAATGACCAGCTCAAAATCTCCGAAGACAAGTAGGTGTTTGATAAACATAGATTGGGTTAATTTCAACCCCATTATACAGCCTTCATACTCGGCCGTGTTGTTGGTGTTGCCAAATTGAAGTTTGGTAGCCACAAGATACTGCTTTCCTGCATCGGAGATGAGGACTACCCCAGCTCCGACACCTTCTATGTTTATCGCTCTATCAAAATACATTTTCCATGGTTGGACTGTATTCTCTGACTGGAGTTATTAAATTGTCATGATCCCATCATCTGGGAAATATGTCTCTAGGTGCTCGAACCCTCCTGAAGGTGTTTCAACTAATTGATCTGCAATGCCTTGACCCTTGATTGACTTCTGAGTCACGTAGACAATGTCGAACTGCTGTAGGATCAACTGCCATTTGGATAGTCGACAATTCAGCATTGGTTTGTTGAATACATTTTTGAGTGGATCCATGCGGGATATAAGGTAGGTCGTATGCCTATGAAAATAGTGTTGCAACCTCATGGCGGCCCATGCTAACGTACAACATGTCTTTTTGATCAGGGTGTACTTTTGTTCACCACTGCTGAATCTTTTGCTGATGTAGTAGATAGCTCTTTCTTTACTACTATCATCCTTCTGTCCTAACATGCAGCCCATTGCGTTGTTATTGACGAACAGGTACATGAGTAAGGGAACTCCATCCCTTGGGGGTACCAAAACAGGTGCTTCAGTTAGCTGTTTCTTGATGGCAAGGAAGGCTTGTTGACACTCCTCATTCCATTTGGTGGAGGAATTCTTCCTTAACAGCTTGAAGATGGGTTCACATGTTGCTGTGAGCTATGAAATGAAACGGCTTATGAAGTTAATCCTTCCCAGGAATCCTCGTATCTCCTTCTCTGTACGAGGTACCAGCATTTCAGTAATGGCTTTGATCTTGGCAGGGACGAGCTCGATGCCCCGATTGCTCACCAGGAATCCTAACAGCTTGCCTGCTTTGATGCAAAAAGCACATTTGACGGGATTGAGCTTGAGGTTATACTTACGTAACCTGTTGAACAGCTTCCTGAGATGGGCAATGTGATCATCCTCCCTCTGAGATTTGATGATGATGTCATCCACCTAAACTTCAATCTCTTTGTGCATTATGTCATGAAAGAGGGCCATCATGGCTCACTGATACGTGGCTCCGGCATTGATAAGGCCGAAGGATAGTCGTCTATAGCAGAAGGTTCCCCAGGGAGTGATAAAAGCTATTTTCTCCCGGTCCTCTTCAGCAACTATGATTTGATGATAACCAGCAAAACAATCCATGAAGGAATACATGTCAAACTGCGCAGTATTGTCGATCATGATATGGATGAACGGTACCAGGAAATTTTCCTTGAGGCAGACTTTGTTCAAATCCCGATAATCCATGCAGACTCGTACCTTCCCTCCTGGCTTAGGCACGGGAACTATGTTTGACAGCCATTCTGGGTATGTTGATACCATGATGATTCCGGCTTTGAATTGTTTAACAATTTCTTCTTTGACTTTCAGACTCCATTCAGGTTTTAATCGCCTGAGCTTTTGCTTGACTAGTTTGAATCCATCTTTGATGGGCATTCGATGGATGACAATATCAGTGGATAAGCCAATCATGTATTCATGAGACCATGCAAATACATCCTGGTACTGTTTTAGGAGTTTGATCAGGTCGGCTTTTTGATTGGGTGTGAGGTCTGAACCTATTTGGATTTCTTTGATGTTTTCGGAGGTTCCTATGTTGATGGTGATGGTCTGGTCGAGGTTTGGTTTGGGTTTGTCTTCGACCCATTCTCTCCTTGGGCACCTCATAGTCATGTTCCTCCTCTTAATCAATATCCATCAAGTCGAATTTCATTTCTACATCAAAGTCGTAGTCATTTTGACAGGTTGGCATCTCATCAGCAGAGACACACACATCCAATGCTTGGGTCCCTTTTCGACCGAGGCAAAGGACACTGCTCCAGTTATCCAAGGTCAAATCCTCATGAACCAGGAGGATCAAGGATTTGTGATTATCTGTCTCGTTTTGGATGATGACTGAGACATCCTTTATAATAGGGCCAGGGCTCTTCTTTGAACTGCTCTCTTTTCCCTTCTTGATGCGAGGAATTTGAACTTGATCCTCGTCGTCGCTGTCTGGGAGTTCGTCATTCATGCTCTCGTAGTTGATAATGACCCTCATGTTAGCGAATGGGTCTCGTCCTTTATATAGGATCTTTTTTTTCCCTTTTTGTTGTCTGCCTCTGGCTTGAGGGCTTTTCTTTCATGGACAAGTATGATTGGAGGGAATAGCATGGCTGATACCACAGTCGGGATTTTCCTTGTAGGTTTCACCCATCCGGCATTTGTGAGGTTTGGCAGTAGAATTATGGAGGCATGAGCCTTGGGATGTTTATGTGGGCTCCGGCGGCTTGACCTGGATGAATATCCCAATCCTGCTCTCCCAGTCTGACTTGGGATTTGGACTAGCATCTTGATACCTTGCTTATCCTTTCCCAACCCTTCTCCAGGTTGGAAACCCAAAGATACCATCTCTTTCCCCACTGTCATTACTTTGGTGGAGACTTTAGGTTTTAGGGTTGGTGCCTCGATAGGTAGATACTGAGTATCACTCACCTCTAGAGCTTGAAAACTGGCAGGTTCAATTCCCGCATCCAGGCTGATCACTGGCATATCCCCATGTATATAGGTAGGGTATTCTGGTTCGGCATTCACTGTGATGAGGGTGCCGTTAATAATGTACTTGAGTTATTGATGGAGGGTGGATGGCACTGCCCCTACCATATGGATCCAGGGTCTGCCCATCAATAAGTTATATCCGGTGGCGATGTTGAGCACCTGGAAAGATACATAGAAAATGTGTGGGCCAATCTCTAGAGGAAGCTCTATTTCCCCCATAGCCTGTCGGCGAGATCCATCGAAGGCTCGGATGACCATATGACTGGTTTTGATCCGGTTTGGATTGATCTTCATTCTTTCTAAAGTATCGTATGGACAAATGTTGAGGGATGATCCTCCATTGATGAACACACCTCCGATCACATATCCGGAGGACATTACAGCTATATATAGGGACTTGTGGTGGCCCGTTCCCTCTGTCGGGATATCATCATCAGTGAAAGATATTACATTGCTGTTGAAGATGTGTTCTATCACGTGACAGAATTTCTCGGTATCCACTGTATGTAATACCCGAGAATTTCCTAATATTATTAAATAAATATATTAATGGAAATGAGAATTTATTTGAATATAAATGATTTTGTGAGTTAACTCAATTATATTAAATTGAATAATTATAATAATTGAGGAAATGTGGAGTTTGCGATAAACTCGTTGAGAGCCTTGTGTGGCACAGTGATGAGGAATATTAATGATGATACTAATTAACGAAGGAATTATTAAGTGAATAATTAATCTATATTAATTATTAATTGTTATTATAGAATATTAATTAATTGTTATAATATATTAATGGTGATTAATTAATAATAGGTGATTATTATCAGTGTGAAATATATAATAATAATAATCGACGTATTTATAAATATAATAAGATTTACATTTATTCATGTGATATTTAATCATGTAAGTGTTAATCAATTATTGTGGATATTAATAATTGCATTGATTAATGAGAAATGGATTAATCAATATTATTGTTAATTAATAAGATAATGAATATTATTAATTTATATGTGCGAGCATGCAATAATTAATAATATAAAGTATATGGAATGCAACTATATTATATAGTGTGGTGCAACATTTATGTGACTACACTATATATGCACCATGTATTAAGATTAATTAAACTATGTGAGCTACATGATTTGTGCTTATGTGACAATGATGTCTGAATATACATTCAAGTGAGACATTATGAATATATTATAAACAATTGTTGATTGTAGAATTTAATAATAAAGGAGATGATGTAATGTGGTAATATTTGATAAAATTATACCGGTAAGATAAAATGTACATGGATTATATATGTACAAATTACATTTACTACATTACCCATTCATTGAATTACATTGTGACATTATATTATAGCCTAAGTATACATATATGCCTAAGTGTATACAAAATGTGTATGTATTGGGTTATTTTATTTTACTGCATTGTTTCATGTTGCTGAGAACAAGTTGTCCCTAAATGTATGGCTCATTCTCTCCACACGTGAACAAATCAAAGCCTAAGCCTATTACTTGCATAAATCAATCCTCAACATTCTAGCAAATCATGATATGGGGAGTGGGCACAACAGTGTTCTTCAACTACTCTACCAACTCACTTTCATTAACCAATGTATCCATCCTTCTTCCGTTAGTTGAAAATGGTGAGCAAAGCTATGGACTGAATAATGGTTCTTCTATAAATAAGCTCTCCTCCTTCTTCATTTCTTTTGTTGGAAGTTTACTGATAAATGAGGATTGAGAGATAGCATAGCATTATAGTGCAGAATCTGAGAAATTAGGGAGATTGTAACAGCAAGTTCACATACGTTTGACAGAGGTATAATTCCAAGCTTCGTATTCTTCATTGCCATTCTTGTTCTCTGTTAAAACTTCATTCTTGATCATATAAAATTTGGTGACAATTGGATGTTAGAATGCTTGTTTAATTGTTATATGGTCTTAGAAACATGTTTAAACTGAAATGTAGTTGAGTATAAACGAATTGGTTGTGGAATTCAGAAATTGGCCTAGTATTCTGCCGTAGCAGACTGCTATCTGGGTTGAACCAGTGGTGGCGCAGCTGCGCCGATTTAACCCAGGGATGCTGCGCAGCTGCGCCGGCACCCTGCTGCAGTTTTTGATTTCTGCTAAGTACTAATGGTTTGATTTGGCTTAAGATTGCATGCTAGCTTGTGTAACACATGTATATGAATATATTAAGGCAATGTAAGCATGTTTTAGTATATTAGCATACATGGTTAACAAAAAGCGTTTGGTTTTCGAAGTGAACTTAGAAGCTTTAAGAATGGACTTTGGTATATAAGCGCCATAGTTAGGTTCTGACTTATGAGACATATTGGTATGACCTAAAAACACATGAAATACGTGTTGACTTGCATACATAAGCTTCATGATGAAATGTGAGCATGCGAACTCCATCATTTAACATTTCTAACGAAAGCGTAGAGTTTGAAAATAAACTTTGATAAATTATATTCATGTTGATATTCTGACCGTACAAGCATGTTAATATGGTTTAAAATGCACGAAAGGCATGTTGACTTGTTTAGATATGTTTCATAGCATGACATAAGTATGCGAACTTCAATTGTGAACCTTGCTAAGTAAAAGTGTAAGTTTCAAACATAAACCTTGAACATGTTTTCAAAAAGATAGTTATATCACGTGAGTATCTAGATTCTAAAGGGTTAAGATGGCATGTTAGGGTTTGATATGTCTCTAAACATGATTCGTATGTGGTAGACATAATGATAACATGAGTTTAAAGCATGCTCCCAAGTACTACACAATATTAGTTATGAATAAATAATGTGGACACTTATAAACATGTATAGTACAAAGTATGTGATCTCTTGATGTGAACATATGATCTAATTGTATGCATGGTGATTACATGACCCTATTCGACCTTAATTTTGTGTAAATCCTGGACTAAAACCATAACATATAAAAATGAACTTGAGATGGTCTTATGCTTATAAACGTCTTCTGACATGATTGTATGTTAAGTGTAAATTGGTTAAGTATGCTAAGGTATGGACAAAATCAGAAAATGTAAGGCTTAACCTTGGTCTGGCCAGGGGACTGCGCAGCTGCGCCGTCCCTAGGCCTAACCAGGGCGCAGCTGCGCCAGGCCAAAATGAAATCTGGGCAGTTTTATTAATCTAACTTTTGGCAGATAACTCACCTCAATGCTATAGCTGCTAAACAAGACTAATTGCTACTGATATTTGATAGTAACATACCATGAAGATGTTTCAATTGAGAAAAGTAATTCCATAGCTAATGAAAGCCTAATTGCTTAAAAATGACATAATGCTATGCGAATGTTATTTGAATTCATGGCAACTTATAATTTGATTTCATACCGAATGCGTATAAGTATGTAATGACGTGTGACTAAGGTAATACCATGTGTGTATATTTAATTTGAGTAACAAGATTATGTACCGAATGTGTTAACTAATGAAAATCCTATACATGTAATACATTATAAATAGGATTCGAAAGTGTTGGCTAGCTTTACGTGAGTAAACTACGCATAAGGCAAGTATCTAAACCTTATCTCTTTGGATGCAAGTTTCCTAACTTACACTCTTTTACTGTGCAAGTATTCTATCCTTATATATTGCGAGCTAGTTTCTTTACTTACTCGTTTGAATTGAATTAGCATACTTGAACTCTTATTTCATTAAAGCTATTATTCATGTTGAACTTGGTATTATTCGTGAATATTGTGAAAATATCTATGCCATTTGATTCGGCTAGACTTATATTATTGAAAAGCGATCCAAACCAATTGATTGGTGAGGGATCTTGTATTTGACTGAGAAGAACAAAATATAACTGTCGGAGAACCGACGCGCGCACATTAGTATGAATGAGTGTTATGCATAACATTTGGTACTTTAGGCTGATCACCTGTTGTACCTGTTTGTGTTGGATTTTCAGTTTATTACTGTCAATTCCTGTGGAAGTTCATAGTCCTTAGTGACTGCTCAGCATTCAGTTATCTTGAAATCTTGAATTGATTTATTATTGAATCACATTGATATTATTCTGTCCTTAGCGACTGTTATTGAAAACTGTTGATATTCTTGTTATCCTTGAACTATCAAACCTTGTTATACCCTTTTGAGAATTGAGAATTATATCACTTACCCTTATTGTATATTACTTGCTGGGCAATTTGTGCTCATTCTTGCTTTCCCTAAAATATTTCAGTTAAGGCAGAGCATGGCGAGCCTTCAGGCGTTGATAAGGGCAAGGGCAAGGCTACCAACTAGCTTGTCTCTTTTATATTTTTAAATATGTTAATGTTGTATTAAGATGATGTAGTAAGACTGGATTTGATTATGTTTAAGCTTAAGTTAGATTATGTAATGAGTCGTTAATTGATATTATTATGTAATCTATTAAGTATTGTAGGTTGTGAGACTTGGGAGAATAATTATAATAAATCATTGTATATTATTCTAAATTAGGTATTTCGCTGTGAATGTGTGATTTTAGTTATTATTGTGATGTATTACCATGAGCACGTGACGAACCGAATTCGAGCGACCCCATGACGTTCCTGGAATTTGGGGGTGTCACACTGTATGTGGCAAATGAGCTTCTTCTAGTACTTTCATTAGAATGTTGCGATGATCCGCTGAGGATAGGACCAAGTCGAGGATGGACACTTGTTTAGGTGCGTCCTCCAAGCTTTGCACTATTTTGATTTCATTGTGTCCCATTTTTTTGAGGAACTCTTTGATTTTCTCTTCAGCCACCTTCTCTTTTGCTTTGATGACCTGTCTGATTACCTGCTGAGGTAGGTATAAGAGATTGTCCTTCGGCACAACGGTAATGTTGTTTGAAGTGGAGCCTTCATTATCCCCGTAGTTCCATGGGAGACACTTCAGACTGATAATTGGATACTGAGGTATGAAGGGCAAGATTAGAGGTTGTGGTGCAGCCACCTTCACAGGATCTGGTAGTTCTTGAACCCCTTTCCCAGGCAGTACTAAGGGTTTTAGAGTCGACTGTGTTCTGGTTCCATACAGTGGGGATCTAGAGAGTGTCATTGTCTGGGAGATCAAGGATTTGATTTCCCCTTATCAGGTCCCCATTTTCAATCATATCTTGAATCAAGTTACGAAGTGCCCAGCAATCTTCAGTATTATGGCCGGGTGAATTTGAATGGTACTGACATATTTGGTCAGGTTTGAATTTTCTGGCTCGAAGGTTTAATGGAGGTAACAAGTCTACAACCATTCCTTCGTTGATTAGCATTTGAAGGATTTCTTCCATTGATTGATTTAGGTTGGTGAAGTTCCTCTGGAATAGGAATTTCCCATCTGCTCGGAGATTCCCTTCTTTGGCCACCCTGTTGGCCCAAAGATCATTCTCATTAAAATGGTATTGATTTCTCGGGGAAGTGATCTTCGGTATGGGAGGACGATTGACAATGGACTGGTTGATTTGTTTCACCATACTCCTGGTAAGCTGATGCTGGTAAACGACCAGTTCTTCTAACTGCTCGATCTGATCCTTGATAGACTTGATCTCCTGCTCTATAAGGAACCTTCTTTCAAAAACTTCCCAACTATCTGGGCTGGTGTTGTTGGATTGAATTGATTCTCCCACATAACGGAGGTAATTGGATCCTTCTCCATTTGGGGTGCTGATCATGTTGACATTCTCCTCTTTATGCTGTGGCAGAGGATTGTCCTGCACATGGGGTTGCTCAGGCTTTGTGACCACAATCTCTTCGCTGTCAATTAATTCTTATATTTTGTGCTTGAGAGACCAACAGTTTTAGCTGACATGGCCTGGAGATCCAGAGTGATAAGCACACTTCTTGCTTGGGTCGAAATTTCGACTATTAGTGTTGGTTGGTGGAAGGAGTTGGACAATCTTCTTCTAGGCTGTCAGAAATTTGAATATGTTCTCGAGTGAATCACCTAGAGGGGTGAAAGTTCTTCGACGCCTAACCTCCATATTTTTCTGGAGTGGAGGATTTGAAGGCTATGCTGGATTTTGAAAAGGGGTATAATTCCTCCTTTGAATGGGCATACTGTTTGACTCGCCCCTTGGATTTTGTCCTTGTAAGACTAAGGACACTTCTTTGTCTTTCTTTTTTGTGCACCCTCCAGGGATTATTCCCGTAATTTCCGGACTGGATATGCTTAGCAACAGCTTCGAGGGCGGTTAGATCTTTTATCTTCTCGGATTTGAGCCCTAATTCGGCCATTTCGCCATGTTTGATCATTTCAGAGAATGGTTTTCCTATGCATGCTTCTTAGATGTCGATGAAGGTCATGACTATTTCAGATTCAGTCATGGCTGGGGTGACTTATGCTGCGACCCGTCTCCATCGTTGGGCATATTCTCTGAATGATTCAGTGTTATTCTTCCTGATCTTTGTAATTTGGTATCTGTCTAGAGCCAGTTGAGATTGGAAGCTGTATTGACCGAGGAAAGCGTGGGCCAGTTCTTCCCAACTGTGGATTTTGGAGTTGTCCAGAAGGGCATACCATGGTCTCGCCTCTCCGGTTAGACTCTTCTGAAATAGCTGCATTTGAAGCTTCTCGTCCTCCGCATAGGATCCGAATTCTCCAATGAATACTTTTAAGTGTGTGTAAGGATCTCCCGTTCCATCATACTTCTCGAAGTCAGGAGTTTAAATTTTTTTGGGATAACGAGCCCCGGGGAATATACAGAGGTCGGAGTAATTGACATTACCGAATGCCCCAATCCCTTTGATTGATCGGAGAGCTTCCTCCATTTGTTGTACTTTCTTCATAATGTCACCAGCTTCCTCTTCTTTGACGAGGGGGGGTGATTTCAGGTGTTTTATTGGTCGTGTCCTGGTTTTGTGGTCCATCAATCTGAGTTACGGCCTTTTCAGTCTCTTGACCGCCAGCACTACCACCAGATGCTCCTGGTTCTGTGTAAGCTTGAGATTTTTTCCCTTTAAGGGCCTTGCTTTGTTCTCGTAGGAAACCGGCTAACTCGGCTATCTGATTTTTTAGTCCTTCGAACTTTTCCCGGGATACCGGGGCGGATTCTGGTTGAGCACTGGAAGCCATGTCCGTGGATGGACTGGGTGCTTTAGATTTAGACCTAGTAACATGACCAATTTTTACCTACAACAAAACGTAGGCGTGTCAATTCTCTGATGTAGGTAAAGACAGGATGCATGATGTGTTTTTTAAATTTTATCCTGCAAAACTGAGGTTAGTTGTTTTGATGGCAGGATGACATGGTATTTTGATAGGGAAAGTAAATCTTTCATTATGATATTTACATTGTGCTCCTTGATAAATGGAGACTTAACATGGAATTGAAAGAGGAAGGCATGAAGAAGCTTCCCTTCGGATTTGGTTAATCAGAGGCTGACCTATCCTAGGTTACTCTCGCGGCTTTTGTTTCGGCATGAAGGTTCCCAGATCATCGCAATCTACTAGAGGGGAAATTAATCCGATCTTTCAACTTGAGAGAATCTGGGTGGTGCCTTTTCATGAGCCCCAGAGACTTAGTCATCCCCAGAGACATTACTTATCACCGACCGGGTTTTCCTCCTTGTGAGAGGGATACACAACATACATTCACATACATCGTGCCTTACCGTAGTGCATATGATGACATGGGTGTGAAGCACTAATTATGGGTGCGAAACACTAAAAAGCAGGAAAGCATTCATTCACATTCATTCAATGTAAAGATGCAGCATTCCCTCATTCATTGACTGTGGAGACACAGAATTTCACGCATTCAATAGTTTTGAAAGGGAAATGTTTGAAAAGATTTGAAAGCGGTCTAAGCCCTCTACTGTCCCCATCAGAGTCGCCACCTGTCGATGTTGGTTTAAAAAATCAGCGGGTCGGGTCACAACCCGGATCTTTTAATCTCTTTTCCTAAGTTCTCTCTACCCTCACTCTTTTTATTTAGGAAAAAGGTTTTGAATGGTTTTTTAGGAGAAAGGCCAACATGTATTATGTCGACGATTTGAATGTTTTACAGAGTCGCCAGTTGGTAGATTTGAAATGGTTGCACCAACTCAACCGAGTTTTGTTTGAAAGAGGCCCAATTGCTGGACACTATCGAAACTTGATCTTTGAAAACAAAGTCTTGAGCTCGGGGGCTTGGTTAATTGTGAGGAAGGTGTTAGGCACCCCACGACTCCCGCGTAAACACGGTCCCGCATCTTTTGAATATTTTCCTTTAAAAACTGGAATGCGTGAATGAATGCTGTTTGAAAATTGGGCCTATTAATTTGATTGATTGAAAGTAGTGCTTTGCTTCGTTGAACCTATATACGAAGGGTTTGATTTGATTTGAAAATCAGTCTTTGATTTGATTTGCAAAAGCATTTAATTTGATCTTCTTTGAAAAGCTTTTCTTTTGATTGATTTGAAAATGATATTTTGAAAGCTGGTTTATCAAACCGTTACACTGCCATAGGAATTGAAGCCTATTGATACTTCCAATTCATATAAGATGAATATTTAAAGCATCAATTGAATAGAAACCGAGCAAAGCAATATATATATATATATATATATATATATATATATATAAAAGCAGTAAAAAGGTTACAGAATGATCCAGGCCGAACTGGAATGTAAATGTACAGAAAAGTAGTTAACCAGTGACTGGGGAGATCACCCAGTATGGCGAAGAGTGCAAAAAATAGTATAAAGGCCACGAAACAGTCCAGGCCAGACTGGAATGTAAATTGCAGAAAAGTAGTCAACCAGTGACTGGGGAGATCACCCAGCATAATGAAGTGTGCAAAAATAGTATAAAGGGCGATGGGTTTTCATGCCGGTGCCCAGACTGGAATTGAAATATATATATATATATATATATATATATATATATATTGACAGAAATATAGTCAACCAATACTGAAAAGAGAACCCATTTATGGTGAAAGTCACTCATATATGCGTAAATATATATAAAAGCGGTAATCTACCTCGGATTTGACATCCGGGCTTGACAAAATTGAAATATTAGTATATATACAATTAAATATATACAAAAAAGGGCCAAACCCGGACTGGGAAGATAACCCAGTCCGGCGAACTTGCCGGAACGTGTGTACTAGTGCATTGAAGCTGTTGGAGCTGACAGATCGTCAATCCGAGTTGTAGAAATGCCAAAAAATTAGTTTATATACAAAAATGTACCAAATTTTGACGAAAATGGCCACGAAACTAAGTTCCAGGCATTGTTAGAAAACGAAACTTAACGTGCATGTGCATAAAAGTACGAAGAAGTAATATTCACTTTCTGATCATGAAAATACATACATTGGACTGCTACATGGGCTTTTTGCCAAATTGTAGGCTCTATACGTCCAAATCTACCGGTTATTTACTGATATGTGGTAGTATATGGGTATATCTACGTGTTAGAGTGAAAATATTTGGGGCCAAAAATTGAACTGGCAGAGCTTCGCTGTGTTTTTGGTTTTTTTTAAATGAAGGGGGGCACCTTTATTTATAGGACAGGGAGCCTTCACTCTACCTGCTACTATCACAGGTAGAGGTGCGGCTCCTTTGGTGGGGCCCGCGGTGCTAGTTTGTGTCGTCTTGAAGTACGTGCACTCCGGATAACACGCAGTCGAAGTCGAAACTTTCTAACTTTTGATCGGAGCGTTCGTTTGAGGCGTGCGATACCTTTTCGGAAAGCCCTTGCTGAGAGTGTCGCAATGACATAGGATAAAACATTTTTTGGGTCCCAAAAGACGGGTTCATAACCAGGTCTTCGATTCCCCGCAGTTTGTCCGTTGAGCTGTCTTGCGTCGTTTGCACTCGGGATCGTCGTTATGGTTCATTCTGACTTCTATGGCATCAATTCGGCTTGATTTTGATTGAATAGACTTAGAGTTGATAAAATAACCATTTTGCCCCTCCCGGGGTGGTCCTTGGTGGATTTGGCTTCCGAGGGTCATCTTTGGGGCTGAACTACACTTCCCGGACTGAGATCAGGATGACTCGACATGTCCTAGGTTGATGTTGAGGTTGACTTTGTACCTCCCGGGTTGATGACGGGGCTGACTTGAATGCCCAATATTGAGATCGGGGTTTGACCTGATGGTTTGATTGGAGATCGGAGCTAGATAGACGGTCCGATTAGAGATCGGAGCTGGATAGACGATCCGATTAGAGATCAGAGCTGGATAGACGGTCCGATTGGAGATCAGAGCTGGATAGACGGTCCGATTGAAGATCAGAGCTGGATAGACGGTCCGATTAGAGATCGGAGCTGGACAGATGGTCAGATTAGAGATCGGAGCTGCATAGACGGTCTAATTGGAGATCGGAGCTGGATAGACGGTCCGATTGGAGATCAGAGCTGGATTGACGGTCCGATTGGAGATCGGAGCTGGATAGATGGTCCGATTGGAGATCGGAGCTGGATAGACGGTCCGATTAGAGATTGGAGCTGGATAGACGGTCCGATTGGAGATGAATAGACGGTCCTATTGGAGATTAGAGCTCGATAGACGGCCCGATTGGAGATCAGAGATGAATAGACGGTCCGATTGGAGATCGGAGCTGGATAGACGATCCGATTGGAGATCGGAGCTGAATAGACTGTCTGATTGGAGAACGGAGCTTGATAGACGGTTCTATTGGAGATCGGAGCTGGATAGACAGTCTGATTGGAGATTGGATTTAACTGGAGTACCGATATTGGTGATCAGATTTGACTGGAATACCGATATTTGGGATCGGATTTTACTGGAGTACCGATATTGGTGATCAAATTTGATTGGAATCCCGGTATCGGTACCAAGGGTTGATTTGATTGACAACTTTGCCCTCCTACAGTTTTCATATTGTGGCAAGGAAAATTTCGAGTGTCTACAGCCTTCTAGCATGATAAAATTAATAGAGCATTAAATATTTAATATAAGTTTGTTGTGCACACACAAGGCAAATATTAAGTATTTAAGATGTCAATTTAATCACATTTGATGCTTATAAAGAAAATTGAACAATATTATTTTGTTGTGCACACACAAGGACAATATTTTTCTTTTTCGAATATATGGAAGTGATATGTTGGACTTAACTTAAATCATTTTAGTTTGGATGTGCACACACTTAACTATTATGATCTAAGAGGCAAAATACAAGGAGTTACATGATGATGTAATTGACAAGAGTTGTCTACCTATTTACTTATATATAGTTTATTGTGCACACACAAGGCTATGTACATTTGAAATAGGATACTTATTCTCACTAGCAAATCTTTAATTAGATTTTACCGAACTATATAAGTGAGGGTAATATAGTTTGAAGAAAATTGTGGGAGATACTAATTTAAAATAAGACCTACTTTATCTTGGTATGTAAATAATTAATTAAATGAATATTTTCTAAAATATTATCTTTTCACATGTAGAAATTTAAAAATGTCGAAATCACTAATTTCACTGCGAAGCATACTTGATGCTAACAAACTAACCGGACCGAATTACACAGACTGGTTAAGGAATCTGAGAATAGTTCTCACTGTTAAAAATATTTCTTATGTCCTAAATTCACATGTCCCTAGAATTGTTCCAGAAACAGCCTCTGAGGAAGAGATTTCCACTATTGTAAAGTGGCAAAATGATGCATCTGTGGCTCAATGCATCATGCTCGCATCCATGAATAACGAACTTTAGTGTCATCATGAAAACATGGATGCTCCTACTATATTGCTTCACCGCAAGGAGTTGTATGGTGAACATGTTGGGTTTGTACGAAATCGTGGGCGCAATCAAATTGCAAAATTAGCGGAAGCATTCTATATCAAAGTTTAAAATTTTCTACAAAACCATTACCCGGATAATCCTTTATGCATATTTATTAATTAAAATGAAATATAAGAAGTTTAGATTCATACCCTTGTAGAACGAAGCTTCCACAGGTACGAGTTCAACTCCTTGTTCTTCGTGATCTCCTTGAATATCAGGGATTGATTCCTTCCTTTGATCAACGTTAGCCACCCAAGTATTTGGCCTCTAGAGGTGATCCACCAAGGAAGAAGAATTGTTCAAGAAGGATGGTGATTGGTTAAACCCTAGTTTTCTATTCTCTGTTGAAAAGGAGTACTCTCTAACAATTGAAATTACGTCTACTGATATCTAACATAAGACTCCTCTTATATAGATATTGGTCAACCCTTCTAATCCTATTAGACACAGGGTTTCATTTAATTAATTAAACTTCTTTAATTAATTTGGCTTCCCAACATATTGGGATTAATTAATTAAACTTATTTAATTAATTTACCTCCTAATCTTATGAGGAATAATTGAAAGTACTACTATTAAATTAATTCCTAAACTCTTTTAGAAATTATAATAAGAATAATTATAATAATATTAATAAGACTCCTATTATTAATTTATATTTAATATTTCTAAAATATTAAATAATAAATATTAAGCTATTTAATTTATTCTATCACCATAGATTAAATTAATTACACTTAATACATTATTACGATTATGCCATTACCTTTTTAAATAATTATTCTTCCTTTTATGGTGTGACCTTTTAGGTTTTTCATATTAAACTAGTTGTGAATAAATCAATTAGAATAATTCTAATTTTATTTAAATAAATAAATTAAACTAATAATCTATTTAAATAAATAATATTTATTCTACAATAGGAATAAGCTTCCCTAGCGATTAACGACTTTTCAGATAATATAGATTTCAACATTAATCATAAAAGAACCTGTGAGTAAATAGTTATGTTAGGTCTCCAAATATGAGTATTTTATTTTGATGATAACAAATTAAGTTAATAGGTCAAAAGTGTAGAATCCTCTCCATAGGATTAAAAATATTAAACTTGATTTAAATACCTCATATATTTTGACAAAAAATATTTATTTCCTAAACTTCATTTAAATTTATTTTCTAACCTTGATAAATCTAATATCAAGTGTTTATAAAATGAAATCATATATTAGCATTTCCTAAGGCAAGGAGATTCCTATTTCTTTCTCAAAATGACTTTATAAATCTTTTATGGGCAAAAAGAAAATTTCTAATTATACTATATATATATATATATCCGTATATATATATATATGTTAAGTATATATAAATATATATATATATATATATATATATTTGTGTGTGTGTGTGCCGCGTGTATGTGTGTGCTGCATATGTGTGTTGGTGTGTGTGCTGTATATGTGTGTTGGTGTGTGTGCTGCAAAAGAAAAAGGGGCAAGCTTATATGACCAAGTAAAAAGAAAAAGGCTAAGGCCTTTACCGTGGGCATACCAAATTGAAAAACCTGTTTTGCTTAAAACTATGTGCATGAATGTGATAACTCACATGTTGTAAACAAATATATTGGGCCAAAACTTTACTTCATCCGAAAATTTCAAAATGGTCCGGACCCTACAAAATTTCGTCATGCAATCCGGACCTTTGAATTCAAAAATAATTTATCAAATTACATTTTTGCCTTAAACTCAAAAATCCTATAAATAGGAGGCTTTTTCATTCATTTCAATTTACTAATTTACAAATCTGAAAAACTTACTCTCCTTGCCTGCATTCTGTCTAATTAAGCTTTCACTCTCTCTTCTTTTAATCAAAGTTCTAATTCTGTTTTGGAAGAGAAAAATTGGTCAAAGTATTTGAGATAAGTTATTAATTTATTATTGTTCATGTTATCTCATATTTGCTTATATATATAGATATTCAGATATAAACTGTTATAGACATTTATATATATCTATATTTCATCAATTAATATCGAATAAAAAGTCAGTACTTAGATACCGATATACTTCGAAAGTAATTTCTTTGAAATTCTCCGAACGGTCTTTAAAATCCTAAGTGGTCTTTTATTGATATAAATAATCTATATAAATACTGTATAATATTTATATGATTATCAAGTTGTGAATCGAACAATTTAGTCAGTACTTAGATACCGATATTCGGAGATATTTCTTAACAAAGAATATTATCTGGACTGTCTTTGAAATCCTTAGTGGCCAAATTATTCACAATGTAGATCAAATATAATATAATATATATAAGTGGGTGAAACAAGTTTATTCAAGTATTATTTAAATTGTTCAAATTATTTTATACTTGATAAACTGTCATTAAAAATATATACTGCTCATTTAATTATTCATAAATTATTGTTGCATTATATAAGTTTATATGGTTTTCTAAAAATCAAGGTTATATCTATTCAAAACCATAGAAACACGTTCTTTATAAATAAGAATCTTTTCTAGAATTATTTAAACCATAGAAAAATATTCTTTATCAAAAAAAAGAAAATCTTTATAAAACTGCATCAATTTACTTATCTGCTTATCTGAAGCTTTCCACATAAAAGTTTTGAACTTTTATCTGATATTTGATCTTAAATTATATATCTGGCTATCTGAGAAGTATAAATTATAAAAGTTATTTAAACTTTTATAAAGCTGTACTAAATTTTATCTGCTTACTGTAGAAGCAAAAATTGAAACAAAACTTTTTATAAAAAAGGGAAAGGTTGAGTTAATTTATTTTATACTTGTGAGAAAGACAAAAATTCTTTGACCAAGACCAGAGTCTTAGAGAGGTCAGCTGGGATTTGGGTTTCTAGTGTACTTGTGAGATGAGGAAGAGATTATTGTTTCAAGACCAAGTTATAGAATATTTCTAAGCTCAAAAAGAAGATTCAACTAAGCTTGAGGAAGGAGATGGGAGTTCGCTATCCAAGATAGTTAGTTGTGAATAGTTGTAAGTTTATCTTTAAAACTTTGTAAAAGCTTCTCCGCCTATTGAAGGAGTATTTATTACAAGGAGTAATAGGATCTCAAGTCATGGAGAGGAGCTTGAGACTGGACATAGCGACATACCCGAGCTGTATATTGTGAACCAGATAAATATCTGTGCATTGTGTGATTGAATATTTAATCTGCTTATTAAATTCTTAATACTGTAAGTTAACCTGCTAAAAATTTAAAAAGGCCAAAGATAATTTTTTAAACAATGATAATCTATTCAACCCTCCTTCTAGATTATTATTGGATTTTCAATTGGTATCAGAGCAGTGCTCTTTAACTTGTTTGTTAAGTAATTAGAGGCATATCTAAGAGAAGATCCATCTATGGCCTACACAAATGCTACCGATTGCGGAGAAGGACTATCAATGTCCAGATTTCCACTATTTGATGGCACAAATTTTGTCACCTGGAAAAATAGATTCAAAATCTACGCCAAATCACAAGGAATCAAAATTTGGCTAGAAATAGAACGAGGTGTAAGAATTTCCACAAAAATTGAAGACGAAAAGATCGTCGAAAAAGATGCTGGGGAGTTCACCACCGAGGATGAGAAGATTATGAATATCGCCTCCAAAGCTGAACAAGTGCTGACCAGTGCTCTTATAGAAACAGAATACAAAAGAGTTAGCAACTGCAAAAATTCTAAAGAAATCTGGGAAAAATTGGTTGTAACCTATGAAGGAACCAGTCATATTAAAGAAACAAGAAAAGATGCTCTAATCCAAGAGTATGAAAGCTTCAAGCTAGAAGAAGGTGAGAAAATCATTGATATGAAAACTCGTTTTTCCAGAATCATTGATGAGCTAGAACAACTGGGAAAAGCTTACACAACAAATGAGAAGAATATAAGAATTCTCAAAGCCCTTCCATTTGTATAGAAAATGAAAGTTACAGCCATCAAGGAAATGCAGGATCTAACTGCTTATCCTCTTGATAGCCTCATTGGAAATCTTCGTGTCCACGAATTCGACAGACTAGTTGAAAAAGCAGGATCAGATACAGATCTCAAAAAGAAAGGAATCGCTTTCAAAGCCTTACTAGTTGATCAAGAAAGCAATGATGAGGAATTGAATGAAGAACTCTTGAGTCTAGATAATAACGAAGTTGCTTTATTATCAAGACAACTTAGAAGAGTAATCCAAAGCAAAGCAAAAAGATATGGCAAATGTTTTATGAAAACAAATAACAACTTCAACAACTTCCGAAACAAGCAAGCCTTCAAACCGAAAATACCAGGAGGGAATTTTAAAGCTACCAACAACAACTTCAGAAATGCTGGCTCAAATGAAAACTCGAATACCTGTTTTGAATGCAACTAACCAGGGCACTTCAAAAAGGATTGCCCGAAACTAGTCAACAATAAAGTTCTAGTAGTTGAAGAAGGTTGGGATCTAAGTGACGAAGAAGAACCTATTGAACCAACCGAGGAAACTGCAAATTTATGTTTAATGGCGGACAATGACTCATCACCAAGATCTGAGGTAAATTCGGAACATCAATTACCTAGCACTTCATTTGTCACACATAATTTAGAAAATATAAATGAAGAACATCATGAATTACAAGAAGCATATAATTATCTATATGAAGATAATGAATTATCAAAGAAGATTTTATTAAATTGAAAATATCATTAGAAAAATTAATTAAAGCAAATAGAAATCTTGAAATAGAAAATTCAAATTTAATTATAATTAATGAAACCTTAAAAGAAGAAAATGATTCTTTAGGAAATCTTGCAGTAAAAGAAGAACTAGAAAAATTAAGAAAAATAAATAGAAATCTTGAAATAGAAAATTCAACACTTATTATTTCTATTGAAAATCTTGAAATTGAAAATTCAACTCTTGCAGTGATTATAGAAGATTCTCAAACACTAAATCAAGAAATAAATAAAGAGGAAAACTTATCTCAAAAATTAGAAAAATAAAATGAAGAATCGACTTTAATGAATCAAATTAGAATGTTGACTCTAGAACGTGATGACTTAAACTCTACAGTTATTAAATTTACAAAAAGAAAAGAAAATCTTGATGTTATGCTCAGTAAACAAAGATGCAGTTTTAATAAAGAAGGATTAGGGTATATCGGAGAATCCAGTAAGACAAAAGATAAAAAACTTTATCATGTTAAAAGTAAAGAAAAAGGTTATGCATCTCCTTTTGATAAATGCTCTTACTGTAATAGAAATGGTCATTCGGTTTACTCATGTAATGCCAAGAATGGAAACTACAAAGGAAAAATAATTTGTGTACCAAAAGGAAGTTACACTACACCTATTATCACGAAAAGAGAATTTCTTTCTCATGAAAGACCATTTAGAAACTCTCGTTAAAATCTTTCAAATAAAAGAGTAAATCATTCATATTATAAATCTGTTACCTATAGAACATTTGTGTCTACCAATGATTATTATCATGTACCAAACTTTGTAAAGGAAAACACAAATGATCCTTATACAAAATGGAAAACTTACCTAAAGGACCCTTCTCATTAAAGGGTACCAGTTTGTGAATATAATATATGTTGCAGGTATGTCTCACAGCTGACTCTAGTCAAAATAAATGGTACCTTGATAGCGGTTGTTCAAGACACATGACAGGCAATAAAATAAAATTGAGCAATCTACAAGCTACAGACTGTAATGAGGTAACATTTGGAGATAGCAACAAAGGTAAAGTTGTTGGAATTGGAAGTGTGTACAATAAACACATAACAATCTCTAACGTTCAATTAGTCACAGGACTCAGGTACAATCTTTTATCCATTAGTCAACTATGTGATAGTGGTTTTAAAATAACATTTAGTCCTCACAACTGTTCAATATTTGACCAAACTGGGAAATTGATTTTATTATGTCCTAGAAGTCAAAATGTGTACACGTGTTATTTAGATTCATACCCACACCTGAACAGTGTGTCTCTTGTATCTACAAATGATGATCCATGGCTTTGGCATCGTAGATTAGGACACATTAACATGAAATTAATTAATAACATATCTTCTAAGGAACATGTTCGTGGTCTTCCAAGACTAAAATTCCTTAAAGACCATATCTGTGAAGCCTGTGAATTAGGAAAACAAATTCATGCATCTCATAAACCTAAACTCACAGTATCAACCTCTCGACCACTAGAACTCTTGCATATGGATCTAGTAGGACCTATTCCTAAATATAGCATGGGTGGTACTATTTATATTTTAGTCCTAGTTGATGACTATTCAAGATTCACTTGGGTTGATTTTCTAAAATTCAAAAATGAAGCGATAAACTCCTTCTCTGCTCTATGTAAGAAAATTCAGAATCAAAAAGGAAGCTTTATTGTTTATATTCGGTCTGATCATGGAAGAGAATTTGACAATTCTGATTTCATAATGTTCTGTGATGAGCACGGTAAAAGTCATAACTTTTCTGCACCCTACACACCACAATCGAACGGTGTAGTTGAAAAGAAAAATCGTACTTTACAAGAAATGGCCAATACTATGCTTAATGAATATCGACTTCCTAAATACTTTTGGGCTGAAGCAATTGCAACATCCTGTTATATTTTAAATCGAGTCTTGCTAAGACTAATGTTACTCAAAACTCCCTATAAACTCTTTTATAAAAGAACTCCAAAAATAAATTATTTTCGTGTTTTTGGGAGTAAATGCTTTATTCTAAATACTAAACAATATCTAGTGAAATTCGAGCCCAAATCTGATGAAGGAATATTTTTTGGATATTTACTAAATAGTAAAACATATAGTCTTTAATAAAAGAACTCTAGTCGTGGAAGAGTCAATGAATGTAACCTTTGATGAATCTAAACCCCCTCCAAAATACAAAGAACTGGCAGAAAATGAAACAATCATTGAAGATATTCTCAAAAATATGGAAGAACTAAAAATAGATGATATATCTCCACCTGTCAATATTAATCCGCTTGAAAATCCTAATCCCCAGTTAAATAACTTGCCCAAAGAATCACATGTTATAAGAAATCATCCAATAGAAAATCTAATTGGTGATATCGATAAAGGAATTCTTACGAGATCACAAGCACAAAACATGGACAGTCATCTATCTTTTCTGTCCCAAATTGAGCCTAAAAATATAAAAGATGCATTGCTTGATGAAGACTGGATAAAAGCTATTCAAGAAGAACTTGAATAGTTCACCAAAAACAAAGTCTGGGAATTAGTTCCAACTCCCAAAGAAACCTCCATTACTGGAACTCGATGGGTTTTTCGTAACAAGTTAGATGAAAATGGAACTGTTATACGTAATAAGACACGATTAGTTGCACAAGGGTACAATCAACTTGAAGTGATTGACTATGATGAAACATATGCTCCTATTGCTAGAATTGAGTCTATACGTATGTTATTAGCTTTTGCATTCCATAAAGATTTTAAACTATTTCAAATGGATGTCAAATCTATTTTTCTGAATGGTGTTTTTGAGGAAGAAGTTTATGTTAAACAACCCCTTGGCTTTGAAGACTTTGATCATCCTGAATATGTATATAAACTGCACAAAGCTTTATACGGTCTAAAACAAGCTCCCAGGGCATGGTATGAGAGAATAAGTAAATTCTTGTTAGAAAATGGTTATAAAAGGGGCACAGTAGATACTACCCTTTTTACAAAATATAAAAATGATGATATTCTTATTTTACAAATATATGTTGATGACATCATTTTTGGATCTACTAACACGACTATGTGTAATGATCTCTCTAAAAGCATGAGTAAGGAATTTGAAATGAGCATGATGGAAGAATTAAATTTCTTCCTAGGACTACAAATCAAGCAAGGAAAAAAAGGTATTCATATTTCTCAATCCAAATATTGCAAAGAAATAATTAAGAAATTTGGTCTAGAATCTGTAAAACATCTTAATACTCCTATGTCAACTACTGATAAACTAACTGCTGATGAAAATAGAAAAAGTGTTAACACAAAGAAGTATCGAGGAATGATTGGAAGTCTCCTATACATCACATCCAGTCGACCTGACATTATGTTCAGTGTCTGCAAATGTGCCATATTTCAAGCAAACCCTAAAGAATCTCATTTGGTTGCAGTAAAAAGAATATTTTGATATCTTAAAGGAACTACAGACATAGGTCCATGGTATCCTAAAGGTCAACCATTTGACCTTGTGTGTTTTTCTGACTCTGACTATACCGGTCATCATGTTGATCGAAAAAGCACAAGTGACACTTATCAGTTCTTAGGCGGATGTTTAGTTTCCTGGTTCTCTAAGAAACAAAACTCCGTATCTATTTCAACCCACTACTACATAAGTCACTTTTTGCAACGCTTTTTTTGCAACAGTCTTATAAAGCGTGGCATAAAATGACCCTAATGCAACGGTGTGAAAAAATGTGGTATTTTTCTACCACTAATGCTACGGTTTAAATTAGTCGTTGCATATTCTAGTAATAGGCAACGTTTTTACAAAAAGCATGGCATAAATATACTTTAAATGCAACGACCTATAAAATATATGGCATAAAATATACAAATGCTACGGTTTATAATCGTTGCAAAAAATAACATTTAATAAGTAAATAATTTCACAAATAATTATTTGTTTCCCTCCTTTTATTTTGGTACACTCGGCCATTTCCCTCGCTCTCTCTTTCTGCCTTGTGTTTACAAAACTCAGCCCCAAATTAAAACCTCCGCTGCATGAACCGATTTAGATCCAAATTCGCGCCGCCAACAAAACCTTCAGCCCTGATAGAGTTTCGTCTTGATCGTCTTCTTCTGTTCCGCTCTCAGGCCTGTGCTAATTGGTGAGTTGCATTGTCCTCATCCTTTTCTTCCTCTGTTGCATTCTGACGCTTTGCTTCCTCTCTTTCGGTTCCTGGGTTTTGAGATATGGCTTCTCAGAACTGTTACTGGTGCTGGGTTGCTGGGTTTTGTGCTTGATTTGATTGTCGTTGGCCTTGCTCTTGCCGCTGAACAGAGGAGGAATTATGTGAGTTCCCTTTTTCTTCCTTTTAGCTCTAGGTTGACCTTTGGAACTATTTTTGCTTTCTGGGTTTTGCAGTGGACTGCAATTTAGTAATGGGTCTGTGATTGATTTAAATTTCTTAGGAAAATAATGGCCCTTTATTGAATTATTTGAAGTGTCCTTGCTGTTGCCGCCGAATAGAGGAAGAATTATGTGAGTTCCCTTTCTGATCGATGATTCTGGTGTCGGCAAGTCCAATTTACTCTCCAGGTTCACTCGCAATGAGTTCAGCTTGGGGTCTAAGTCCACAATTGGAGTCGAGTTCGCTACTCGCAGCTTGAACGTCGATGGCAAGGTCATCAAGGCTCATATTTGGGACACTACTGGCCAATAAAGGTATGTCTTCTTTGAGTCTCTTCTTCTTCCTTTTTTTCATCAAGGCTCAGTTCAGTATGTGTGTTCTTTTGTGTGATTTGCCTACTTTTGTAATCTATGTGTTTTACTGAGGAAAGATTTCTGTGCTATATAATGATTATTTTCGGCTGTTTGATTGCTATGAAAACCAAGGATGAGAGTAACAAAAAGTGAATTTTGGATCTCGTTGGTTAAATATTAAAGGTGTGCCAGTTCGATTGGTTTAATTTATTTTTCATAGTAACTTTATTGAAGTAGGCTGATTAGAATGAGATTCGCATGCACAGAAGTAGATCTTGATTATTTGCTGTTTTTGCATGTATTATTGGGCATACGGTAACTATATTGCATTTTTCTTTTACTTTGGCATACTGCATTTTCTTGTGTGTTAGTTAGGATTTAGCAGGTTTTGGAAATAGCAGGTTTGATTGTTGTAGCTGTTGCACCTTTCAATTTGCAGGCTAACTTTGTTTGCCTTAATGATGTCATTAGTTTTATAATCTTAAGAAGTTATTTGTGAGGACAACAACATGGATTTTTCTGACAAGAAATGGATGAGCCTTCCTAGATCGACAGAAGAGTTTTTGAATGTTGTAGATGACTTTCTCGATAAGGCCTTCGCTAGAACATCTAAAGGAAATGAGATTTCTTGTCCATACAAGAAATGTTGTTATCGTTATTGGTATCGAAGAAATATTGTGTATGATCATTTGATTAGAGATGGATTTACTCCAGGATATCTCAATAGGCATTTTCATGGAGAAGATTTACATCCGAAGCTAATTAACACCGATGAAGGAAATGATGTTGATTGTGAGGATGATATAAATGCATTGTTGCATAACACCTTCAAAGATGTTGTTGAAGACTTGCAAAGTATACCGGAAGAAATTAAAGAAGAACCAAATATGGAGGCTAAAAAATTCTTTAAGTTAGTGGAAGAAGGTCAACAAGAGCTATATCCTGGGTGCAAAAAATTCTCAAAACTCTCTTTCATCATTCGGTTGTATCTTTTTAAGTGCACTTATGGAATAAGTAATGTTGCATTTACTTCCCTATTAGAGTTATTAAGATAAGCCTTCCCAGATGCGAATATCCCTTCTTCCTTTAATTCAGTCAAAAATATTATTAAGGATTTGGGCCTTGACTATGAGAAAATTCATGCTTGTCCTAATGATTTCATGTTATTTTGGGGAAACAATGTGGAAGCCAAGTCATATGATGTTTGTGGAGCTTCTAGGTGGAAACTAGATGAAACTTTTGAACAAACAAACTCTTCTAAAGGTCACCAAGTTCCTGCCAAGGTTTTTCGATACTTTTTGCTAAAACCTAGGCTTCAAAGGTTATTCATGAGTCCCAAAACAGCTGAAAGTATGTTGTGGTACGTAAAGGAACGTCCTACAGATGGTGCTTTGCGACACCCTGCTGATGGACAAACTTGGAAGGACTTCGATTCAAGATATCCTAACTTCGCAAAAGAACCCCGTAATGTTATATTAGGCCTTGCTAGTGATGGATTCAATCCATTTTGAACAATGAGTATTTCTCATAGCACATGGCCTATAGTTTTATCCATTTATAATTTGGCACCTTGTCAATGCCTTAAACCAGAATTTTTGATTTTGTCGTCTATCATTCCTGGTCCAAATTCTCCTGGAAAAGATATTGACATTTACATGCAGCCATTGATCAAAGAATTGAAGGAACTTTGGGAAGATGGGGTTGATACGTATAATGCTTCTACTAAACAGTCTTTCTTACTTTGAGCAAATTTAATGTGGACTGTTAGTGACTTTCCTGCTTATGCGATGTTGGCTAGTTGGGTTAGCAAGGGGAAGTTTGCATGTCCATTATGTCATTACGAAACTTGTTCTCAGTATTTAAAATATAGTAGAAAGACTTGCTATATGAATCATCGCAGATTTTTGCCATTGAGTTACCCTTGGAGAGATGATACAAAATCATTCAATGGTAAAGTAGAGGATGAATTGGCTCCATCTTCTTTGTCAGGTACTGATGTTCGCAAACTAACATCTGGTTTTTCTAATTATTTTGGTAAATCAAAAAAAAGGAAAATGCCAGACAAAGACAATTTATGGAGGAAAAGATCAATATTTTTTGATCTACCATATTGGGAGTTGAATACTTGTCATCACAATCTTGATGTAATGCACATTGAGAAAAACATATGTGATAGCATTCTTGGAACGTTGTTAGACATTCTTGGCAAGATAAAAGATCATATTAATGCTCGACTCGACTTGAAAGATATGGGCATTCGAACGGAGCTTCACCCAATTCCATCTAATTCTCGGCAACGCATGATATTAGTGAAAGCTTATTTCTCCATGAAAGCTCATGAAAAGGAAATTTTCTGCACTATTTTGAAAGATGCAAAGTTGCCTCAAGGATGTGCATCGAATATTTCACGATGTGTTGATATAACTGGGAAGAAAATTTTCAGTTATAAAAGTCATGATGCACATTTTATTATGCATCATTTGCTGTAAATTGCTGTCACAAAATCATTGCCAAAACATGTGGCCATTGCTCTTATCAGACTTGCTGCTTTTTTTAAAGGTGTATACAGTAAGGTTGTCAAAACCGATGATCTTGATCATCTCCAATCTGAAATTTGTGAAACATTATGTCTTCTTGAGATGATCTTTCCACCTAGTTTTTTTTGACATAATGGTACATTTGCCTATTCACTTGACGAATCAAATAAAGCTAGGTGGACCTGTGCATTGTCGTTCAATGTATTTTGTTAAAAGGTATCTAGGTCGTTTGAAGGGATATGTCCGCAATCGAAGTAGACTAGAGGCTTCCATAGCTGAAGGTTATTTGGCTGAAGAATGCTTGATCTTTTGTTATAAATTTTTGAATGATGGACCAGAAATTGTAAATGGCAAAAGGGGTTCTTATAACAATGTGTTGTCTAGTCTTTTCCCTACAGAAGGCCATCCGATAAAGGGAAGATTGAAAAAGTTTGGCAAGCCAATTAAATTGAGAATGGAGGAAAAGGAGCATGCGCACCGTTATATTTTATTTAATTGTGGAGACAAAGAAGTTGAGAAGTATATAAAGTGAGTTGCCAATTCAATTGCCATTACATACATTTCAGTTCATTAACTAGTGTACTTTTTACTTTATTAAGTGGTCACAATTGACTTATATTTTATGAAAACTATGTAGGGAGCACCAACAGTTACCGGAGATAAGAGGAAAAACTAGTAAATGGGCTAGAACACAAGCACACAGCCAAGGATTTTGTAAATGGTTTGAATTAAAAGTCATCATGTCAAAGGATGTTCCAAGTCATATTATTTGGTTGTCCAAGGGTCCAGACTTGGTTTGTAAGAAATATGTAGGCTATGCTATAAACAGATATCAATTTCGCACAAGAAAGCGAGATGACAAATGTCGGACACAAAATAGTGGTGTGACTCTAGCGGCATTAACTCCGAGTTTTGTAAGTTCGAAAGATAGAAATTCGATCATTGGTGATGTAAGATATTATGGGGCAATCGAGGACATAATTGAAGTGAATTATTTTGGTCAATGCAGTGTTATTCTTTTTAGATGCACTTGGTTTCAAGAGGAGAAAGACAAATTTGGGCTTCTAAAAGTTAATTTTAATTGGCATTGCTATTTGGAGGACCCATATGTAATGGCTAATCAAGTACATCAAGTTTTTTATATCAAAGATCCAACTGACATAGGCTGTCATTATGTGATAAGAAATGTACCTAGGGATGTTTTTGATATGGTGGAAGAAAATAATGTCAACATTCAAGATACTTTTTGGGGAGAGCTTAACGATGTCGGGTCTAATCCGTCTACAAGCATTGATGAAATCAGTGGTACTTTTCATAGGGAAGATATACCTGGATGGTGGTTGACATGCCTACAAGTTCTTCAAATGATCTCATAGATGATGCCACATATACAAATAATTCGGATTTTGATGATACCGAGTTTGATTGGATGGAATGACTGAGTCCATTACTAGTGGTACACAAATTTAGTTTATTTATTTATTACTTTATTCCTTTTATGGAATTATTACTTTATTCATTTTATGTTATGAATAGTAATTGTTCTGAACTGCTTTACACAATGTTGTGATTGGTTGATATTAGAGTGAGGGAAGATTGTAGCTATTTATTTATTAACTTTGGTTTACTAACATTTTTATCACTTTGCTTGTAGTTTTCCTACACTATTTTGCGAATTTGCATCAGTTGGCATGAGCGACGTGTCTGGAACTGTAAGTGCTTGTAGTTTTCCTGCACTATTAGCTTTTGGTCTTGTTCTCCTGGTGCTACTAGAGTAATTTCCTGGTAATTCTACTATTCACTTCTATTTTGTCTATTGATATTAATTATCTTACATAGTATCACCAGTCCCATGAAATCAGTTGTTTCTTTCTCAATATGTTAGTCTAGTACATCACAGATAGACATACTATTGATGGATATTTATTCTCTTCGATTTTTTTCATATTGGTGACACACTGAGGGAATTGAGATGGCACTGAGTGGATTTTGATTCTCTTTCTCAATATGTTTCATATTGGTGACACACTGAGGAAATTGGTCTTGTTCTCATATTTTCTTGTGTGGCTGATCAAAATTTAATTTCTTTGTTCTATTTGGTTTGACTGCAACTGTTTGATTTATTTAACAGTAAGTTTTGCATGAAATCAAATCCAAGGATAATCTGTGTATTAAAGAACATAGCAAGGTGTTTATATAGTGAGAATTCAGGGTTCCTCACTGTAATGTAGATTAGTCATGCTTTGGAATTACCAAAATGATGTAAATGAGAACCTGTAATGTTTTGTTCAAAGTGAGAACAAAGTGTCTCCTGCTGCATTTAGGTTTCTTGATTGTTATCACTTTGATCAGTTCTCTCATATTTTCATTTTAGGTAATTGAAATGAAGAAGCTCAAAGCTAAGGTAATTAATTCGAAAGCATCGAGACAAGGAGCACGATTATGTCCTCCGGGAACAATTGCTTCTTCTTTCAAAGAAAAATAACTAAAGCAAATATAAGAAAGGCGACGGTTGATCCTTCAAGATGAGAAGGACGAAGCTCATGAATCTCAATCTACACGGCAACATCAAGGAATCAAGCAAACTGTGGTAATGGTAAAACTGAACATGGACAAGAGAAATTTGATGTTAAAATGTTTAAATTTATTTTGAGTGGACTCTACTTGCTTTGATAGAATCATCATAACATATATAAGGCTGTTGATCTATTTTATCCCAAAACCTAATGTGGTTATATCAATTTTCAAAGCTATATGATGTTAAATTTATTTCCAGTGAAACAATTGCTCTGTTTTGATAGCAATATGTGAGGCTGTTGATCTGTTGATCTATTTTCCATTGCACTTGGTTTGTATTAGCTTCATTCTTATTTTTCCCTATTGGACTATGATGTCATAATTGTTCATTTATAATCAGGGAGTTAGAGTCCAAGAAGAACAACATGGACAAGAGAAGGAAACATTCACTTCAACGGGTTCAGTTATGGATTACCCGAGATTGAAGCAAATGAAGCAAGAAAGAATTGACAACCAGAAAAATTCAGCGAATGTAGACGAAGGTCATGGCAATGAAGTTCGATGTGAACAAGCACAAAGCTCCCACCATGCTAAATCTGCATCCAATGGTTCGGTGTCGGCTTATTTAGCTTCCAAACAAACACATCAACTTCAACAACCACAAGAGAGTGGGATGAATGCAGGGCAACCCGAAGGACAACTTCTGATTGAGAATGAAGCTAACACAACTTCTGATTTGGTTGAGAATGAAGCTAACACAACTTCTGATTTGCAAGCCTCAAAGAAGAAAAAAACTAAAGGACTAACAATGTTGAAAGATTTGCAAACACGACAAAGGAGCGAACGCCAGCCAATCATCTTAAATGAAAAACATCAGCCGGTTGGTCCTGATGTAAAAACTTTGATTAGTTTTAGTGGATTCTTGGGCACGATAGCAAGGAAACCTAACCTTGCACCACTAAACTATGTGAATTGGAGAGAAATGCCAACCAAAGATCAAATATGGGAATTTGTTAATGTAAGTTTGTGAGAAACCTATCTTCCTATAAGTTTTTGATATAATTTTATTCTAATAATGGTTTATTGTATTGCATACTGTTTTTGTAGTTCCTGAAGAGGGTAAGAGTTGGGTTCTCAAGAGCGTTGGAGAATCTTGGCGGACTTTCAAACACCGAGTGAAAGAGAATCATTATACTAAGTACAAAACTGATGAGGAAAGACGGCAACACCGCCCAGACTTTATCACAGAAGATATATTCACTGATCTCTTAGCATATTAGAGTGAAAACAATGTGAAGGTTAAATACTTACATTTAGGTGCAATCTTATACTTAATGTTTAACGTTTATCGTAACACACCCATATTGTTGTAACTTGCATCTATACAGAAAATGGCTGAAGTGAATAGGTGAAACTGCAAAGTACAAAAGAATCCTCACACAGTTGGCCGGCAAAGTTTTGCACGACTATATAATCAAATTGTAAGTATTTTAATCCCATATTTTAATCTCATACTTACAAGATTGTTTACTTATAGAATCAGTTGCATATTATAATCCCATACTTATATATATCACGAGGAAAAAGGAAATGATGAACCACTTTCTATTGCTGAAATGTTTGTGGCAACGAGAAAAAGAAAGGTTGGGAAATTATACAAGCAGCCAGATGAAGTTAGGGAAAAAATTGTATGTGGTTCAACTTTTATGCGTTTTATAAATACTTAGAAGTTTTATTTGTCTTGTGAGAAGTTTTAATCACTTTAGTAAAACTACTCTATTGTTTCAGGCTCGCATCGAAAAGATTCAAGCTGAAGAATGTAATTGTGATAAAAGCCAATTGTTAAATGAGATTGTGGGAGATTTGGGAGTGTCAGTAAAAGGTCGTGTTCGGCTATATGGTAGAGGTGTTAAAAAATCTGATTTAAGAGATAAAGGAGCCTCATCAAAGCCATCATTTATTATCCCGGCAGATTGTATTGAATCCATAAAACAATCTTTGGAAGAGAAATGCAAGAAAATTTAGCAGTTGAGAAGGCTGCAATGGAAAAACAAATGGATAAAAAGTTACAATTGATGCAACAAAATATGTTTTCCCAATTTGTCATGCATTTATGACAAGCCAACCATGGTCTTAACATTAATAATGACACTCTTTGTTCATTATTTTCATTGGCTCAATCTCCTGGGGATGCTCTTAGTGCTCCAAAGCAGCTGCCTCGAAATAGTAATCCATTATCCAGTCAAAGTGATTTTGCTCCAAGTAAGGTAAGATACGTTATTTATGGTTAATTCTAAAATCTGTTAGTTCTCTACTTATTGTTAGCATGACTAAAATGATGGTGGTTGGATTTTGGTGGTTCGAGAAGATTGACTTCTGGCTTATGGTAATGTGATAGGCTGTTTCTGATGGTTGTTGGATTTTGTGGTTCTTAAATATTGTTTTCTGGCCCTATGTTCAAATATGACCCTATGTTCTATTTAATACGAATGTCATGTAAATAATTAGATTAAGTATTTCTAATAGACCACGGAATTAGTTCAAATATTTTGTTAATCATGTTTCTATTTTTCTTATTTTTGTAGGATGCTAATGGAGAAATTGAAGGTGAACCGAGTCCAGTTTGAGCTCTATGCTTTATATTTACTAGTTTTTGTCGAACTCTCTTTTTGGATATGTTATATATGTTCGGATTAGTTTTGGGATTAAGCTTATGTAGACGAATATATTGGGATTTCGTAGTATTATTAGCTATTGAATAGTTATTTTATATATAAAATCGTTGTATATGCTATGTTCCTTAAGAACTTTTATTATTTATATAGAGTACTTTTGAAAAGCATAGCATTTTATTTCCAAAAACGTTCCATAAAATGATTAAAGGGACATAAAATCTATTTAAACTGTTGCATAATGATATGCAAACCTTGGCATTTTCTATACTTGAGCGTTGCATATGAAAATAAAACCGTGGCATTAGTTGTTACAAAGCGTTGCAATGACAACAAATACCGTGGCATTAGCAAAACTTGTGAACTATCATAAGCGTTGCATATAATATTGTGGTCGTGGCATTAAATATTCCGCCCGTTGCATTTGCCTTTTATAATCGTGGTATTTAGTTTACGAAAGCGTTGCATAATTTGGCAAAAAAACCGTGGTATTTAGTTTATAAAAGCATTGCATATGTTGCCAAAAACCCGTGGTATTTAGTTTAAGAAAGCGTTGCATATTTGGAGATAAAATCGTGATATTTTGTTTTCAAAAGCGTTGCATATTGTAGGAAAAAACCGTGGCATTTGCTTCACCAAAAAACCATTTCATATAATACCTAAATTGATATAGATTTGCCAACCGTTGCATAAGCTCAAAAATTCGTTGCATATGAGAATATGTTACGGAGGTAGATTTAGGTGACCGTTACATAAAGGCTAATGCAACGGTAAAGTAGGGTTTATGCAACGAAACAGGGGCGTTGCATAAAGCCTTCTATGCAGTAGTGACCACTAAAGCCGAATATATAGCTGCTGCACGGTGTTGTGCACAGATATTGTGGATGAAACAGACCCTTGCCGATTACAATATAAAATTTAATTGTGTCTCAATCTTATATGAAAATACAAGCACTATTAACTTGAGTAAAAATACCGTATTACATACTAAATCAAAACACATTGATATTAGACATCATTTCTTACGAGATCATGTAAATAATGGTATTATTAAACTAGAACATATTGACACAGAATTAAATATTACTGATATATTTACTAAACCACTAAGTTCTGATAGATTTTTTAAATTACGTTTGGATTTGGGAATGTTAGATATTATCTCATAAAATATTAAATCTTTCTCTTCTTTAAATTTTATTTAAATTTTTATTTAATATATATATATATATATATATATATATATATATATATATATATCTTATCATTACTAGTAAAATATAAATATAATTTTCTTGAGTTATATATAGTCATATTATTAAAAAAAAATTACATATATTTTAACATATATTTAGTTATATTATTTATATATATACATATAATTATATGTATAATATATTTGTTCCTTTATATGTTAACATATCTATATAATTATATTATCTTTTTAAGTACGTAATTTTACATATTAAATTTATATATATATATATATATATATATTAATCTTTCTTAGTTGTCATTTAATTACACATTATCTAGCAAAAATTATATTCTATTAATACTATAAATATTTTATTATAAACATATATATATATATATACATAATAATTAAAATTATTAATTTATAGATTTTAATATAAATTTTTTAGTATTTTTTATTATTAATTGTATCAAAAATTACATTTTGCAGCATTTATTATATATTTATATGTCTGATCAAATCTGAGCCGCTGATCAAGGAAAGCATCTAACGGTTAACACAAAGCACAATCCATATCTATCAAATCCAACCAATCAGGAGCCAGCTAACCAAAACACACAGATCACACACATCAACTGTTCGATCAATAAAGGAAAGCATAAACTCATCCTAGCCGTTCGATTAAAGTCAACAGGTCAGTCGAACCGTTTTAAACTCTCGATTTCATCCCGACCGTTGATTAAATCCAAGATCAATTCTCAGGCTTCCGATCTATCTGATTAACCTAAATATAAATACCTAAAATTGATTTTTTAATTCATTTTCTATCTCTCTTTCTCTCTCTTCTGTCGGCGTCTTCTCTTCTATCTCTCTCTCTCAAACGCTCTTCTCTTCTCAGTTCAAATCGATCAATCTTGTGAGTTTTTCTCTAAATTTCCTTCAATAAAATGAATCTTCATTGTCTTTTTCATGTTTGTACTGATTTATTTTTTCTTTCTTAATGTTTCTGGATTCAATTTCTTTCAAAAAAATCGTCTCTGTTATTTCGTTATTTTTTAAAAATGTTGGATCTACTACCTTCAAACCGTAGTTATGTTTATGTTCTTAACTGTTTAAACCCTAGATCCATATAAAATTTTCATTTTAAAAAAAGGAGGATTTCTTACAGGTTCATATATATACATATATATTTAATTTTTTTTTGTTTTATCGATTTCATATGTTTATCGATTTTTTATTTATATGGTTCGATTTTTTTTTTGGTTTAAAAAAATTTTCTTTTTAGTTTTTTTTCTTCTTCTTCTGTTTGTTTTCTATCAAATAAAATTTTTTAGATTTTTTTTAAAAAAAATGTGTTTATTTGCGAAACCCTAGATCTATTTAAAGTTTTCTATTTAAAAAGAAGAAGAGGAACTCTCTAGTTCCGGATGAAATGTTCTTATGGGTTCATCTATATCTTTGTTCTTAATCTTTGATATGTTCGAAACATATACAAATATATGTTCGAAACTGATATGCTCTTTCTCGGTAACAGATATGTTCGAAACCCTAATTTTTTTAAACTCGATATATTTATATATATATACATCTTTGTTCTTAATCTCTTCTCATTTTTTTATGTACTGGAAACCCTAAATTTTTCTGTCTAAAATTTTATCAAACCCTAATTTTTAAAAAATAAAATAAAATTTTGCTAACAGATTTACTTTTCATTTATATATATATTTTTTGAAACCCTAAAATTCCAAAAATAATTTTAAAAATTATATATATAGGTATGCTCTTATTTTATCAGAATATACATATATATATATATATATATATATATATATCTGAAATATCATATATATGTGTGTAATAACTGATGTATACCTTATATATATATACATGGTTCTGTTGCCAAGAGTCTGTAAGTCTAAAATTTCTATGTGTATATATGTATAACTATATGTATCTGTGAGTGTGATTTCTTCTGTATGAATATCTACTTCTTCTGCTGATACACCTTTGCTTTACTGTAGAACAATTGAAAGCTACTTAGCATAAGTTAGTTGTGCTCAGGTAATATCTGTTTCTCTCTCTCTCTTATAAACTGTTAGATGGTGATATCATCTGGATATAGACATTGGGTGATAGAGATAATTTTCATGTTTCTGTTCTGCATCTTACTATATTTGACAATCTATACCATTGTTATATGTTGTTATGTGTGATAGAGATCATGTTTACTATATCATTGTTATGTGTTGTATTTAACACTGAATTGTTGAATCTCTGTGCTGTATTTAACACTGACTTGTTAAATCCCTATATTGGTTTACTATCTTCTGATAAGGGCCAATAAGCAATGATAGCATATCTTTTTATTGATATTGAACCATACGTGTTTTGTCTACAACCTGCAGATTTCTAAAATTTTTATGTCTTCTGATTGGACATCTGGTTATTTTTAAAAAAAAAAATTAGAACTGACTTAGTCTAATCTATCATTCCTACCCATCTACTTTCAAAAAAAGAAGAAGGAAAAAACTGACAAATGATTTAAACCCACTACAGTGCTAAGCATGACTTACCCTCTTACTTCTCACTGTGCACAGTCACTACTTGAGAACTGTTTATTTTTGACAATCAAGTCATATCATGTCACTTAAATTGAGAGTTTTAGAAATGTACATTTTCTATAAAAGGATAGTTTTTCAAAACTAATTGCATTAAACTACTAGTCCTATTTTCTGCAGTCTTTGAACTTCTATCTCTTTGTATACACTATCTTTTAAAAAACAATGCCTCCAAGTCTATTCTTCTAAAAGAAAGAAACTTGCATCGCTTATTGAGTCTCATCCTGATATCCCTATGATGCTTACACTTACTGCCAAAACTAAATATGAACATATGAGACATAATTTGACTCCTGGGGTAGGAACTTCTTTCAACAGTTTTCCTAATTTGTTAGAAAACTTAACAAATATAGGATGGGATTGTCTTATTTCTTTTAAGAATAGAGAAATATTTCCTAGTTTGATTTGTAGAGTTTTATACTCACATGACATTTGTTCGTGACTCAACTGGTTTCTTATCTTGCATTAAAATTTGCATACAAGGCCAAGACTTTGTTATTGATGAAATACTCTTCTGCATGCACTTAGTCTCAGAAATGATTTCTGACTTTCCAAAGATAAATGAATACACTTGTCCTATAGGCATCTCTACTACTGAATGCATCACTTTCAAACACAATCTCTCTCTCACCACTGACCAACTTGTGCCTGCAAATTTATTTGACTATCCATACAAAGTTAATCTTAACTTCTTCACTGCTGAATGTCAATTTTTGGAAAAAAATCTTAGACATAATTTTATACCTGTCAGAAATGACAAACTTCTGCACCCATTTGACATAGAACTCATGAAATGCATTTTGATTAGATGTATGCCATATAGTCTACCATACTTTCTCCTAACATCTTTTAAGTTCTGCTACTATAACAACTGCATGGGATATGGTCTTCTGTTGACTCGTATTTTCATACATCTTGGCATTCCAGTTCATTTTCATAAGGCTCAAATGGTTCACAATAGTAACATTGTGTCACACTTGAAACTTCCCCCCTAAGCCTTTGATCATTTTTCAACCAAATGACACTGATCATATTGAGTCTCATTTAAATATATTGTCACAAATTGATTCTCTGAACAATATGAATCAACTTTCTTTGAAGAATCAAACTGTCATTATGAATCAGTTAGAAGCTTTGCAGTTGTCTGTGCATCATAATCAAGACATGATGAGTGTGTTAATGGAACATCAGAAGGTATCCATTCCTCATTATAACTTCACTGCCACAACAAGCTTTGTACAGATTGATCACACTGATCAAACTCCCACTGATCCCCATCTTACAACCCTTGGTTTGAATTTCTCCCCTTTTAATTTTGATGATATCTAACTATTCGGGATAAATGTATTCCATATATACTTAACTAACTATTCGGGATAACTGTATAACATACTAACATACTGATACTTAGGATTATCTATCATGCTTGCTTAATTACTTTGACTCTGCAGGTAAATATTTTTAACTAACAGGTTCTACAGGTACTCGGTATCTTTTCTTAACCCCTCCATTTTTGTTAATGACAAAAGGGTAGAAGAAAAATATCAGATTAAGAGATATACTACGTAGTATATACTATAAGTAGTATATGAGATTGATAGGAGTGAGTATGCTGGTTATAACTGCATACTGGATATAAACTGCTATATAACTGTCATAACTGCCTGGATCGTTTGGATGGTTTGCATGCCGGATAGAACTGCTATATAAACTGCCTGGATGGTTTGGATGGTTGGTCTGCCTGATGGTTTTTCAAAAATTTAAAATTTCCTTTTAAAAAAACCGATTTATGATCCAAGGGGGAGCATATGAATTAAGGGGGAGTTCTGAAAATCAAAATATTTTTACTTATTGTCATCATTAAAAAGGGGGAGATTGATAGGTCTCCAAATCTGAGTATTTTATTTTGATGATAACAAATTAAGTTAATAGGTCAAAAGGGTAGAATCCTCTCTATAGGATTAAAAATATTAAACTTGATTTTAAATACCTCATATATTTTGACCAAAAATATTTATTTTCTAAACTTCATTTGATTTATTTTCTAATCTTGATAAATCTAATATCAAGTGTTAATAAAATAAATTCATATATTAACATTTCCTAAGGCAAAGAGATTCCTATTTCTTTCTCAAAATAATTTTATAAATCTTTTAATGGCAAAAAGAAAATTTCTAATTATACTATATATATATATATATATGTATATATATATATATATATATATATATATATATATTTGTGTGTGTGTGTGCCGCTTGTGTGTGTGTGTGTGCTGCATATGTGTGTTGGTGTGTGTGCTGTATATGTGTGTTGGTGTGTGTGCTGCAAAAGAAAAAGGGGGAAGGCTTATATGACCAAGTAAAAAGAAAAGGCTAAGGCCTTTACCGTGGGCCTTTACCTGTTTTGACTCACGTGTTGTAAACAAATATGTTGGGCCAAAACTTTACTTCATCCGAAAATTTCAAAATGATCCGGACCCTTCAAAATTTCATCATGCAATCCGGACCTTTGAATTCAAAAATGATTTACCAAATTACATTTTTGCCCTAAACTCAAAAATGTTATAAATAGGATGCTTTTTCATTCATTTCAATTTACCAATTTACAAATCTGAAAAGCGTACTCTCTTTGCCTACATTCTGTCCAATTAAGCTTTCACTCTCTCTTCTTCTAATCAAAGTTCTAATTCTATTTTGGAAGAGAAAAATTGGTTAAAGTATTTGAGATAAGTTATTAATTTATTACTGTTTATGTTATCTCATATTTGCTTATATATATAGATATTCAGATATAAACTGTTATACACATTTATATATATCTATATTTCATCTATCAATATCGAGTAAAAAGTAAGTACTTAGATACCGATATAATTCGCAAGTAATTTCTTTGAAATTCTCCGAACGGTCTTTAAAATCCTAAGTGGCCTTTTACTGATATAAATAATCTATATAAATATTGTATAATATTTTTATGATTATCAAGTTGTGAATCGAACAATTTAGTCAGTACTTAGATACCGATATTCAGAGATATTTCTTAACAAAGAATATTATCTGGACGGTCTTTGAAATCCTAAGTGGCCAGATTATTCACAACGTAGATCAAATATAATATAATATATATAAGTGGGTGAAACAAGTTTATTCAAGTATTATTTAAATTGATCAAATTATTTTATACTTGATAAACTGTCATTAAAAATATATACTGCTCATTTAATTATTCATAAATTATGGTTGCATTATATAAGTTTATATGGTTTTCTAAAATCAAGATTATATCTATTCAAAACCATAGAAACACACTCTTTATAAAGAAGAATCTTTTCTAGAATTATTTAAACTATAGAAAAATATTCTTTATCAAAAGAAAAGAAAATCTTTATAAAACTTCATCAATTTACTTATCTGCTTATCTGAAGCTTTCCACATAAAAGTCTTGAACTTTTATCTGATATTTGATCTTAAATTATATATCTGCCTATCTGAGAAGTATAAATTATAAAAGTTAAACTTTTATAAAGCTGTTCTAAATTTTATCTACTTACTGTAGAAACAAAAATTGAAACAAAACTTTTTGTAAAAAAGGGAAAGGTTGAGTTAGTTTATTTTATACTTGTGAGAAAGAAAAAAATTCTTTGACCAAGACCAGAGTCTTAGAGAGGTCAGCTGGGAGTTGGGTCTCTAGTGTACTTGTGAGGTGAGGAAGAGATTGTTGTTTCAAGACCAAGTTGCAGAATATTTATAAGCTCAAAAAGAAGATTCAACTAAGCTTGAGGAAGGAGCTGGGAGTTCGCTGTCCAAGATAGTTAGTTGTGGATAGTTGTAAGTTTATCTTTAAAACTTTATACAGGCTTCTCCGCCTATTAAAGGAGTAGTTATTACAGGGAGTAATAGGATCTCAAGTCCTGGAGAGGAGCTTGAGACTGGACGTAGCAACATACCCGAGCTGTATGTTGTGAACTAGATAAATATTTGTCCATTGTGTGATTGAATATTCAATCTGCTTATTAAATTCTTAATATTGTAAGTTAACCTGCTAAAAATTCAAATAGGCCAAAGATAATTTTTTAAACAGTGATAATCTATTCAACCCCCCTTCTAGATTATTATTGGACTTTCATGTTACCGTACAATTCAATCCTTCTACCATACAATATCCCAATTAAATATAAGACATGGAATAACTGTCAAGTCTTATTTTATTTAATTATATGTATTTCGATTAGAAAGTGCATAACTCCAAATAATACAAATTAGAAACTACTTTCTAATTTCATTCTGCCTTGGCTAAGGACTAATGGGTTGTCATTTAACGAATCACATAGGACATATCTCTTCTTTTACTAGAAGTGGTAGATTCTTTATTGATCATTCATTATCTTCATATATAACTTATTTCACCCAAGCATATACTTTGATATACCCTAAGGGTCTTAAGGAATAAGTCAAAGTATAATTCATTACATACAAGATACTATGATGATCTCAAGTCCAAGGAGCACTTGTACTAATATCATATTAGGAATTCCTATTGACAGGCATGCAAAACTCCATTAGGTATTCCTTAGCGAGTCACGTTCAGTGAACTTATTCTCCAATAAGCACCTACATACATGCTTTAGTGTCTCCACACAAATGATCATGAGATCAATCATCCTCATCTAATGATCAAGCAACATATGTACCAATCTATCCGGATTTATTAATCCCCTTTTTAGTAATCCAGCGATTGGGAACTATTATAGTTTTAAGCTTTTTAGGAATTTAGATCTCATTAGCATGATCAACATCATGATTTTAAAAGCATTGCTTAAAACTATGAGTTATTTACATATTATAAAAACAACATCATATAGATAATTAAATGTCTTTAATAAATGAATACTTTTATTAATAAATAAATAAGATCGTTTACAAAGTATATGCTTTATTATCATACATGATTGACTTCTATACATACTACTTTCAATCTCCCACTTGCACTAAAGTCAATCGCCATAGTATCTCATACCCATCTCCTCTAAGTGACGATCAAACTGTTGTTGTATTAAAGCTTTAGTAAATGGATCTGCAATGTTGTCTTGAGAGTCTACAAGCTCCAAGGTGACGTCTCCTCTTTCAATGATCTCCCTGATCAAGTGAAATCGCCGCAATACGTGTTTGAATTTATGATGAGCCCTGGGTTCCTTAGCATGTGCAACAGCTCCGGTGTTGTCACAGTATAAGGGGACTGCTCCTCCAATGCTAGGAACCACACCAAGTTCTGTTATGAACTTCTTCATCCAAAACGCCTCCTTTACAGCTTCACTTGCAGCTATGTACTCTGCCTCTGTCACTGAATCAACAACTGTTTGCTGCTTGGAACTCTTCCAACTCACTGCGCCTCCTTTCAAAGTAAATACATACCCCGAAACAGATTTACTGTCATCTTGGTTCGTTTGAAAACTCGAGTCCGTGAAGCCCTCGAGTTTTAATTCAGACCCACCGTTGACAAGAAATACATCCTTAGTTCTTCTTAAGTACTTTAGGATATTTTTCACTGCCTTCCAGTGTTCTTCTCCTGGATTCGACTGATATCTGCTCGTTACACTTAATGCATGAGCGACATCCGGTCTAGTACATATCATACCGTACATGATAGATCCTATCGCTGAAGTATAAGAAATCTTACTCATACGGTCTATCTCCTCAGGTGTCTTCGGGGCTATTTTCTTGGAGAGATGTATTCCATGGCTCATCGGCATGAGACCTCTTTTGGAATCTTCCATGCTAAATCTCTTTAGCATCGAGTCAATGTACGTTCCTTGGGATAAGCCAAGCATCCTTGTAGATCTATCTCTATAGATCTTTATCCCCAAAATATAGGATATTTCTCCTAAGTCCTTCATGGAGAAGTGTTTAGATAACTAGATTTTAATCTACTGTAACATAGTAATGTCATTCCCTATCAGTAATATATCATCAACATATAATACAAGGAATGAAACAGCGCTCCCACTAACCTTCTTGTACACACATGGTTCATCCTCATTTTTGATAAAATCAAACTCTTTGATTGTCTCATCAAAACGAATGTTCCATCTACGAGAAGCTTGCTTCAATCCATAAATGGATCGTTACAGCTTACAGACTTGATTTGTTCCAACCATTGAAATAAATCCCTCTGGCTGTGTCATATGCACATCCTCCTCAAGTTTCCCATTGAGAAAGGCCGTTTTCATGTCCATCTGCCAGATCTCATAGTCGTAATAAGCTACAATCGCAAGCAAAATCCAAATGGACTTGAGCATAGCTACTGGTGAGAATGTTTCATCATAGTCAACTCCTTGTCTTTATTTGAAACCTTTTGCAACCAGCCGGTCCTTATAGGTCTCTACCTTGTCGTCCACTCCAGTCATTCTTTTAAAGACCTATTTACACTCAATAGGCTTTATGCCTTCAGGTGGTGAAACCAAAGTCCATACTTGGTTCTCATCCATGGAGTCCATCTCGGATTTCATGGCTTCAAGCTATTTCCCTGAGTCTTTATTACTCATAGCCTGTTAGTAATTCAATGGATCATCATCATCCATGATACGTACCTCATCGTCATCCTCTATGACGAATCCATACCTATCGGGTATCTTTGGTACTCTTCTAGATTTACGAATAGGGTGTGGTACAGTAGGTTCATCCACTTGGTCAGGTACCTGACTTTGATCCGTAGTAATTTGTGGTTCTTGAACTTCTTCAAGATATATCTTACTCCCACTGACCCCTTCATGGATAAACTCTTTTTCCAAGAAGGCAACATGTTTTGCAACAAACACCTTTTGATCAATTGGATGATAAAAATAATACCCTAAAGTTTCATTAGGGTATCCCATAAATCTACACTTATCGGATTTAGTCTGTAACTTATCATTTTTAAACTTTTTGACATAAGTTAGACAACCCCAAGTCTTAACATGCTTAAGATTTGGTTTCCTCCCTTTTCACATCTCATATGGAGTCTTTGGGGCGGATTTGGTAGGCACCTTGTTGAGTAGGTATGCAGCCGTTTCTAGGGTATAACCCCAAAATAAAATTGGAAGATCGGTAAAACTCATCATGGAACAAACCATGTCCAACAATGTTCGATTTCTCCTTTCATATACTCCATTTAACTATGGTATACTTGCTGGAGTCCATTATGAGATTATTGATAGTAGTGTGCATACAAGCCAATCATGTATGATGATAAATCACATACTTTGTAAACAATCTTATTTATTTATTAATAAAATATTCATTTAAGGCATATAATTATCTACATGGTGCTGTTTTTATAATATGAAAATAACCCATAGTTTTAAGCAATGCTTTTAGAATCATGATGAGATCATGATAATGAGATCTAAATTCTTAGAAAGCTTAAAAACTAAAATAGTTCCCAATTGTGGGATTACTAAATGGGGATTAGTAAATCCGGATAGATTGGTACATATGTTGCTTGCTCATTGGATGAGGATGACTGATCTCATGGTCATTTGTGTGGAGACACTAAAGCAAGTATGTAGGTGCTTATTGGAGAATAAGTTTACTTAACGTGACTCGCTATGGAATACCTAATGGAGTTTTACTCGCCTGTCAATAGGAATTCCTAATGTGATAGTAGTACATGTGATCCTTGGACTTGAGATCATCATAGTATCTTGTATGTAACAAATTATACTTTGACTAATTCCTTAAGGCCTTTTAAGGCATATATAGGGTATGCTTGGGTATAATGAGTTACATATGGAGATAATGAATGATCAATAAAGAATCTACCACCTCTAGTAAAAGAGGAGATATATCCTATGTGATTCGTTAAATGACAACCCAGGAATCCTTGGCCAAAGTAGAATGAAATTAGAAAGAGGTTTCTAATTTGCATTATTTGGAGTTGTGCATTTTCTAATCGAAATACATATGATTAAATAAATTAAGACTTGACAGTAAATCCATGTCTTATATTTAATTGGGACATTGTATGGTGGAAGGATTGAATTGTACGGTAACTATTAACTCACAGGTTCTTTTATGATTAATGTTGAAATCTATATTATCTGGAAAGTCGTTGATCGCTAGGGAGGCTTATCCCTATTGTAGAATAAATGTTATTTATTTAAATAGATTATTAGTTTAATTTGTTTATTTAAATAAGATTAGAATTGTTCTAATTGATTTATTCACAACCGGTTTAATATGGAGAACCTATAGGGTCACACCATAAAAGGAAGAAGAATTATTTAAGAAAAAAATGGCATGATAGTAATAATGCATTAAGTATAATTAATTTAATCTATGATGATAGAATAAATTAAATAGCTTAATGTTTATTATTTAATAGTTTAGAAATATTAAATATAAATTAATAAGAGGAGTCTTATTAATATTATTATTATCATTATTATTTTAATTCTAAAGGAGTTTAGGAATTAATATAATATTAGTACTCTCTCTCAATCCTAATAAAGATTAGGATATAAATTAATTAAAAGTATTTAATTAATTAATTAAATAAAACCCTATTCTAATTGGATTAGGAGGGTTAACCTAATATCTATATAAGAGAGTCTTATATCAGAAATAAGGTACGTGAATTTTTCAAGAGTTGGGAGTACACATATTCTATAGAGATAGAAACAAGGGTTAAGCCAATAACCCATCTTACTGAGTTCTTCATCTTCCTTGGTGGATCACCGTTAGAGGCCAAACATTTGGGTGGCTGACATTGATCAAGGGAAGGAGCCACTACAGAGGAATCAAAGGAGTAGAACTTGTACCTGAGGAAGCTTGGATCTTCAAAGGTATAATTCTGTTTTTCTCCTTTTTCATTCACTGATAATTGATGCATAAGAATGATCATGGTAATGGGTTTGTATAAATTTTTTGAAAACCTTGTTTTTACGCTTCCGCCCTATTTATGTGATTTGATTGCATGATTGCGTTACGTACAAACCCAGCGGTGGTATCAGAGCCAATCTTGTGCTAATTATCAGTCTATGTGATTCCATACATGTATGATATGCGATTGGATCGAGTTCTGGGCAACAAAAATTTTTCAGATTCTGCGAAGCTGCGCAGCTGCGCCGGTACAAGGCAATATTGCTGCGCAGCTGCGCCGGGTGTTGTTCCTGGTTTTCATGCTGCGCAGCTGCGCCGGTTCCCTTTACATTCTTGGCGCAGCTGCGCCACTGGACAGGAACTGAAATTTTTTTTTGTTTTATTTAATTAAATGAATGGTTTATTTAATTAATAAAAGTTTAAAATAAAGATGTTTATTTTATATGAAATGAGATTTCAGAATTGCTAAAATTAAAGAGTTTAATTTGAAATTATTTTTGAATGAAATAAAGGAGTTTATTTTTCCAAAAACAAAGTTTAGCAAACTTTTGCCCATTAACTGATATTAATACATATATGGAATGAATTTATTTTCATGAGATGAATAAGTTTTATTGATACGTATGATGATATGTATGGTAATAAAAGGGATTGATTATGGACTATGACCAATGTGATTGGATTTTATTTTGGTTGAATGCTTGAATGAATGGGTTTTATAAAATGGGGTCTGCGTACCTCTTCTTCTCTGATTTTATTCTCGGTGTAAAATTCTATCTCATTTCTATGTACTTCCCCTTGACTGCTGATCAAGGTTTCTATTTAATTTTAAATAGTTAATGTAATAGAGATAGTTAGAATTATTTTGAAGAAATTGGAGACCAAGGAGCAAGGAACGCGTGAAGACTCATTTGTATGGAGCCATGGTTTAAATGTAATAGTTATATTTAAATTTAAATTCTTGCACTCCTAGGTTTGACCTTTTGGTTCACTTGGTGGCTCTAGTGAACCAAACTAGAATAAAAGTTCATAATCAATCCGGGTAGAATATAGTATTCTATATTGCATGCTAAATATTATATATATTATATTTTATACAAACATGCTTCGCATGTTTAATAAAATGACGCGTATTTTATATATATGTGTGCATGCGCGCTTAAAAAGATGAGACAAATAATAACAAACCCCTCAAAGAAATAATATTAAGTCTGAAGCGTTCAAATGATATTTGGAATATCGAACGTCGCCTTCTAGCATGATTAGTTAATAGAGTATTAAATATTTAATATGAGTTTGTTGTGCTATCCACAAGGCGAGTATTGAATATTTAAGATGTTAATTAATCACATTTGATGCTTATCAAGAAAATTGAACGATCTAGTCTTGTTGTGCTATCCACAAGGACGAAAATTTTTCTTTTTTGAATTTATGGAAGTGCTAGGCTGGACTTAACTTAAATCATTTTAGTTCGGATGTGCACACACATGACCATTATGATTTAAGAGGCAAAATAAAAGGAGTTACATGGTAATGTAATTAACAAGAGTTGTCTACCTATTTATTTGTATATCGCTTGTTGTGCTATCCACAAGGTTATATACATTTAAAATGGGATCCTTAATCTCACTAGCAAATCTTTAATTAGATGTTGCCGAACTATATAAGTGAGGGTAATATAGTTTGATGAAAATAGTGGGAGATACCAATTTAAAATAAAGACCTAAATTTATTTTGGTATGCAAAGTTAATAAAATGAATGTTTGCTAAAATATTGTCTTTTCACATGCAGAATTTTAAAAATGTCAAAATCACTAATCTCACTACGAAGCATACTTGATGCAAATAAGCTTATCGGCCCGAATTATGAGGACTGGCTAAGAAATCTGAGAATTGTTCTCACTGCTGAAAAGATTTCTTATGTCCTAAATTCCACTATCAATGAATCTGTTTCAGAAACAGCCTCTGAGGAAGAGATTGCCACTTTAAATAAGTGGCAAGATGATGCATCTGTGGCTCAATGCATCATGCTCGCATCCATGAATAACGAGCTTCAGCGTCAACACGAAAAAATGGATGCTCCTACTATGCTGCTTCACCTCAAGGAGTTGTATGGTGAACAGAGTAGGACTGCTAGATATGAGATATCTAAGGAGCTCTTCCGATCTCGGATGACCGAGGGCACTGCCGTCGAGACTCATGTTCTGAAGGTAATCAATTTGATTGAACGCCTTGGACAGCTTGGGTTCGTCATGGATGGGGAGTTGAGTCAAGACTTGGTCTTGCAGTCACTCCCTGAGACCTTCTCGCAGTTTGTGGTTAATTTTCACATGAATAAGCTAGATGTCAGCTTACCTAGGCTGCTTAACATGCTGAAAACTGCAGAAGGTCACTTCTCATCCAAGAAGAACCATGTCTTGATGGTGGATTCTTCCAATAAAAGGAAGAGGCCCAAGGTGTCTTCTGAAAAGAAGAAATCTAAGAAGGCTAAAGGAAAAGGGAAAGAAAAGGAGCAAAAGAAACCTGAACCAGCTAAAGGAATGTGCTTTCATTGCAATGAGCCAGAACATTGGAAGAGGAACTGCAAGAAGTTTCTAGCAGAGAAGAAGCTTGGAGAAGCTTCGACTTCCAATCAAGGTTTGTTTATGATTGAAATTAATTTTTCTGAAAGTCATAATTCTACTTGGGTATTGGATACCGGCTGTGGTTCTCACATATGTAATACTGTGCAGGGACTGGTCAGAAGTAGAAAGCTGAACAAAGATGAGGTGATCCTACGAGTGGGAAATGGAGCAAAAGTTGCTGCATTAGCTATAGGAACTTATTGTTTAGCAATGCCTTCGGGCAAATCCATTTATCTTAATAATTGTTATTATGTTCCGAATATTATTAAAAATATTATTTCAATTTCTGTATTGGATATGGAAGGTTTTGACGTTATTATAAAGAACAATGGTTGTTCTATTTATAAAGACGGTGTTTTATATGGTATTGGAAATTTGCGAAATGGACTTTATACACTTGACTTACAAGAAAATATATTTCAAATTGAACAAATTAAGAAAAGGAAAAGAGATTATATTAATTATACCTATATGTGGCACTGTAGACTCGGTCATATCAATGAAACAAGATTATCCAAGTTGCATAAAGATGGGCTCCTCGAGCTATCTGATTATAAATCATATCCAACTTGTGAATCTTGTCTCATGGGTAAAATGACTAAATCTCCTTTTAGTGGAAAAAGAGAGAGAGTTACAGAGTTGTTGGCATTGATTCACACAGATATTTGTGGACCTATGACAACAAGTGCACGGGGTGGGTATTCTTATTTTATTACTTTCACTGATGATCACTCAAGATTTGGATATGTGTATTTAATGAAATACAAATCAGAATCATTTGAAAAGTTCAAAGAGTTCAGAAGTGAAGTAGAGAAACAAACGGGCAAGAGTATTAAGATACTTCGATCAGATCGAGGTGGAGAATACTTAAGCAGTGAGTTTCTCAATTGTCTCAGAGAAAATGGTATAATCTCACAATGGACTCCTCCAGGTGCACCACAGTTAAATGGAGTATCTGAAAGGAGAAATCGAACACTGTTGGACATGGTTCGATCCATGATGAGTTTTACCGACCTTCCAATTTCCTTCTGGGATATGCCCTAGAAACAGCTGCATACCTACTTAACAAGGTACCTACCAAATCCGCCCCAAAGACTCCATATGAGATATGGAAAGGGAGGAAACCAAATCTTAAGCATGTTAAGACTTGGGGTTGTTCAGCTTATGTCAAAAAGTTTGAAAATGATAAGCTACAGACTAAATCCGATAAGTGTAGATTTGTGGGATACCCTAAAGAAACCGTAGGGTATTATTTCTATCATCCAACTGATCAAAAGGTGTTTGTTGCGAAACATGCTACCTTCTTGGAGAAAGAGTTTATCCATGAAGGGGTCAGTGGGAGCAAGATATATCTTGAAGAAGTTCAAGAACCACAAGTTACCACGGACCAAAGTCAGGTACCTAACCAAGTAGAAGAACCTACTGTACCACACCCTGTTCGTAAATCTGGAAGAGTACCGAAGATACCTGAGAGGTATGGATTCGTTATAGAGGATGACGATGAGGTACACATCATGAATGATGATGATCCATTGAATTACGAACAGGCTATGAGTAATAAAGACTCAGGGAAATGGCTTGAAGCCATGAAATCCGAAATGGACTCCATGTATGAAAATAAAGTATGGTCTTTGGTTTCACCACCTGAAGGTATTAAACCTATTGGGTGTAAATGGGTTTTTAAGAAAAAGACTGGAGCAGACGGAAAGGTAGAGACCTATAAGGCCCGACTGGTTGCAAAAGGTTTCAAACAAAGACATGGAATTGACTATGATGAAACTTTCTCACCAGTAGCCATGCTCAAGTCCATTCGGATTTTGCTTGCGATTGTAGCTTACAACGACTATGAGATATGGCACGTGAAAATGGCCTTCCTCAATGGGAAAGTTGAGGATGATGTGTATATGACACAGCCAGAGGGATTTATTTCAAAAGTTAGAACAAATCAAGTCTGTAAGCTACAACGATCCATTTATGGGTTGAAGCAAGCTTCTCGTAGATGGAACATTCGTTTTGATGAGACAATCAAAGAGTTTGATTTTAACAAAAACGAGGATGAACCATGTGTATACAAGAAGGTTAGTGGGAGCGCAGTATCATTCCTTGTATTATATGTTGATGATATATTACTGATAGGGAATGACATTCCTATGATACAATCCACTAAAATTTGGTTATCTAAAAACTTCTCTATGAAGGACTTGGGTGAAGCATCCTATATTTTGGGGATAAAGATCTATAGAGATAGATCTAAAAGGATGCTCGGCTTATCCCAAGGAACGTACATTGATACGATGCTAAAGAGGTTTAGCATGGAAGATTCCAAAAGAGGTCTCATGCCGATGAGCCATGGAATAAATCTCTCTAAGAAACAGGCCCCAAAGACACCTGAGGAGAGAGACCGTATGAGTAAGATCCCTTATGCTTCTGCAATAGGATCTATCATGTACGGTATGATATGTACTAGACCGGATGTTGCTCACGCACTTAGTGTAACAAGCAGATACCAGTCGAATCCAGGAGAAGAGCACTGGAAGGCAGTGAAAAATATCCTAAAGTACTTGAGAATGACTAAAGATATTTTTCTTGTCTACAGTGGGTCTGAATTAAAACTCGAGGGATTCACGGATTCAAGTTTTAAAACAGACTAAGATGACAGTAAATCTGTTTCAGGGTATGTGTTTACCTTGAACGGAGGTGCAGTGAGTTGGAAGAGTTCCAAGCAGCAAACAGTTGCTGATTCAGTGACAGAGGCAGAGTATATAACTGTAAGTGAAGCTGCAAGTTGATGTTTCGGATGAAAAATTCATTACAGAACTAGGAATAGTTTCTAAGTCTCATCTTGAATCTAAACATGTGTTGCGGCACTTTGATTAAAGAAATCATTGAAAGAGGAGAGTGTAGACTTTCAAGACAACATGCAGATCCATTTACTAAAGCTTTAACACAGCAGCAGTTTGATCGTCACTTAGAGAAGATGGGTATGAGATACCGTGGCGATTGACTTTAGTGCAAGTGGGAGATTGATAGTAGTGTGCATACAAGCCAATCATGTATGATGACAAATCACATACTTTGTAAACAATCTTATTTATTTATTAATAAAATATTCATTTAAGGCATATAATTATCTACATGGTGCTGTTTTTATAATATGTAAATAACCCATAGTTTTAAGCAATGCTTTTAGAATCATGATGAGATCATGATAATGAGATCTAAATTCTTAGAAAGCTTAAAAACTAAAATAGTTCCCAATTATGGGATTACTAAAATGGGGATTAGTAAATCCGGATAGATTGGTACATATGTTGCTTGCTCATTGGATGAGGATGACTGATCTCATGGTCATTTGTGTGGAGACACTAAAGCAAGTATGTAGGTGCTTATTGGAGAATAAGTTTACTGAACGTGACTCGCTATGGAATACCTAATGGAGTTTTACTCGCCTGTCAATAGGAATTCCTAATGTGATAGTAGTACATGTGATCCTTGGACTTGAGATCATCATAGTATCTTGTATGTAACAAATTATACTTTGACTAATTTCTTAAGGCCTTTTAAGGCATATATAGGGTATGCTTGGGTATAATGAGTTACATATGGAGATAATGAATGATCAATAAAGAATCTACCACCTCTAGTAAAAGAGGAGATATGTCCTATGTGATTCGTTAAATGACAACCCAGGAATCCTTGGCCAAAGTAGAATGAAATTAGAAAGAGGTTTCTAATTTGCATTATTTGGAGTTGTGCATTTTCTAATCGAAATACATATGATTAAATAAATTAAGACTTGACAGTAAATCCATGTCTTATATTTAATTGGGACATTGTATGGTGGAAGGATTGAATTGTACGGTAACTATTAACTCACAGGTTCTTTTATGATTAATGTTGAAATCTATATTATCTGGAAAGTCGTTGATCGCTAGGGAGGCTTATCCCTATTGTAGAATAAATGTTATTTATTTAAATAGATTATTAGTTTAATTTGTTTATTTAAATAAGATTAGAATTGTTCTAATTGATTTATTCACAACCGGTTTAATATGGAGAACCTAAAGGGTCACACCATAAAAGGAAGAAGAATTATTTAAGAAGAAAATGGCATGATAGTAATAATGCATTAAGTATAATTAATTTAATCTATGATGATAGAATAAATTAAATAGCTTAATGTTTATTATTTAATAGTTTAGAAATATTAAATATAAATTAATAAGAGGAGTCTTATTAATATTATTATTATCATTATTATTTTAATTCTAAAGGAGTTTAGGAATTAATATAATATCAGTACTCTCTCTCAATCCTAATAAAGATTAGGATATAAATTAATTAAAAGTATTTAATTAATTAATTAAATAAAACCCTATTCTAATTGGATTAGGAGGGTTAACCTAATATCTATATAAGAGAGTCTTATATCAGAAATAAGGTACGTGAATTTTTCAAGAGTTGGGAGTACACATATTCTATAGAGATAGAAACAAGGGTTAAGCCAATAACCCATCTTACTGAGTTCTTCATCTTCCTTGGTGGATCACCGTTAGAGGCCAAACATTTGGGTGGCTGACATTGATCAAGGGAAGGAGCCACTACAGAGGAATCAAAGGAGTAGAACTTGTACCTGAGGAAGCTTGGATCTTCAAAGGTATAATTCTGTTTTTCTCCTTTTTCATTCACTGATAATTGATGCATAAGAATGATCATGGTAATGGGTTTGTATAAATTTTTTGAAAACCTTGTTTTTACGCTTCCGCCCTATTTATGTGATTTGATTGCATGATTGCGTTACGTACAAACCCAGCGGTGGTATCAGAGCCAATCTTGTGCTAATTATCAGTCTATGTGATTCCATACATGTATGATATGCGATTGGATCGAGTTCTGGGCAACAAAAATTTTTCAGATTCTGCGAAGCTGCGCAGCTGCGCCGGTACAAGGCAATATTGCTGCGCAGCTGCGCCGGGTGTTGTTCCTGGTTTTCATGCTGCGCAGCTGCGCCGGTTCCCTTTACATTCTTGGCGCAGCTGCGCCACTGGACAGGAACTGAAATTTTTTTTTGTTTTATTTAATTAAATGAATGGTTTATTTAATTAATAAAAGTTTAAAATAAAGATGTTTATTTTATATGAAATGAGATTTCAGAATTGCTAAAATTAAAGAGTTTAATTTGAAATTATTTTTGAATGAAATAAAGGAGTTTATTTTTCCAAAAACAAAGTTTAGCAAACTTTTGCCCATTAACTGATATTAATACATATATGGAATGAATTTATTTTCATGAGATGAATAAGTTTTATTGATACGTATGATGATATGTATGGTAATAAAAGGGATTGATTATGGACTATGACCAATGTGATTGGATTTTATTTTGGTTGAATGCTTGAATGAATGGGTTTTATAAAATGGGGTCTGCGTACCTCTTCTTCTCTGATTTTATTCTCGGTGTAAAATTCTATCTCATTTCTATGTACTTCCCCTTGACTGCTGATCAAGGTTTCTATTTAATTTTAAATAGTTAATGTAATAGAGATAGTTAGAATTATTTTGAAGAAATTGGAGACCAAGGAGCAAGGAACGCGTGAAGACTCATTTGTATGGAGCCATGGTTTAAATGTAATAGTTATATTTAAATTTAAATTCTTGCACTCCTAGGTTTGACCTTTTGGTTCACTTGGTGGCTCTAGTGAACCAAACTAGAATAAAAGTTCATAATCAATCCGGGTAGAATATAGTATTCTATATTGCATGCTAAATATTATATATATTATATTTTATACAAACATGCTTCGCATGTTTAATAAAATGACGCGTATTTTATATATATGTGTGCATGCGCGCTTAAAAAGATGAGACAAATAATAACAAACCCCTCAAAGAAATAATATTAAGTCTGAAGCGTTCAAATGATATTTGGAATATCGAACGTCGCCTTCTAGCATGATTAGTTAATAGAGTATTAAATATTTAATATGAGTTTGTTGTGCTATCCACAAGGCGAGTATTGAATATTTAAGATGTTAATTAATCACATTTGATGCTTATCAAGAAAATTGAACGATCTAGTCTTGTTGTGCTATCCACAAGGACGAAAATTTTTCTTTTTTGAATTTATGGAAGTGCTAGGCTGGACTTAACTTAAATCATTTTAGTTCGGATGTGCACACACATGACCATTATGATTTAAGAGGCAAAATAAAAGGAGTTACATGGTAATGTAATTAACAAGAGTTGTCTACCTATTTATTTGTATATCGCTTGTTGTGCTATCCACAAGGTTATATACATTTAAAATGGGATCCTTAATCTCACTAGCAAATCTTTAATTAGATGTTGCCGAACTATATAAGTGAGGGTAATATAGTTTGATGAAAATAGTGGGAGATACCAATTTAAAATAAAGACCTAAATTTATTTTGGTATGCAAAGTTAATAAAATGAATGTTTGCTAAAATATTGTCTTTTCACATGCAGAATTTTAAAAATGTCAAAATCACTAATCTCACTACGAAGCATACTTGATGCAAATAAGCTTATCGGCCCGAATTATGAGGACTGGCTAAGAAATCTGAGAATTGTTCTCACTGCTGAAAAGATTTCTTATGTCCTAAATTCCACTATCAATGAATCTGTTTCAGAAACAGCCTCTGAGGAAGAGATTGCCACTTTAAATAAGTGGCAAGATGATGCATCTGTGGCTCAATGCATCATGCTCGTATCCATGAATAACGAGCTTCAGCGTCAACACGAAAAAATGGATGCTCCTACTATGCTGCTTCACCTCAAGGAGTTGTATGGTGAACAGAGTAGGACTGCTAGATATGAGATATCTAAGGAGCTCTTCCGATCTCGGATGACCGAGGGCACTGCCGTCGAGACTCATGTTCTGAAGGTAATCAATTTGATTGAACGCCTTGGACAGCTTGGGTTCGTCATGGATGGGGAGTTGAGTCAAGACTTGGTCTTGCAGTCACTCCCTGAGACCTTCTCGCAGTTTGTGGTTAATTTTCACATGAATAAGCTAGATGTCAGCTTACCTAGGCTGCTTAACATGCTGAAAACTGCAGAAGGTCACTTCTCATCCAAGAAGAACCATGTCTTGATGGTGGATTCTTCCAATAAAAGGAAGAGGCCCAAGGTGTCTTCTGAAAAGAAGAAATCTAAGAAGGCTAAAGGAAAAGGGAAAGAAAAGGAGCAAAAGAAACCTGAACCAGCTAAAGGAATGTGCTTTCATTGCAATGAGCCAGAACATTGGAAGAGGAACTGCAAGAAGTTTCTAGCAGAGAAGAAGCTTGGAGAAGCTTCGACTTCCAATCAAGGTTTGTTTATGATTGAAATTAATTTTTCTGAAAGTCATAATTCTACTTGGGTATTGGATACCGGCTGTGGTTCTCACATATGTAATACTGTGCAGGGACTGGTCAGAAGTAGAAAGCTGAACAAAGATGAGGTGATCCTACGAGTGGGAAATGGAGCAAAAGTTGCTGCATTAGCTATAGGAACTTATTGTTTAGCAATGCCTTCGGGCAAATCCATTTATCTTAATAATTGTTATTATGTTCCGAATATTATTAAAAATATTATTTCAATTTCTGTATTGGATATGGAAGGTTTTGACGTTATTATAAAGAACAATGGTTGTTCTATTTATAAAGACGGTGTTTTATATGGTATTGGAAATTTGCGAAATGGACTTTATACACTTGACTTACAAGAAAATATATTTCAAATTGAACAAATTAAGAAAAGGAAAAGAGATTATATTAATTATACCTATATGTGGCACTGTAGACTCGGTCATATCAATGAAACAAGATTATCCAAGTTGCATAAAGATGGGCTCCTCGAGCTATCTGATTATAAATCATATCCAACTTGTGAATCTTGTCTCATGGGTAAAATGACTAAATCTCCTTTTAGTGGAAAAAGAGAGAGAGTTACAGAGTTGTTGGCATTGATTCACACAGATATTTGTGGACCTATGACAACAAGTGCACGGGGTGGGTATTCTTATTTTATTACTTTCACTGATGATCACTCAAGATTTGGATATGTGTATTTAATGAAATACAAATCAGAATCATTTGAAAAGTTCAAAGAGTTCAGAAGTGAAGTAGAGAAACAAACGGGCAAGAGTATTAAGATACTTCGATCAGATCGAGGTGGAGAATACTTAAGCAGTGAGTTTCTCAATTGTCTCAGAGAAAATGGTATAATCTCACAATGGACTCCTCCAGGTGCACCACAGTTAAATGGAGTATCTGAAAGGAGAAATCGAACACTGTTGGACATGGTTCGATCCATGATGAGTTTTACCGACCTTCCAATTTCCTTCTGGGATATGCCCTAGAAACAGCTGCATACCTACTTAACAAGGTACCTACCAAATCCGCCCCAAAGACTCCATATGAGATATGGAAAGGGAGGAAACCAAATCTTAAGCATGTTAAGACTTGGGGTTGTTCAGCTTATGTCAAAAAGTTTGAAAATGATAAGCTACAGACTAAATCCGATAAGTGTAGATTTGTGGGATACCCTAAAGAAACCGTAGGGTATTATTTCTATCATCCAACTGATCAAAAGGTGTTTGTTGCGAAACATGCTACCTTCTTGGATAAAGAGTTTATCCATGAAGGGGTCAGTGGGAGCAAGATATATCTTGAAGAAGTTCAAGAACCACAAGTTACCACGGACCAAAGTCAGGTACCTAACCAAGTAGAAGAACCTACTGTACCACACCCTGTTCGTAAATCTGGAAGAGTACCGAAGATACCTGAGAGGTATGGATTCGTTATAGAGGATGACGATGAGGTACACATCATGAATGATGATGATCCATTGAATTACGAACAGGCTATGAGTAATAAAGACTCAGGGAAATGGCTTGAAGCCATGAAATCCGAAATGGACTCCATGTATGAAAATAAAGTATGGTCTTTGGTTTCACCACCTGAAGGTATTAAACCTATTGGGTGTAAATGGGTTTTTAAGAAAAAGACTGGAGCAGACGGAAAGGTAGAGACCTATAAGGCCCGACTGGTTGCAAAAGGTTTCAAACAAAGACATGGAATTGACTATGATGAAACTTTCTCACCAGTAGCCATGCTCAAGTCCATTCGGATTTTGCTTGCGATTGTAGCTTACAACGACTATGAGATATGGCACGTGAAAATGGCCTTCCTCAATGGGAAAGTTGAGGATGATGTGTATATGACACAGCCAGAGGGATTTATTTCAAAAGTTAGAACAAATCAAGTCTGTAAGCTACAACGATCCATTTATGGGTTGAAGCAAGCTTCTCGTAGATGGAACATTCGTTTTGATGAGACAATCAAAGAGTTTGATTTTAACAAAAACGAGGATGAACCATGTGTATACAAGAAGGTTAGTGGGAGCGCAGTATCATTCCTTGTATTATATGTTGATGATATATTACTGATAGGGAATGACATTCCTATGATACAATCCACTAAAATTTGGTTATCTAAAAACTTCTCTATGAAGGACTTGGGTGAAGCATCCTATATTTTGGGGATAAAGATCTATAGAGATAGATCTAAAAGGATGCTCGGCTTATCCCAAGGAACGTACATTGATACGATGCTAAAGAGGTTTAGCATGGAAGATTCCAAAAGAGGTCTCATGCCGATGAGCCATGGAATAAATCTCTCTAAGAAACAGGCCCCAAAGACACCTGAGGAGAGAGACCGTATGAGTAAGATCCCTTATGCTTCTGCAATAGGATCTATCATGTACGGTATGATATGTACTAGACCGGATGTTGCTCACGCACTTAGTGTAACAAGCAGATACCAGTCGAATCCAGGAGAAGAGCACTGGAAGGCAGTGAAAAATATCCTAAAGTACTTGAGAATGACTAAAGATATTTTTCTTGTCTACAGTGGGTCTGAATTAAAACTCGAGGGATTCACGGATTCAAGTTTTAAAACAGACTAAGATGACAGTAAATCTGTTTCAGGGTATGTGTTTACCTTGAACGGAGGTGCAGTGAGTTGGAAGAGTTCCAAGCAGCAAACAGTTGCTGATTCAGTGACAGAGGCAGAGTATATAACTGTAAGTGAAGCTGCAAGTTGATGTTTCGGATGAAAAATTCATTACAGAACTAGGAATAGTTTCTAAGTCTCATCTTGAATCTAAACATGTGTTGCGGCACTTTGATTAAAGAAATCATTGAAAGAGGAGAGTGTAGACTTTCAAGACAACATGCAGATCCATTTACTAAAGCTTTAACACAACAGCAGTTTGATCGTCACTTAGAGAAGATGGGTATGAGATACCGTGGCGATTGACTTTAGTGCAAGTGGGAGATTGATAGTAGTGTGCATACAAGCCAATCATGTATGATGACAAATCACATACTTTGTAAACAATCTTATTTATTTATTAATAAAATATTCATTTAAGGCATATAATTATCTACATGGTGCTGTTTTTATAATATGTAAATAACCCATAGTTTTAAGCAATGCTTTTAGAATCATGATGAGATCATGATAATGAGATCTAAATTCTTAGAAAGCTTAAAAACTAAAATAGTTCCCAATTATGGGATTACTAAAATGGGGATTAGTAAATCCGGATAGATTGGTACATATGTTGCTTGCTCATTGGATGAGGATGACTGATCTCATGGTCATTTGTGTGGAGACACTAAAGCAAGTATGTAGGTGCTTATTGGAGAATAAGTTTACTGAACGTGACTCGCTATGGAATACCTAATGGAGTTTTACTCGCCTGTCAATAGGAATTCCTAATGTGATAGTAGTACATGTGATCCTTGGACTTGAGATCATCATAGTATCTTGTATGTAACAAATTATACTTTGACTAATTTCTTAAGGCCTTTTAAGGCATATATAGGGTATGCTTGGGTATAATGAGTTACATATGGAGATAATGAATGATCAATAAAGAATCTACCACCTCTAGTAAAAGAGGAGATATGTCCTATGTGATTCGTTAAATGACAACCCAGGAATCCTTGGCCAAAGTAGAATGAAATTAGAAAGAGGTTTCTAATTTGCATTATTTGGAGTTGTGCATTTTCTAATCGAAATACATATGATTAAATAAATTAAGACTTGACAGTAAATCCATGTCTTATATTTAATTGGGACATTGTATGGTGGAAGGATTGAATTGTACGGTAACTATTAACTCACAGGTTCTTTTATGATTAATGTTGAAATCTATATTATCTGGAAAGTCGTTGATCGCTAGGGAGGCTTATCCCTATTGTAGAATAAATGTTATTTATTTAAATAGATTATTAGTTTAATTTGTTTATTTAAATAAGATTAGAATTGTTCTAATTGATTTATTCACAACCGGTTTAATATGGAGAACCTAAAGGGTCACACCATAAAAGGAAGAAGAATTATTTAAGAAGAAAATGGCATGATAGTAATAATGCATTAAGTATAATTAATTTAATCTATGATGATAGAATAAATTAAATAGCTTAATGTTTATTATTTAATAGTTTAGAAATATTAAATATAAATTAATAAGAGGAGTCTTATTAATATTATTATTATCATTATTATTTTAATTCTAAAGGAGTTTAGGAATTAATATAATATCAGTACTCTCTCTCAATCCTAATAAAGATTAGGATATAAATTAATTAAAAGTATTTAATTAATTAATTAAATAAAACCCTATTCTAATTGGATTAGGAGGGTTAACCTAATATCTATATAAGAGAGTCTTATATCAGAAATAAGGTACGTGAATTTTTCAAGAGTTGGGAGTACACATATTCTATAGAGATAGAAACAAGGGTTAAGCCAATAACCCATCTTACTGAGTTCTTCATCTTCCTTGGTGGATCACCGTTAGAGGCCAAACATTTGGGTGGCTGACATTGATCAAGGGAAGGAGCCACTACAGAGGAATCAAAGGAGTAGAACTTGTACCTGAGGAAGCTTGGATCTTCAAAGGTATAATTCTATTTTTCTCCTTTTTCATTCACTGATAATTGATGCATAAGAATGATCATGGTAATGGGTTTGTATAAATTTTTTGAAAACCTAGTTTTTACGCTTCCGCCCTATTTATGTGATTTGATTGCATGATTGCGTTACGTACAAACCCAACAATTATAACATTATCTTTGAGACAATTGAGAAACTCACCGCTTAAGTATTCTCCACCTCGATCCGATTGAAGAATCTTAATACTTTGGTCAGTTTGTTTCTCTACTTCACTTCTGAACTCTTTGAACTTTTCAAACGATTCAGATTTGTATTTCATCAAATATACATATCCAAATCTTGAGTGATCATCAGTGAAAGTAATAAAATAAGAAAACCATCCCCGTGCATTCGTTGTCATAGGTCCACAAACGTCTGTGTGAACCAACGCTAACAACTCTGTAACTCTTTCTCCTTTTCCACTAAAAGGAGATTTAGTCATTTTACCCATGAGACAAGATTCACATGTTGGATATGATTCATAATCAGATAGCTCTAAGAGCCCATCCTTATGCAACTTGGATAATCTTGTTTCATTAATATGACCGAGTCTACAGTGCCACATATAGGTATAATTAACATCATCTCTTTTCCTTTTCTTAGTTTGTTCTATTTGAAATATATTTTCATGCAAGTCAAGTATGTAAAGTCCATTTCGCAAATTACCAACACCATATAAAATATTATTTTTATAAATAAAACAACTGTTGTTTTTATTATAATGTCAAATCTATCCATATCTAATACGGAAATAGAAATAATGTTTCTAATGATATTTAGAACAAAATAACAATTATTTAAATAAATTGACTTGCCCGTAGGCAGTACTAAACAATAAGTGCCTACAGCTAATGCAGCAACCTTTGCTCCATTTTCCACTCATAGGACAACCTAATCCTTGTTCATCTTTCTACTTCTGACCAGTCCCTGCACAGTATTACATATGTTAGAACCACAACCGGTATCCAATACCCAAGTAGAATTTTGACTTTCATAAAAATTAATTTCAATCATGAACAAACCTTGATTGAAAGTCGAAGCTTCTCCAAGCTTCTTCTCTGCCAGAAACTTCTTGCAGTTCCTCTTCCAATAACCCGACTCGTTATAATGGAAACGCATTCCTTTGCTAGCTGGATCAGATTTCTTTTGATCCTTCACTTTAGCCATGTCCTTAGTCTTGTTAGATTTCTTCTTTTCAAAAGATACCTTGGGCCTCTTCCTTTTCTTGGAAGAATTATCCACCATTAAGACATGATTCTTCTTGGATGGGAAGTGACTTTCTGCAGTTTTCAACATGTTAAGTAATTCAAGCAAGCTGACATCTAACTTATTCATGTGGAAATTTATAACGAATTGTGAGAAGGTCTCAGGGAGTGATTGCAAGACTAAGTCTTGACTCAACTCCCCATCCATAACGAACCCAAGCTGTCAAAGGCGTTCAATCAGATTAATCACCCTTAGGACATGAGTCTCAACGACAGTTCCCTCGGACATCCGAGATCAGAAGAGCTCTTAGATATCTCATATCTAGTAGTCCTACTTTGTTCACTATACAACTCCTTGAGGTGAAGCAACATAGTAGGAGCATCCATGTTTTCATGCTGACGTTGAAGCTTGTTATTCATGGATGCAAGCATGATGTATTGAGCCACAGATGCATCATCTTGCCACTTTACAATGGTGGCAATCTCTTCCTCTGAGGCTGATTCTGGAACAGTTTCAAGGACAGGTGAATTTAGGACATAAGAAATCTTTTCAGCATTGAGAACTATTTTCAGATTCCTTAACTAGTTCGTGTAATTTGGTCCGGTCAGTTTGTTAGCATCAAGTATGCTGCGTAGTGAAATTAGTGATTTCGACATTTTTAAATTTCTGCATGTGAAAAGACAAAATTTTAGCAAACATTCATTTAATTAATTTTATATAGCAAAATAAATTAGGTCTTATTTTAAATTAGTATCTCCCACTATTTTTTTCAAACTATATTACCCTCACTTATATAGTTCGGCAACATATAATTAAAGATTTGCTAGTAAGAATAAGGATCCTATTTCAATTGTATATAGCCTTGTGGATAGCACAACAAACCATATATAAATAAATAGGTAGACAACTCTTTGTCAATTATATCAACATGTAACTTCTTTTTATTTTGCCTCTTAGATCATAATGGTCAAGTGTGTGCACATCCGAACTAAAATAATTTAAGTTAAGTCCAACCTAGCACTTCTATATATTTAAAAAAGAAAAATATTGTCTTTGTGGATAGCACAACAAAACAATATTGTTCAATTTTCTTCATAAGCATCAAATGTGATTAAATTAACATCTTAAATACTTAATACTTGCCTTGTGGATAGCACAACAAACTCATATTAAATATTTAATACTCTATTAATTTTATCATGATAGAAGGCGACATTCGATATTCCAAATATTTTTGAACGCTTTAGACTTAATATAATTTCTTTGAGGGGCTTGTTATTATTAGTCTCATCTTGTTAACGCGCATGCACACACACACACACACACACACACACACACACACACACACACACACACACACACATATATATATATATATATATATAATACGCGTTATTTTATTAAACACGAGAAACATGTTTGCATAAAATATAATATATAATATTTAGCATGTACATATAGAATACTATATTCTACCCGGATTGATTATGGACTTTTATTCTAGTTTGGTTCATTAGAGCCACAAAGTGAACCAAAAGGTCAAACCTAGGAGTATAAGAATTAAATTTAAACGTAACTATTATATTTAAATCCGGGTTCCATTACAAACGGGTCTTCACGCGCTCCTTGCTCCTTGGTCTCCAATTCTTCAAGATAATTCTAACTATTTCTATTACAAAAACTATTTAATTTAAATAGAAACCTTGATCAGCAGTCAAGGAAAAGTATATAGGAGGGAGATAGAATTTTACATCAAGAAAAATCAGAGAAGACGAGGTACACAGACCCCATTTAATAAAACTCATTCATTCAAACATTCAACTAAAATAAAATCCAATCACATTGGTCAATAGTCCATGATCAACCCCATTTATATTCATACATATCACCATATGCATCAATAAATAAACATTTAATATATACACTGATATCGATTTAATGGGTAAACTTAGTTAACTCTAATTAGTTATCATGGAATCCAATTCCAACTCTAATTAGTTAGCATGAAATCCAATTCTAATTAAAATAAACAACTTTATTTTAATCTAATTCTAAATTTAATAAACTCCTTTATTAATCTGGAATTACAAAAAATATTTGATTTTTATATTTTAATTAAAATAAACTTTTTATCTACAAAAAATAAAATATTTTTTTTTCTGATGGGGTGGCGCTGCAGCGTTGCCAATGCACTAGCGTGCGGCGCTGTAACGACCATGAATTTTAAACTCTTTATTAATTTTATCTGTGATTTAAAATTTTTAAGAGTTAGTTTTGTGAACTTGTTTAAACCTTATGTGATTATGTGATTTTGTGAATTGAACCTATGCGAATAAATGCTAGGATTATATTAAAGCGAATCACTAATGGTTATTTTTAAATTAGTAGATTAACCCTGAGACTTTTATATCAGAGTATTGATAAAAGTGTTAGTAATTACATATTCAAATTTCGTGAATATAGTGTAGAGATTTAATCGTGTTTGATTAATTTCAGTTGGGAGTAATTAATTGATAATATGTTGATTAATTATTATGAATAAATAATAATTAATGAGTAAGAGATTAATAAATATAAAAATATTATATTTAATTGATTAATGGTGTTATACAAACATGTGATATGTAAATCTTTAATATATGGTAGTTAACTATATATTATGTATAGTATAAGGTGACACATTAGTATGGCTATGTATATATATAGACTATATAGTAAATTTAATTACCTTATGCGAGTTACATTATATTATGACTTATGTAACATGATATAGGTGGAAAGACATTAATATGTATACCCTATTACTTTATATTATATCAATAACATTATTAATTGACAAATGATTTCAATAAGTTATTATAATTATTATAATAACAGTTATTATTATAATAATACCCAATTACTTTATATTTGGTATTAATAGATAATGTACATGGATTATATGTATATACCCTACTTGATGCATCATATTATTAATTGCTCATTGAAATTGTGACTTTAATTTAATTATAGCCTAAGTATTTACATGAAATAAAATGTGTATACATGATATAACCTTAGTAAGCATGGTGCATATAATAATAGTGTAGCGTATTGCATCCAAGTTGCTATTGCTGAGATTAGTTGGTTGTCCCATAATAAGAGCCCATTTCCTCTTATTTCTCTCATTCACGTGAAACTCCCACATGCTATGTTACTCTATCTCTTTCTCCTCAAACTCAACCAAGCTAGCTAATCATGAGATGGGGAGTGGCATTCATGAGTGGAATCACCAACTACTCACCTACTAATCCTTGACCATTATGTAATCTTGTTATCCTTTGTTTTGATTTGGTGAACAAAGGCAAGAACCGGATATACATTTGCCTATATAAGAGCTCTCCTCCTTCATAATTTACATTGCTTAGAATTTTCTCTAAGTTTAGAATTGAGCTTGTATTCTGAGATTTCAATTGAGTTGAGGGAGAGAAATATTGTAGCTAGGTGCATTCCATAATAGAGGTATAATCAATGCATTCAAGTTCTTCATTTCTATAAAATTTATAGTTCTTGATTATTGAATTGATCATGGGTTGATTAATTAATCGATTGGGATATGTTGATAAGTATTATATGTGATTATAAACATGTTAGATTTATACTATATCATGTTTAGATAAGTTTTCATTGGAAATTTTTTGAGATGGGTTAGCAAACTGCCGAAGCAGCCTGTTCTTGGCCTGGAAACGGAGCTACGCGGCCGCGCGTCTCCTTAGTACAAATTTGGGGCGACCGCGCGCCTCTGCAGATTTCGTTTTGATTTCTGTTCAAGCTGATGTTCTGTGCTATCATATAGTACTTGTTAGAGCAAGCATGTAAGCTAGATTAGCACACTTATATGAGTACATTGAACTAATGTGAGCATGTTATATTAGGATCGCATGCTTGAATGGTGAGGTTATAGATTTTATAATAAACTAAGAGTTTCAAAATGAACATTGACTTATTACATCCATTTTGATGTTCTAACTTTTGATGCATATTAGTATGACCTAGAAACACATGAAATGCGTGTTAGCTTATGCATATAGGTTCCATGACATGATATGAACATATGAACCTAACTAATGCATGTTCCTAACTAAAATGGAAGTTTTGAAAACAAACTTGGACATGCTATAACCATGCTGATATTCTGATCTTACGAGCATATTAGAATGGTTTAGAAATGCATAAAAGACATGTGGTCTTACGTATATATGGTTCGTAGTATAACAAGAGCATGTTAAACCTCACTAGCGAACATTCTTAACGAAAATGTGAGTTTTTAAAAGTGAACCTTGACATATATTGTGACGCCCCCCAGAATAGGTCTAGTCAACCCAACCCATTCTGAGTCACCAAATACATGGTATAGAATTCAAATACAAACTTTATATCACACGGTCGTGCAAAATACGACCACACAACTATGAGTGTCAATAAAAATAGTATATAATACGAAATATTAACATTCAAATTCATTCTTTATTTATTACAAATATTATCCCACTATTTTACAAAAATAGCGAGAACTACTATTGCTCTAACTCGGACCATCACTCTGTCCCCCGACTAGTTCCCGCAACGTTCTCATTTCCTGAAGAGGACAATAGATGAAAAGGGTGAGCTCAACTAGCCCAGTAAAGAATATTATGACTAAGATAATGAAAAATAAATTATCGTTAGCCGTCAATAAATCAGATAAAATATTATTGACAACAAGTTTTAGATCAATATTCGCAGCGAAAATAACCGTTCATCATCAATATTTTATCCCTGTAACATCAATCAATATACATCTCAAATCAAATATTCATCTTTGCACTACAGGCCAAAGATATTCACTTGTATCATCAGTGGTCATGTTCATCTCAACACCTGTCATCTTTGCACTACGGCCAAAGATATTCATCAGGTAATCATTCATCTTTGCTATACAGGCCAAAGATATTCAGTTATATCACCTTTTAAGACTGAGGATGATGAAAAACAATATAAATAAAGAATCCAGTGAGATAAAGGACAAGATTAAGTATTCGTATTTTAGTTTATTCAAGTTCAAGAATATTCCATAATAATACTTTGTGGAGCAAAATTCAAGAATAAAGCTCAAAACTTAGATCTAACTAAAGATAGCAACTATAACAGACAATTTAGACAAATAGAAGAAAATTTAGTTTTCTGTAAATAGTGCCGTATACGTGAATAGTAACCCCGACGAAAAAAGTAAGAATTTCATAATAAAATCCATGCCAATATTTTGGTATAATGATATTGAAAAGAATAACATCATTTACGAAAGAAAATAACATCTCTTACCTCAAAAGAATAGTACTTCTGGCTGGAATATCGGATATAATATCGAAGGAAACTTGCACTGAATAGTAATACTCAAAATATCTAAATACTCACAAAAATACGCTCGATATTATAGAGAGAGAAAACTTCTGATTCTGGTGTGATTTTCAATTCTAACCTAAGCACCCTATTTATAGGAAAAGCTTAGGATGCCAAAGTAGACTAAATTAATAAAATAATATTATTTTAAAAAAAAATCTCCGGCCGCCTCCCAAAACAAAAGCCATCAGCCTTTTTTCAACACCAACCAAAAGTGGGGCCCGCCTCCTATTAAAAAAATATTTATTTTTTAAAACTTCAATAATTCATAATAAATAGCCCCTTAGTCAGAAAAATACAAATTCTATGTCTTTTCCATAGGAAATTTAATTCTCTACAACTTTGTAGAAGGAAGTTTTTCCAAATTCCAAACATAAATTATTTCGAAATCCATAAACGGATGATTTTTCACACCAAAATACTGATAAAAACACATCAGCGCTAATTCCTTCTTTTATATCCACAAAATAAATATTTATTTATCATATAAATCAATAATTAATTATTCACAAATAATATTACAGAACTACAATATTGACAACCAGGTCGTTCTCAGGAAAGAGGGGGCCTTCCGATAAGGACTTCTCCTTACTGGCGCGAAATTAAATAACCCCTCCTAGACAGAACTTCCTTAGACATTGTCAATAATGCTATCTAATAATATTATTGAAATAATATGAATTATTGAGTTGATAATGTGAAATACTGTGCAGTGACAATTATTGAATCAATAATACCAAAATATCAACTGTAGCCATTATTGAATCATATAAAATAGCAACGTAGCAATTATTGAGTCAATAAAATATCAATGTAACAATTATTGAGTCAATAATATAAAATATCAACGTAACAATTATTGAGTCAATAATATAAAATATTGAACAGTAATTACTGTAACAATAATTGAGTAAGTGCATTCTCACGTAAGAATCAATAATTCAAAATACTGTGCAATACCGTGTGCTACTGTGCAACACCGCGTATTACTGTATTTTAACCACCGGGTATTTCAACAGTACTAACGGTAACAACTACGTCGTTATTTTATAAAAAAGTTATTTCTGTCGCTTTCTATATCCGACAGTTATTCCGTTGTGGGGCCCACAAATAGCTGCGCCGTCGTACGAATATTCCCCGACAATAAGAATATTCCACGACCAAACAAAAATTCCCCGACAACAATGAATATTTTATAACCACTTGCTCATTTTAAAATATTTGCACATTTCACCCATAACTTATCACATTTATCAAATCAACACCTTACTATTTCGAAATAATATATAAAGAAAATTAAATCTTTATTCATAAAAGTTGGGGTCTTACAACCTCCCCTCCTTATGAAATTTCGTCCTCGAAATTGATGTACGTACCTAGTATGTCGAAAAGGTGAGGATACCTCGCTTTCATTTCCGATTCCAACTCCCAGGTCATTTCCTCAATAGCATGGTTTCTCCACAAAACTTTAACTTGAGGTATAATTTTCGAGCGTAGGACATGCTCTTTCCTATCCAAGATCTTGACAGGTACCTCCTCGTACGTTAAATCTTCGACTATCTCGTCTGGTTCTAGCTCAATAATGTGGTTTGGATCCTTCACATATTTACGTAAAACAGATATGTGAAAAAACGTTATGAACACGAGACATGCTTGGAGGTAAAGCGAGTCTATAGGCCACCTTTCCTACTCGGTCAAGGATCTCAAATGGACCAATGAATCATGGATTGAGCTTTCCTCTCTTTCCAAACCTCGTAACTCCTTTCCATGGAGCAACACGTAATAACACATGGTCCCCAACATTAAATTCCAAGTCCTTTCGATGAAGATCCGCATAACTCTTTTGTGGATCTTGTGCAGTTTGTATCCGTTGCCGGATCATTTGGATCTTTTCTGTAGTCATACGTACCAACTCCGATCCCAACAATGTTGCTTCACCCACCTCATCCCAGCATACTAGAGAGCGACACTTTCTCCCATACAACACTTCGAATGGAGCCACGCCTATACTTGCTTGATAACTGTTGTTGTAGGAGAATTCCACCAATGGTAAGAACTTATCCCAACTCCCTTTGAAGTCTAGAACACAAAGTCTTAATAGATCTTCAAGAGTTTGAATAGTTCTTTTCGATTGTCCGTTTATTTGAGGATGATAAGCCGAACTGAATCGTAAATCCGTGCCCATAGCTTTCTGCAAACTGATCCAAAATCGTGAAGTAAATCTAGGGTCACGATCCGAAAATATGGATACTGGCATGCCATGCAATCTCACAATCTCATTCACGTACATATGAGCAAGACGTTCAAGGGAATAAGTCTCTCGTATCGGCAAGAAATAAGCAGACTTGGTTAATCTATCAACAATAACCCAAATCGCATCTATGCCTTGAGAAACCTTGGGAAGACCCGTAACGAAATCCATCGTAATATGTTCCCACTTCCATTTCGGAATCTCCAGTGGTTGCAATGGACCCTTCGGCACTTGATGCTCCGCCTTTACACATTGACAAGTCAAACATCTCGAAATAAACTATGCGATCTCTCTTTTCATATTACCCCACCAAAATGTATGTCGAAGATCACGATACATTTTGGTACTCCCAGGAGGGATTGCAAACGGTGTGTTGTGTGCCTCCATCATGATTCTATACTTTAAGTCGGAATCGTTAGGAACACAAAGTCTGGAGTTGACTCGAAGTATTCCCTCTTCATCGATTCTTGCTTCTGGAATGGCACCTTCTTGCACCTTCTTCTTCATCTTCATCAGCTCCGGATCCGTAGCTTGAGCAGCTTTAACTTTATTAATCAAAGCTGGTTCTACGTGTATACTTGACATCATCGCACTCGTTCCCACATATGATCTTCTACTCAACTCGTCAGCTACCACGTTCACTTTTCGAAGATGATATTGGATGGTATGATCGTAATCTTTCAACAGCTCAAGCCAACGTCGTTGCCTCATGTTGAGTTCCTTCTGAGTGAAGAAATATTTAAGGCTCTTATGATCCGTATAAATCTCCACTTTCTCCCCGAACAGGTAATGTCTCCAGATCTTCAACGCAAAAACGACTGCTACCAACTCTAGATCATGAGTAGAATAATTTCTCTCATATTCTTTGAGTAGTCGCGAGGCATAGTCTATGACTTTCCCATGTTGCATGAGAACACATCTTAACCCTTTACCCGAAGCATCGATGTAGATAACAAATTCATCCGAACCAGATGGTATTGTCAGAACAGGTGCCGAGATAAGTCTTCTCTTAAGCTCTTGGAAGTTCTTCTCGCATTCCTCGCTCCAAACGATTTTTGTATCTTTCCGAGTCAACTGAGTTAATGGAGTAGTGATTCGAGAAAATCCCTCTACGAACCTCCGATAATAACCAGTTAAGCCCATAAAACTTCGTACTTCGGTCATCGACTTAGGTCGCTCCCAGCTTTGTATTGCTTCAATCTTCGTCGGGTCAACAGATACTCTACGTTTCGATATCACGTGCCCAAGGAATGCTACTTCCTCAAGCCAGAACTCGCATTTCTTCAGGTTGGCATATAGCTTGTTCTCACGAAGCTTTTGAAGTACCAGCTTCAAGTGGTGCTCATGATCTTCACGACTTTTAGAATAAATGAGGATGTCATCAATAAAGACAACAACGAACTGATCCAAATATTCCTTAAATACACGGTTCATCATATCCATGAAAGCAGCAGGAGCATTAGTCAATCCAAAAGACATGACTAAGAACTCATAATGCCCGTACCGAGTTCTGAAAGCAGTCTTTGGAATATCCTCAGTTTTAATCTTCAGCTGATGATATCCAGAACGAAGATCGATCTTTGAAAAGAATTGCGCTCCTTGCAACTGGTCGAACAGGTCATCAATACGAGGTAGCGGATACCTATTCTTGATGGTTACATGGTTCAACTCCCGATAGTCAATACAAAGTCGCATACTCCCGTCTTTCTTCTTTACGAATAAAACAGGAGCATCCCAAGGAGACGTACTAGGACGAATAAAATCGATGTCTAACAATTCCTGTAATTGGACCTTTAACTCCTGAAGTTCAATAGGAGCCATTCGATATGGGATTTTAGAAATGGGCTTTGTACCTGGTTCAAGGTCAATAAAGACTTCAACTTCACGTTCTGGGGGTAGACCGGGAAGTTCTTTGGGAAATACATCAGGAAACTCCTTAATAACGAAAATATCATTCAAATCTAATGTATTCTGGTTTAGATCAGTGACATGAGCTAAGAAAGCTTGACATCCGTTTTTCAATAAACGAATAGCTTTATGACTTGATATGATATTGACTGATTTTAGTGGCTTGGTGATTTGGATTCGCACAACAGGTTGAGTAGGAATATGAAAACTAACAACCTTACGAAAACAATCAATTTTGGCATGGTAAGTGGTTAACCAGTCAATTCCTAAAATCACGTCAAATGCAAGTATTTTCAAAGATATAAGATCGACAGGTAAGGTAAGGGTACCAATCTGAATCACACAAGATTTGTAAACTGTAGATGTAACAAAGGTTTCTCCTAACGGAGTTTCAACAGATAAGTCAAAGTCTAATTTATCAGAAGTCAAGTTCAAACGTTGAGCACAAGCAGGTGAAATAAAAGAATGGGTAGCACCGGTATCTAACAAGGATGTAAATTTCGCAAGAGTTTATGATTAGCTTACCCGTAATCACCTCGTGTGGATTCCTCGTGTTTTGGGCTGTCACGACAAACGCTCTTCCAGGAATCACCGACTTTGACTTGTCCGAAACCGCCTTTGGAATCACCTACCCCCGCTGGACTTGGTTTCGCAACAGGACAATCTCGAGCTATATGTCCTTCTTTTCCACAGTTATAGCATGCTTTGAATTGTTGTGGGCAGTTTCGGCTGATGTGTCCCTCTTTTCCGCATTTATAGCATACGACCGGTGGTCGTTCTCCTCCCCTAGAAACAGTTGATGCTGGTGCTGATGTTGATGTCTTCACGTTCTCATTGTTATACCTTCTCTTCTTGAAATCTCCCCCCAATTCGCTTTTCCTACTATCATGGCCACGATTACCACCGGAGTGGTTACCACTTCTATCATACTTTCCTCCTCGCTGGTTGTCATTGCTCCGATGACTGCTGCCATCGGTACGACCTTAGTTGTGGTCCCTCGGTTGAACATAATCATTATCTCGTTCTAACAACTGGGCCCTGTTCACTACATCTGAATATAGAGAAAATTTATGAGAAATGAGGTATTGACGTATTTCGGGTTTCAAACCTCTTAGAAACATCCGCGTCATACGTTCCTCATTCTCCACCAAATGAGGTGCAAACCTGGACAGCTCCGTGAACTTAACCTTGTACTGGGATACCGTCATGTTGTTTTGCTCGAGTCTGATAAACTCTACCTCCTTCATATGACGAATACTTTCAGGAAAGTACTTGTTATTGAACAGTTTCTGGAATGCTTCCCAAGACATCTTGAGTGCGGCAGGCTGGGTACGCTTCACAGATTCCCACCAGTAATCTGCCTCTCCACGGAACATAAGCGTGGCGAATGGAACCTTCTGTTTCTCCGTGCATCCCAAGACATCAAATATCTTGGTAATTTGCTTAACCCACGTCTCTACCTTGATTGGGTCCGGCTTGCCCAGAAACTCTGGTGGTCCTAATTCTTTGAACTGCTTGGCAGTGACAATTCGCGTGTTGTTATTATCTCCACCTGTATGTTGCACACGAGTCTCCCTCGTCTGGTTTTGCATGAACTGCAAAAAACTTCTAAACATCTCATCGTTTATCGTCTGACCAGCGTTATTTTCAGGATGAACATTGCCTTCTTGTTGCACGTTCTCCTGGTTAGTGATTAAAGGTGTCTCCACGGTCTCATTCACTTCATTGTTAACATTCTCAGCTGCCATTCTCAAATACTGCCATAAAACAAGGGTTAATTAAACAAATTAACATATCACATATTAACCCTATGCTCCGACTGACCAATTAAATACCACATAAGCTTAGGTCGGACATACTAGTGAAGGATTTACTCGTCTCTCCCCTCCTAGTTCTATTCTCAGATCTCTGCCAGAGACCATATCCCTAAGCTCTGATACCAACTGTGACGCCCCCCAGAATAGGTCCAGTCAACCCAACCCATTCTTAGTCGCCAAATACATGGTACAGAACTCAAATACAAACTTTATATCACACGGTCGTGCAAAATACGATCACACAACTGTGAGTGTCAATACAAATCGTATATAATACAAAATATTAACATTCAAATTCATTCTTTATATATTACAAATATTATCCCACTATTTTACAAAAATAGCGAAGACTACTACTGCTATAACTCGGACCATCACTCTGTCCCCCGACTAGTTCCCGCAACGTTCTCATTTCCTGAAGAGGACAATAGATGAAAAGGGTGAGCTCAACTAGCCCAGTAAAGAATATTATGACTAAGATAATGAAAAATAAATTATCGTTAGCCTTCAATAAATCAGATAAAATATTATTGACAACAAGTTTTAGATCAATATTCGCAGCGGAAATAACCATTCATCATCAATATTTTATCCCTGTAACATCAATCAATATACATCTCAAATCAAATATTCATCTTTGCACTACAGGCCAAAGATATTCACTTGTATCATTAGTGGTCATGTTCATCTCAACACCTGTCATCTTTGCACTACGGCCAAAGATATTCATCAGGTAATCATTCATCTTTGCTATACAGGCCAAAGATATTCAGTTATATCACCTTTTAAGACTGAGGATGATGAAAAACAATATAAATAAAGAATCCAGTGAGATAAAGGACAAGATTAAGGATTCGTATTTTAGTTTATTCAAGTTCAAGAATATTCCATAATAATACTTTGTAGAGCAAAATTCAAGAATAAAGCTCAAAACTTAGATCCAATCAAAGATAGCAACTATAACAGACAATTTAGACAAATAGAAGAAAATTTAGTTTTTCCGTGAATAGTGCCGTATACGTGAATAGTAATCCTGACGGAAAAAGTAAGAATTTCATAATAAAATCCATGCCAATATTTTGTTATAATGATATTGAAAAGAATAACATCATTTACGAAAGAAAATAACATCCCTTACCTCAAAAGAATAGTCCTTCTGGCTGAAATATCGGATATAATATCGAAGGAAACTTGCACTGAATAGTAATACTCAAAGTATCTAAATACTCACAAAAATACCCTCGATATTATAGAGAGAGAAAACTTCTGATTCTGGTGTGATTTTCAATTCTAACCTAAACACCCTATTTATATGAAAAGCTTAGGATGCCAAAGTAGACTAAATTAATAAAATAATATTATTTTTTAAAAAATCTCCGGCCGCCTCCCAAAACAAAAGCCATCACCTTTTTTCAACACCAACCAAAAGTGGGGCCCGCCTCCTATTAAAAAAATATTTATTTTCCAAAACTTCAATAATTCATAATAAATAGCCCCTTTTGTCAGAAAAATACAAATTCTATGTCTTTTTCATAGGAAATTTAATTCTCTACAACTTAGTAGAAGAAAGTTTTTCCAAATTTCAAACATAAATTATTCGAAATCCATAAACGGATGATTTTTCACACCAAAATGCTGATAAAAACACATCAGCGCTAATTCCTTCTTTTATATCCACAAAATAAATATTTATTTATCATATAAATCAATAATTAATTATTCACAAATAATATTACACAACTACAATATTGACAACCAGGTCGTTCCCAAGAAAGAGGGGGCCTTCCGATAAGGACTTCTCCTTACTGGCGCGCAATTAAATAACCCCTCCTAGACAGAACTTCCTTAGACATTGTCAATAATGCTATCTAATAATATTATTCAAATAATATAAATTATTGAGTTAATAATGTGAAATACTGTGCATTGACAATTATTGAATCAATAATACCAAAATATCAACTGTAGCCATTATTGAATCATATAAAATAGCAACGTAGCAATTATTGAGTCAATAAAATATCAATGTAACAATTATTGAGTCAATAATATAAAATATCAACGTAGCAATTATTGAGTCAATAATATAAAATATTGAACAGTAATTACTGTAACAATAATTGAGTAAGTGTCTTCTCACGTAAGAATCAATAATTCAAAATACTGTGCAATACCGTGTGCTACTGTGCAACACCGCGTATTACTGTATTTTAACCACCGGATATTTCAACAGTACTAACGGTAACAACTACGCCATTATTTTATAAAAAGGTTATTTCTGTCGCTTTCTATATCCGACAGTTATTCCGTTGTGGGGCCCACAAATAGTTGCGTCGTCGTACGAATATTCTCCGACAACAAGAATATTTCACGACCAAACGAATATTCCCCGACAACAATGAATATTTTATAACCACTTGCTCATTTTAAATTTTTTGCACATTTCACCCATAACTTACCACATTTATCAAATCAACACCTTACTATTTCGAAATAATATATAAAGAAAATTAAATCTTTATTCATAAAAGTTGGGGTCTTACATATATAGATCATATATGAATTTTGACTTTTCGAACATGTTTATATGGCCTTGAAATGCATATTTAAAGTATTGAAACCACTAGCATACTTGATCGTAAATTAAAACGTTTTCAAAAGAGAAACTTATGACTTTCAAAGTGAACTTAACAAAGACTTGTGTCTTTTAGATTGTGACCACTTAAATACATGTATGTAACTTATGTATGCGTTATAATACATGTGAATAACGGTTACGAGATACTTTACAAGTACCGTGTTGTCTTTTTGACTTGGTGAACCTTATAATAGAAACTTAGAATGTGAATGCTAATGACATCGATTACCTATGTGAAATACTTTATGATCATGCAAGCATATATGTTAGAATTTCATTATGCCTATAGATGTGTTGACATGAGCATTATATACAGATTTCACTTATGTACGCATGTTCATAGAAAAGTGGATTTCTAAGGCATGAACTAGTGGTTCAAGTATGCATGAGTAGTATACGCACAAGCATGTTTACTAAGTGTTATTCGCCTTGTTATGTGGTATTATGACTTTAATAGTTGACATTAAGGCATGGACTTGATTAACATAAGATTTACCGGCATTGAATGTAACGATTGTGATTTTATATAATAATTTTAAATATTTATTGAGATAAATAAATATTTTATGTGATTTATTTATGGAGTTAAATAAATAAATTATGTAATTTATGGAGTAATTTAATTAAGTGTTATATATTAATTAAATGAATGTGTAATAATTATTTAATTAATGTATACTAATTTTATATTATAGTTCTAATTTAATTGAGATAATTGAATTAGATGAATTATGTGATGAAGTGTTACATGAATTATAATTAGCGAGTAATTATAATTATGTGACAAGTTTATGTGATTAATTGATGTTAGATTTTAATTGATTAATTAGTTGATTAATATTTAATTGATTAAAATATGACATTAAGTTATGTGTTAAAATGATTTGTTAAAATAAAGAAAAAAAATTAAATGATTTTTACCAAACAAGGCCCTTGCTTTTGTTTTAAAAGATTGTTGCCAAACAGGGCCCTTACACTAGCTTAAACCTAATTTACCTAAACCATGCCTAAGTTAGTAAAACTAGTTTCTAATTTTCCTGTTGCCAAACAAGTCAAAAGGACTTTTGAATTTTTGTAACTCCTAATTTAATTGGATTATTAAATATTAGTTAGTACATATATTATTGATATATGTCAGTTATATATCTATATACTACGTAAAGAAAAACTACGTTAGTTTAAGCCTAAGACTAAGAAGAAAAGAGAGAGCAGAGAAGAAGAATAGCAGAGAAGAGTTTGAGAAGAAGAGCAAGGAGGAAGAAGAGTTCATAGAATTAAACACATATTATCTTCTTCATCAAACCATTAGCAAAAAGGTATCATCTATAATTTCTAATGATTATGGAACTCTGTTATATGTTTATGTGTGTTCATCCTCTGTTAAAAATAAGTTTTCATGAAATTATGTAATCATGAATTTTATATATATATATATATATATATATATATATATTGTATCCATATGTTGATTGTGGTAATTGTATGACATAAGAGGATTTTTAGAAATTCAAATTACTGTAGAAATATATTTTAACAGAGAATTTATATTTATATGAGTTCATATGGAATTTCATGAGTTTGGTTAAATTTAATTGAGAAATTAAATTTAATTGAAAAATTCATGCAATTGGTATGTGTTAATATGCTTATTAAGTAATTACTTGATGCTATCTTCAACTTCGTATGTAATGCATGTATATAAGTTCGAATTGATGGAAAAAAAATAGATTACAGTAGATTATTTTTGAGAAAATATGAGTTTTCATGAAAATGACCAAAATGGATTTTCAAAACTTGTGATTATCATTGTTTAAATGATTTTGTGTTTGGAAGCATGCTTTATATATGTGTAATAGCGTATATATGTTTTTACAGAGTCTATAGTACTGTATTTTTAGCGTTGTTGGATTGTTTGGGTTGGTCGGTTAAACAGAGGGTCGTGGCTGTCTGCGTCTGGCCGAGCTGCTGCGCAGCTGCGCCGGCAGCCAGGCCAAAAGCAGTGCAGCTGCGCCACTGGCCTATCCCAGATTTCTTCCCTGCGCAGCTGCGCCTGTTTGAAGGCAGCTGGCTGCGCAGCTGCGCCGGGCACAGTGCTTGGGCAGTGAGTTTTGTTTACTTGTGTAGTTTTATTTGATAGCTTATGATAATTGGTTATAATAATGAGCATGAATTCAGTGGCTATAACATGTTGCTAGTATGAGTTGGACAATTTCATAATTAGAAGAAAAAAAATTGAAAACCTTAATTAAATTATAATTGTTTATTAGTAAAATGAGTTACTTAATTATAATTTGATTAATTATAATTAAGAGTAAATATTTAATTTAAATTATAATTTTTGTGAAATTATAATGTATAGAAGTTGATTTATTTTAATCAATTAGATGTTAATTTAAATTATAATTTATGTAATTATAATTTAATAAATGCATGTTTAATTATGGATTATAAATTGATAATTATATGATTAATTATAATTTGTGTAATTAAATGCATGATGTGGTCTAATTGATTATAATTATTTATAATTTAAATGGTAATTATAATTTAAGTAATTATAATTTGATTAAGTATTTGAATTATAATTGTTTAATTATGATTTAGTTAAATACATAATTAATTTAATTATGTGAATATGTGTGTGATGTAATTAACTATGTGATGGTTAATTATTGTTATTTATTTAATTAGAGTGAGTTAACCATGAGGGTTAACCACTTATGTGAATTAGTTATGTGTTAACTAATTTAGGTTATTGTGATCAAATATATATGTGTAGGAAGTATTAAAGTACGTGAATTGAGTTAAGTAGCTTGCGCGTAAGGCAAGTATTTTAACCCTAAACTTGTTAATTCTATACAATTTCTTTGAGTTCATATATTCATTGTTGAGAATGTCCTTTACATTTCTGTATTGGACAATTGTTTATTTAATTAAAATAATCTTAACTTATTGTTCAAGTAAGATCTAGTTTATTATTTTAAATGCTTTAAGTTTACTTCTAAAGCATATGTTAATTCATAACTCTTTTATTTATGAATTATTGAAAGTCGATTCAACTAATCCTTAGTTGATGAACGTGAATTCTAAATTACCTTTGTAAGCTTATCCAAACCAAACTTTCTTTGGTGCGGACTTGAATTCAAATTACTGAGTTGAACAATCCTAATTATTAGGGAAGATGATTACGCATAGCGTTAAGATGTTTGTGCACAATACATGGTACAAAGGGCTGATCCCCCTAAGTATGAGTTAAGGTCCATAGTCTTATTGACTGTTAAAGGTTTAAATAGAAATATTTATAACCTAGGACAAGAAGAGTTCAAAGGTCTTATGACCCTCAGATAAATTCTATATTCGAATTTTAATGTTGATAGATAATTATTATTCAATTCTTTATTATTGAAGCAAGCTAAGTTGTTCAGATTCTTTTAAAGATATCCTTTCATGTATATATTATTGTTAAACTCCAGTGAGCTGTGGTTTGCTCACTCTTGCATTAAATAACAATTTCAGTAAAGGTTGATAACGTTGATGCTCCGTCTACAAGTAAGGGCAAGGGAAAGCAAAGCAAGTGAAGACTTTTTTTAATTTAATTGAGAATGATTGTAATGAGACTTGAATGTTATGTTTCCGCACTTTATTATTTCATGTCAGGTTTAGAGTAACCCGGGATTATTTTAAAAAGGTTGTAACTCATGTTGTAAGGGAGATTTATTTATTTTAATCTAAATTGTAGGTTATTTTGCATTATTAATTGGATAGATGTATGTTATATTAGAAAGTGAACACCAAATCATGTGGAAACGAAGTACCCGGATTTGGGGGTGTCACAGGTTGGTATCAAAGCCATAGGTTATGAAACCTTAGGTGGGGGAAAAACCTTAGGTAGTAGCCTTATAGGTAAGATCGAAAAGATAAATGTGCTAGGTAAAGATAATAAACTACCTTTTGTGCCTATGTGTTTACATTATAGTATTCGAAGAGTGTCGACTTGATATCACGTAATAATGAACTTTAAAATTCTTTTGTCAGGATGTCGAACTGTTGGAGAACCTAGTCAGGCTAGAGAGGATGTACCTCAGGTGCCTAGAGAGGAAGAGCCCCGTGACATACATATTGTCTGGGAGCAGCTAGTTAGGAGAGAAGCCATCTCCAGTGATCACCGTAGCTGGTCGGGAGCGTGAGCTGACACCTATTCCAGAGGATGAGGACGAGGACGAGTCTGAAGAGGAGGAAGAGGATCCCGAAGAGGAATTCCCACCTCACTCTACTAGTGCTGAGATGTACGAGGCAGTCTACGATAGCAATATGGAACTTTATGGACGAGTAGGAGATCTCGAGGAGACTTTTCAGCAGCGAGACGAGACGATCGAGGAAATGGCAAGTGACCTAGGAGATGTACAGTGGAACCTGATGCATATGGAGGTTGAGAGAGATGCTGCTCGATTTGAACTGGCAAAGCTGAAGCAAGACATCCAGGAGGAGTCGAGGAAGCGTGCCAGAGCTGAAGACTCAAGTTTGAGGGCTAATCAACTAGCCGATCGAGCTGAAGGTGAAGCTGAAGCCTAAGAGGGCCAAGTTGAGGGAATCAGAGTATGCTTTTCATACAGATATAGAGAGAGCTCAGGACCGTATTTTCTACTACCCAGCTCAGTTCCAAGGTTTACCGTAGGTATGTGGTGGACCGAAGAACGGCGTTTAGGGTAATAGAAGAGGAACTGCAGAGAGGCTGTGCGACGCATTAATATGCCTAGGCAGTAGCAGCAGTAGCAGTAATAGCAGCAGTAGCAGTAATAGCAGCAGTAGCAGTGGTAGCAGTAGTAGAGTTTTGTTTATGTATTATTTTTTTTGAAATAATAAAGTAAATTCCATAATTTGAGATAAGAATGGGATAAGTTAATAATGTAATCCTGCAACTTTTCCAGTTCAGGAAAGGATGATGTAAATGGCAGAAATGCTATCTTTTTGATGTTTTTTTACTACGAGTAATGAATAAAAGAAGTTTATGGACGTGCTATGTGTTATATGTGAACTGAGCCATTTAAATGTTGAAGTATGAACTTGGATACTTAATAGTTGAATAAAGGGTCTAATAATAATTTCTTAACAGAAAATGCCTCCTAGAAGAATAGTAACGCGTCAAAACCCTGAGGGTTCGACAAACAACAACAATAACGATGGGACGAATCCCAACTCGGTTCAGCAGTTGGTGAACCTGTTGACGGAAGCTCTTGCGAATCAGTCGCAGGTGCAAGGTACGACGTTCAAGGAATTCAAGGTAGTAGGACCGCCTGAGTTCAAAGGATCGACTAACCCTATCGAAGCTCAGACGTGGGTTATGGAAATGGAGAATGTATTTGAAGTGGCTAGAGTAGGTGAAGACCAGAAGACAACATTCACGGCTTTCATGTTGAAGTCAGATGCTAGCTTTTGGTGGCAGGCTAACAAGACCCGAGAGGAAGAAGGAGTCATAACGTGGGAACGTTTCAAGGAAATGTTCTACGAGATGTACTTTCCAGTGAGTTCGCAGGACCAGATGGAGGTCCAGTTCCTAGAACTTAAGCAAGGAGGGATGACGGTGTCCGAGTATGCCGCTAAGTTTAACGAGTTGGCCAGGTTCGCTACATACCAGGTCAGCACTGACGCTAGGAAAGCGAGGAGGTTTGAGCGGGGACTAAAGCCCTGGCTCTACAGCAAGGTTTCCATGTTCCAGCTGAATACCTTTGTAGCGATACTGGAGAAAGCCAGACTTGCTGAAGGAGGAAGCGAAGCGGTGACGAAGTTCAACCAAGATAAGAAGAAGAAGAATGAGGTAGAAACCAAAACTGGGGGTAGCAGTGCTGGGAACCAAAAGAGGAAGTGGTCTGATAATACCTTTGCTGGGAGTCAGCAAGGAAGCCAGTAGAAAAGGAAGTTTGAAGCATGTGCTACATGCAGTAAGAATCACACTGGCATGTGTATGAAGGGGAAGCGGGTGTGCTTCAACTGTGGTCAGGAAAGCCACATTGCGCCTAATTGCCCAAACCCGAAGAAGGGAGCTTGCTTTACATGTGAATCCAAAGATCACATGGCTCGCAACTTCCCGAAGAAGCTGGCAGCAGGGTCAACAAGGAGCGGAGGGAATGGAAGCGGCAGTACCGTTACTATTGTTACACCATTGCCAGCTGTTCGACCCACTACAAGGACATTCAATATGACGGTGCAGGATGCTGTGCAATCAAAAGACGTGGTGTCAGGTATTATTTCGGTTAATAGTATAAATGCATATGTATTATTTGATTAGGGTGTTACTTGTTCTTTCATATCTGATGATTTTGCTAAAACCCTAGACTTACCTGTAGAGGAGTTAATTTACCCTTTGAACATAGAGATTGCGAATAGGGAGGCTATTCCTGTTAGGAGCATTTATAAGAACTGTAGATTGGACATTAAGGGTCAGGAGCTTAGAGTAGATTTGATTCTGATAAAACTTGGGGAATTCGACGTCATACTAGGTATAGATTGGTTGTTCAACCATGGGGCGGTAATCGACTGTCAGAAGAAGTTGGTAAACTTACGACTCCGTCGAAGTTAGGTGTTCTATGGTAGCAAATCGCCTAGACAAGCGAGTTGTCTGACGGTTATGCAAGCCAAGAAACTTCTGACGCAAGGCTGTGTAGGATATCTAGCCTACATAGTAGATACGCGTAAGGAAAGCCCGAAGGTGGAGGAAATATCGGTAGTTAAGGAGTTTATAGACGTTTTTCCTGAGCGATTTGCCAGGACTTCCGCCAGATAGGGAGACAGAGTTCGTGATCGATTTAGCGCCGGGAACTGCTCAGATTTCAAAGGCTCTGTACCGAATGGCTCCAGTCGAGATGAAGGAACTGATGGTTCAACTACAAGAACTGCTAGACAAGAAGTATATCTAACCGAGCGTTTCGCCGTGAGGAACGCCTGTTTTGTTTATTAAGAAGAATGATGGATCGATGCATCTTTGCATTGATTATAGGGAGTTGAATAAAGTTACGATCAAGAATAGGTATCCTTTACCTAGGATCGATGACTTGTTTGATCAACTGAAGGGTGCGAGGTACTTCTCGAAAATCAATTTGAGAAGCGGATATCATCAGTTGAAGGTGAGGAAGGAAGATATATCGAAAACGGCTTTTAGAACTCGGTATGGTCATTACGAGTTCTTGGTGATGTCATTTGGTCTCACGAATGCCCCAGCTGCATTTATGGACCTAATGAACAGGGTGTTCAAGCCATTTCTGGACAAGTTCGTGGTAGTGTTCATAGATGACATCCTGGTTTATTCCAGGACCGAGGAGGAACATGCTGAACATTTACGACTAACCTTAGAAGCACTGAGACGAGAGAAGCTTTACTGCTAAATTCTCGAAGTGTGAATTTTGGTTGGAACGTGTGCAATTTCTTGGCCACGTGATTGACAAGGATGGTATTGCGGTAGACCCGTCGAAGGTTGAAGCTGTTATAAATTGGGAACAGCCGAAGACGCCGTCTGAAGTGAGGAGTTTCTTGGGATTGGCAGGTTATTACCGAAAATTTATCCAAGACTTTTCTAGAATCACAACTTCGTTGACAAATTTGACTCGTAAAATAGTTAAGTTTGTTTGGACGGAGAAGTGTGAGGAGAGTTTTCAGGAGTTGAAGAAGAGGCTGAGTACTGCGCCTGTATTGTCTTTACCAGATAGTTCGGGGAATTTCGTGGTATATAGTGATGCCTCACATAAAGGATTAGGCTGTGTGTTGATGCAGAGCAGTAAAGTCATTGCCTATGCGTCACATCAGCTGAAGGATTATGAGAAGGGATATCCGACCCATGATCTAGAATTGGCGGCAGTAGTTCTTTGGCTCTTTTTCGCTCAATGTGCACTAAAGGAATTCCTAAACCTGAAAATCACGAAATAAGAGAAAAACACATGAAAAGCATAAGAATACTTGAGTTTCGACAACAGAACAAGCTGGTTACTATCCGAATAAGTGGTCAATAAAATCACTTATCAAATACCCCCAAACTTAAACGTTGCTTGCCCTCAAGCAACCAAAACAAAACTAAACAAAAGATGCAATGCACTATCTACAATGTATGCAACCTACACTATCATGAATGCGAATCCAAGCCTCAGTCAGTATTGATCTTTCATAAGCACTGCCTCAGAAAAATCACAAGACAATCAAACAAGAGAGAGAGAGACCCAAAAACAAGATCATACGGCATATTCTTGCAAATCCAAACCTGTCAGCACTGAAGTATTATGCGTTGTGTGCCTAGCAACCATTAAACATTATTTTGAACAAATATATCACATACTATGCTTCTTAGGGGAAAAATAAGCTTCAGCTCAAGAAAAGCAGTAAATCAGATAAGTTCTAACTAAGACCATACATTACTTAAGCTAAGAGTCAATAGGGGATTTATTATGCTTTTATTTCCTCATGAGGGCATTTTTGCACTTTTTTCGTGTACACAATCGACTGTGCAATTCCTAGTCCTCTTAGGCTTTTCAATGATACCCGTGTAGCGAGCTTTTGACCAACGACTCCAAGACCAGACGACCTTAGGGCGCTAGGTGTAGAGACACCCCGAGGGCTTACTTGCTCAAATATCAAAGGCCACAGAACTCGACGTAGCTGAAGTGTTTATTCTATTTTTTTCTTTCTTTTTCAAAGCATTTTCTTTTATTTTCTTTTTCTTTTTCTTTTCTTTTCAAAGGGGTGTGCGTCTTACGCTCCATCTCCCCACATAGCATGCATACCCCATGTTTTCCCCCAAACTTAAGCTTTTTACAGTCTAGTTATTATCATATGAGAACTGAAACTCTTTCATTAAAACATAGATTTCCTACCAGAAGACAAGTATGTGAAAATTTAAACTAGGCATGTCATGATGGTTACTCTATCGTGCTAACTGGCTACATAGTATCTGACAAATAAGGATTTATATATATGACAATATTATCAAGCTTAAGTCTCAAATCAGTTCAAAGATCAAGCGATTTCAGCTTCCTCACAGGCCAAATACATAACTAACCAACTGAAACTAGATTCATGCAAAATGTCCTAACACAAAATGCAAAAACAAAAGAAAAATTTAAAATTCTGACAAATTTTAATAAAATACGATCTACATGCACTAAATGACTAACATAGTACGATCTACATGCACTAAATGACTAACACAGTATGACATAAACTAACACAACATGAAATGAACTAACTACATGCAAAAACAAAACCAATACCCCCAAACTTGAAATGTTCAATGTCCTCATTGAAGGTAAAGGTAAAAAGAAAGTCCCCTATTCGGCTTCGTCGTCGCCCTTGTCCTCATCGTCCTCCTATTCTGGTGGTGTGTCTGGAGGTGGATAAGCAGCGGCGGATCCATATGTCGGGAACTGCACTTGCACTCCCATCTGGCCGAAAGCGTGGGACAATGCCCCGCAAAAATCTGTAGCAAAGGCCTGGAAGTTCGTGCTCATGGCATCCATCCTACACTGCAAACGCCTCTCCATCCTATCTATATGCTCCTGGACAATGTGTGAGGACTCGGACTGCTCTGGTGGCATCCTCTCAGAAGTCTCCCCCGTCTCTCTTTGATCTGGCAATATGAACCCTGCTCCCTGAGGATGAGACTTGCCGCCTTTCCATATCTTGAATGATTCAATGGTAGGGTGGTCAATGGTGCTCATGGGCATCTGCATTGGCTCTGCATCTGTCCACATAACTCCATTCATAATGCAGAGCCTGGTGATCACTGAAGCATGTGGAATACTAGCTGAATTATCGCCTCTCAAAAATTTAAGGATAGAACTGTTGATCTCATATCCCAAGTCAATCTTTTTTCCCTTGATGATCCCATACAGCAACACAGATCTGTCCTGGGTGACCTCATTCTGATGCCGTGTTGGCATCAGGTTTGCACATATAAAGTTGTACCATGCCTTGCCATATTTTCTCAAGGCGGCCTGGGGGAAATACAGCTTCTGATCAGTGCCTTGCTTTACTTTCCAAGTCGTGCCTGGCATGCACAGATAATCACAGATAGCGTCAAGCTCCGATCTTCACTCCCTAGCATAAAGAGAATCAGGTGCATCCAATGCAATATTTGGCAAACTAAACAGCTCATTGATGCTCTCCTTTGCAAAAGACACCTCGCATCCCCTCACGAAAATATTATTGGACTTTGTGAATTTCGCATTGGCATAGAATTCTTGTACCACAGATATGGGAGCTGCCATAGGATCCTCGCAGAAAAGATCCCAGCCCCGTGCTCTGATCATTGATACCATATGCCCGTCCAATTTCCTGTCCAGCTGCAGTCCTCGCTCCAAAAAAAATTTATGCCCACTAATGCGCTATGAAAGTACTACTGACCCTTCAGACTGATAAATTTGTGGTCATCATAGGCGATGCCACCTCCCCCTTGCTCGGAGTCACTGCCCATTGAGGTAGACTCTCTTCTACTCCGTTTAGATGCCATTTGGACTGAAATTTGAAGATTATACTCCAGCACTGTACTCAACGAACCAACCCAACTCAATAATCTATCTCTATTTCTCAATACCACACCCACTGTCTCAATTTGTTGCAGAAATCAGCCCTAATCCGCTGTATTGATGTGGTTAGGGGGATTTTAGGGTTCGTGAGGGAATAGTGAAGGAATTCGATTTGGAGCACGATGGATATGGAGTAATGGTGCTTTGGATTGAGGAGATAGAAGGGTTGATTTCAATTACAGCTAGCAGTGGCGAAGCCATATAGGATATGTGGGTCAATTGACCCCACTTAAAAAAATTGATTTATAATATAAGGTGAATTTTAAAAATTTTAAGTATTATATATAAATTAACCCCACTAAAATTTTATAAATTTTCTATTATACGGGGTCAAATTGAAAATTTATAACTTTGTCAATCAAATTTTAACCACATGACTCATATCTTCTCAATATATGTATATCTCTCTATAATATTTTAAACTAAATAATAATCTAATTTATATTATTTTTAAAAATAACTAATGAATTACTTATTTATAAACAGTTATGATTAAAAAAGTCTATTATGAGTCAATATAGTGTATACATACCGATATATTATTACTTATTATATTTTCATTGTAATATAGTGTGTATATATATGTGACCCGAAAGTATAAAGTATTAAAAAAAATAGCTCGGGGGCGCTGCCCCCGAACCCCCCGACAAATTATTTGTAGCTTAGCAATAATTTTGACCCCACTGATCAAACTTTCTAGCTTCGCCACTGGCAGCTAGGGCTTATAGTGGAAGAGGGGTGAAGGAGATTGAAGATGAGATTATGATGGAAATGGGGGGGTAAGGAACTCGAGGCTTATGAGGGATAAAGGGTTTTCGAACTTAGGAGAAGAAGCTCGAATGTTGTTATAATGATATGGGAGGCTAAATTTCTACCAATTTTTATTTAATACAAACACAACCTGCCCGACGAGCTGCCGCGCGCCTATCTCAAACCTATCTAGGCGCGGCCGCACCCTCTGCCAGTTTTTAATTTCTGCAGCCATTAGACATGCATTTAGGCCAAGGCATTTGAACTTTGCATTCCAAGCAGCCTTCACCTAAAACAAACATATAACATTTATTAAGCCCTCTTAAACTATCAAAAGTAAATATTTGATATTTACCAAAAATTTCTCTATGTGCGTATACGCAATGTGCAAGTGCATCACAATATATTCAATAAGCTTCTTATGTCCCAAAAATTATAGGCAACATGCAAGTGCAACGAAGTTATGTCCATTACTTTATATCCCCAAAAATTATACGCACTAATGCCTAAACCCAAAAATATAGGCAACGAACTTTTAAAACCAAAAATGATGAAAAATTTACAACTACAAATTACACTACTAAGAATTAAACATGGGGAAGGGAAATAAAGATAAACAATTAGAATTAAACAGGTAGGGAGAGAGAGAAATGATGGGGTGCCTCCCATCGAGCATTGAGTTTATAGTCCGTTAGCTGGACTTTGTCTGACACTACTATCCGATCCCCCGATGATATTTGAGGAACCCTCCATCCATTAGAACTGTCGTGTGAGCTTGGAGGCTTCCCATCATTAGAGGCTTCAGATTTAAACTACCTAGCACATGATGTGTATATGAATTCCCCATCCTGAAGGTCGGGGAGCTAGGCACCGCTTCCGTTGTGTGTGTAAAATGCTCGGGGCACTGAAGGCATAGACCACACAACGGGTTCTTCTTCAATTCTCTTTTCTTCAGACCACCATGGTTTCTAGATTATGCACTCTCTCATATCATCAAGATCCATATCTGTGATGTGGCTACCAAGGGGACAAGGGTGTGCAAATGTAACTGGCTTTTCCAACTTCGACGGAGAAGGCTCTTGGGATATTGTCACGGTTGGTTCATACTTTTCCACGTCCCCAATCGTCCAGCTGCATGTGCACTTTCGGCTCTTCATCAATTTCTGCATCTATATTATAGCACCAAGTATTCTGAGGGTCATTACTGATGGCTTCAGTCATTGGAGGTACTTGACTCTGAAGATTTTTCATTTGCGTCTCGTGCTCAAACACTTCCTCCTTCATTAAAACCATGCTGATTTGCTCCGCCCAATTCTAAAGATTCTCAATCGACTTCGCTTGCTCAATCAAGATCTCCTTTGTCGATGTTATAGAATTTACCCATAGACTTTCCAATCTTGCCTTTTGTGTTTCAGCCTCGGGATCTATGTACTGAGTCTCACTGGTAGGAGTATAGTTGATTAGGGCCATCTGGTTCTGAAAATTTTGGTTGGATAGTTCTTGGCTCCTAAGCATCTCCTCTTGGTTCGCTAAACTCCTATACAGGGCTTCCCTTAGTGACTGTTTTTCTTGTAAACACGGGGATTGATATGTGTGGTCTGGTGCATATATTGGACTTAGCTCGCAGTATTAGTCTTGATAGTTCGCTGAAGATTTTGGGTGATACCCCCAATCTTGCTGATACTTGGGAAACTCGTTGTGGAAGTATTCACCCCCATACTGCTCTTGTCCATAACTGATGGGATCCTGATGGCTCGTATAGCTCCCAGCACCATAGTCATAAGTCACTGCCATCTCTCGACTCTGCTTGGGCTTGTAACAGTATCCAACTTCCTCAAAAGAACCTCTAACTGTGCTGAGAGTAGTAGCAATTGGGTCGACGTCGTCATTCCCTACTTCCCTTGGTTGCTCTTTCCTTGTGTAACACCATGGATAGAAATTAAGATCCATTGTACCTGAAAAGAGAATATAGGAAGAGAATTAAAATAAAATAAAATGTTTAAATTAAGACTAATTTGATTGAAACTTAATGTTGGCAAACAGTTATCCAATTAACTCCCCGGCAACGGCGCCAAAAACTTGTTGGTCATTTTACCGATCAATATATTCGTGCAAGTATACACGGTCAACAAATAATAAAGTGTAAGTACAGATATCAGTTCCCACAGAGAATTAACAGATAAAAGGTCGCCAAATCAATATTCCATAATCATCTCAGTCTTATTTAAACAAGCGGTAAAGAGTTTTAATTAAAAACTAAATTAAACTAGACAAGGAATTAAACTTAAACGAATTAAACCTAGAGTAAAGCCAGATAATGAAGGCATGAGATTCCAATTTCCCATCATGGTTCATCTAAGTCGACATACTTCCAATTAGGTTAAATTAATCGTCAAAGTTTTTTAGCCAAGAACACGAAAGTGAGAGACGGCCATCTTTCGATGCATCGAATCCATATCACATACAATCCACAGAAGATAGACCGCACATAAACACCCACATTACCTAAACCACTATATATCTATGCGGTCTACAAATAAATAGGTTTAAGCTCAGGTTCTCAAATGACTACGAGCGGCTCTTCGGTATATGCTTATCCTAAGCATAAATCATACGTCTAACGTCATGTAAACATACAATCACCCGCTACTACGATTAGATCTAAACCCATATTTCGTCTGTCAAGTCCATATGGGTTATCATAGTAATTGGTAGCTAATCAATTAAGCAATGAAAGCATGAATCGCAATAGATAAGCACATAGCAATCAATAAAACCAACATGGAAGGCACATCAAAATAAACTACTCATTAGGTTCCATTGAAACCTCAAAATAAGTTTAAGTCATAAATAACTCAAATATATCATCCACAATATGAATATACATCATCTGAATACAAAATGAATACAAGGAGAGTAATGAGATAGAGAATGCAAATCTTTGTTCTTTCTCTAAGCTTGGATCCTTGATGATATCCAATTGCTTCAATCTTCAATACTAATCTAACCCTAGAAATTAACTAACTAATTAACCTTAACCTAATCTACTCCTAATCTAGACAAGGAATTGAAAGAGAATGAAATATAAAACTAAGGCTTCGAGACAATGTGAGCTCCCTCGTGGAGAGATTCCCCATCAAATGGGGTAAGAAACCCTTATAAGCTAGCCTCTTCTGTCTGTCTAAGTGAAGGTCAAAGCCTGGCAGTATTTTTGACTGGAACAAGCCGCGCGTGCTTAAGGCTTGAAGAGGGCGCGGTCGCACGGCTCTGGAATCCTGAGTTCTGCTGGCTTTTTGCTGCTAGGCTTCAAGGCTGGCTGCTGCATGCTTTCTTGCTGCTTTCATTTGCACTTCTTAAGCCTTATTTGTTGCTCCTTCACCCATGCCATCCTTATGCTTTAAGCTACTATCTATGCTTTGCCCCATTTTAGCGTTCTTTGGCTCTTTTTCACTCAATGTGCACTAAAGGAATTCCTAAACCTGAAAATCACAAAACAAGGGGAAAACACATGAAAAGCACAAGAATACTTGAGTTTCGGCAACAGAACAAGCTGGTTACTATCCGAATAAGTGGTTAATAATACCACTTATCAGTCATTGTCTGGGAGATCGAGGATTTGATTTCCTCTTATCAGGTCCCCATTTTCAATCATGTCTTAAATCAAGTTACAAAGTGCCCAGCAATCTTCAGTATCATGGCCAGGTGAATTTGAATGGTACTGACATATTTGGTCAGGTTTAAATTTTATGGCTCGAGGGTTCAATGGAGGTAACAAGTCTGCAACCATTCCTTCGTTAATAAGCATTTGAAGGATTTCTTCCATTGATTGATTTAGGTTGGTGAAGTTCATCTGGAATAGGAATTTCCCATCTGCTCGGAGATTCTCTTCTTCGGCCACCCTGTTGGCCCAATGATCATTCTCATTAGACTGGTATTGACTTCTCGGGGAAATGATCTCTGGTGTGGGAGGATGATCAACCATGGACTGGTTGATTTGTTTTACCATATTCCTGGTGATCTGATGCTAGTAAATGACCAGTTCTGCTAACTGCTCGATCTGCTCCTTAATAGACTTGATCTCCTACTCTATCAGGAACCGCCTTTCAAAAACTTCCCAACTATCTGGGCTGGTGTTGTTGGATTGAATTGATTCTTCCTACATAACGGAGGTAATTGGATCCTTCTCCATTTGTGGCGCTGATCATGCTGACATTCTCCTCTTTATGCTATGGCAGAGGATTGTTCTGCACATGGGCTTTGTAACCACAATCTCTCCGCTGTCAATCAATTCTTGTATTTTGTGCTTGAGAGACCAACAGTCTTGGGTTTAATGGCCTGGAGATCCAGAGTGATAAGCACACTTCTTGCTTGGGTCGAAATTACGACCATTAGTAGTTGGTTGGTGGAAGGAGTTGGACAATCTTCTTCTGGGCTGTCAGAAGTTTGAATACGTTCTCGAGTGAATCCCCTAGAGGGGTGAAAATTCTTCGACGCCTAACCTCCATATTTTTCTAGAATGGAGGGTTTGAAGGCTGTGCTGGATTTTGAAAAAGGGTATAATTCCTCCTTTGAATGGGCATACTGTTTGACTCGCCCCTTGGATTTTGTCCTTGTAAGACTAAGGACACCTCTTCGTCTTTCTTTTTCTGCACCCTCCGGGGATTACTCCCGTAATTTCCGGACTGGATATGCTCAGCGACACCTTCGAGGGTGGTTAGATCTTTTATCTTCCCGGATTTGAGCCCCAATTCAGCTATTTTTCCATGTTTGATCATTTCAGAGAATGGTTTTCCTATGCCTGCTAGGTCCCTCTCATATTAAGGCGCTTCTTAGATGTCGATGAAGGTCATGACTATTTCAGATTCAGTCATGGCTGGGGTGACTTGTGCTGCGACCCGTCTCCATCGCTGGGCATATTCTCTGAATGATTCAGTGTTATTCTTCCTGATATTGGAAATTTGGTATATATCTGGAGCCAGCTAAGATTGGAAGTTGTACTGACCGAGGAAAGCATGGGCCAGTTCTTCCCAACTGTGGATTTTGGAGTTGTCCAGACGGGCGTACCATGCTCTCGCCTCTCCAGGTTAGACTTTTCTGAAAGAGCTACATTCGAAGCTTCTCGTCCTCTGCATAGGACCCGAGTTCCCCAATGAATACTTTCAAATGTGTGTAAGGATCTCCCGTTCCATTATACTTCTCGAAGTCAGGAGTCTTAAATTTTTCGGGATAACGAGCCCTGGGGAATATACAGAGGTCGGAGTAATTGACACTACCGAATGCCCCAATCCCTTTGATTGATCGAAGAGCTTCCTCTATTTGTTGTACTTTCTTCATAATTTCACCAGCTTCCTGTTCTTTGACGAAGGGGTGATTTCAGGGGTTTTATTGGTCGTGTCCTGGTTTTGTGGTCCAGGAATCTGAGTTTCGGCCTTTTTAGTCTCTTGACTGCCAGCACTACCACCAGATGCTCCTGGTTCTATGTGGGCTTGAGATTGTTTCCCTCTAAGGGCCTTGCTTTGTTCTCGTAAGAAATTGGCTAACTAGGCTATTTGATTTTTCAGTCCTTCGACCTCTTCTCGGGATACCGGGGCGGATTCTGTTTGAGCACTAGAAGCCATGTCCATGGATGGACTGGGTGCTTTAGACTTAGACCTAGTAACAGGACCAATTTTTACCAACAACAAAACGTAGGTGTATCAATTTCCTGATGTAGGTAAGGAGAGGATGCATGATGTGTTTTTTAGATTTAATCCTGCAAAATCGAGGTTAGTTGTTTTTATGGCAGGATGACATGGTATTTTGACAGGGAAAGTAAATATTTCATTATGATATTTACATTGTGCTCCATGGAGACTTAACATGGAATTGAAAGAGGAAGTCATGAAGAAGCTTCCCTTCAGATTTGGTTAATTAGAGGCTGAGCTATCCTAGATTACTCTCGCAGCATTTGTTTCGGCATGAAGGTTCCCAGATCATCGCAATCGACTAGAGGGGAAATTAATCCGATCGTTCAACTGGAGCGAATTTGGGTGGTGCATTTTCATGATACCCAGAGACTTAGCCGTCCCCAGAGACATTACTTATCACCGACCGGGTTTTCCTCCTTGTGAGAGGGACACACAACATACATTCACATACATCATGCCTTACCGTAGTGCATATGATGACATGGGTGCGAAGCACTAACTATGGGTGCGAAGCACTAAAAAGCAGGAAAGCATTCATTCACATTCATTCAATGTAAAGATGCAGCATTCACTCATTCATTGACTGTGGAAACGCAGAATTTCACGCATTCAATAGTTTTAAAAGGGAAATGTTTGAAAAGATTTGAAAGCGGCCTAAGCCCTCTACTGTCCCCAGCAGAATCGCCACCTATCGACGTTGGTTTTAAAAAATCCGCGGGTTGGGTCACAACCTGGATCTTTTAATCTCTTCTCCTAAGTTCTCTCTACCCCCACTCTTTTTATTTAGGAAAAAGGTTTTGAAGGGTTTTTAGGGAGAAAGGCCAACATGTATAATGTCGATGATTTGAACATTTTACAGAGTCGCCAGTTGGTAGATTTTAAATGGTTGTACCAACTCAACCAAGTTTTGTTTGAAAGAGGCCCAATTGTTGGACACTGTCGAAACTTGATCTTTGAAAACAAAGTTTTGAGCTCAGGGGCTTGGTTAAGTGTGGGGAAGGTGTTAGGCACCCCACGACTCCCGTGTAAACACGGTACCGCATCTTTTCAATATTTCCCTTTAAAATTGGAATGCGTGAGTGAATGCTATTTGAAAATTGGGCCTATTGATTTGATTAATTGAAAGCTTTGACAGGCTTCGTTGAACCTATATACAAAGGGTTTGATTTGATTTATAAATCAGTCTTTGATTTGATTTGAAAAAGTATTTAATTTGATTTTCTTTGAAAAGCTTTTCTTTTGATTGAAAATGATGTTTTGAAAGCTGGTTTATCAAACCCTTATGCTAGCATAGGAATTGAAGCCTGTTGATACTTCCAATTTTATCTTTATAGCCTTAAGGTTACATGTGAATGGTGATTTGTCGGGCTGCGAAGCATCCTCGACCATAGAATATACAAGTGTCGGTCTCCTCATGGGCATGAAAACTATCGGAGGGACGCTGACACAAAAATTGATATTTTTTTCATTATCTGGAGACCTTAAATCCGGATAACTGTTTTAAGGTCTATTTATATGTACATTTCTACAGAAAAACTGGCAGGGTACATTTGTAAATCGGAGTTTGTCCATCGTGGCAATCAGATTTCGATCGTTTTGATCGTGAATCCCACGATTCCTAAGCTCACATATGAGTAGCCAAAACCTGCAAAGTTCAAATTTGTATAGAGATAGATAAATATCCCAAAATTGCCAGAACCGAGGATTCATTCAGTAAATCCTGGTTTGCACGGTAAAAGCGTCTCGTTCCCACTAGATAGCGATCTAAGGGACGCGAGGTTGCTTTTGAAGCTGAAACTAGAAAAAAAAGCTAGATTTAAGGAAATCTCAGTCATTCTAGCTTCCCGGTTCAGTCTAGAGTTTTTGAACTGTTTGAAAACTAGAGTTGACGAGATTTAAATAAATCTAATCCGCCTGCAGATATATCAGTGTCAATTCATATAAGATGAATATTTATAGTAGCAATTGAATAGAAAGCGAATAGAGCAATATATATATATATATATATATATATATATATATATACAATATATATAAAGCTGTAAAGGGCGATGGGTTTTCACGCTGGTGCCGGACTGGAATTGAAATATATATTGTATATATATTAACAAAAACGTAGTCAACCTAAGACTGATACGAGGACCAGTGATGGTGAAAGCTGCTTATATATGCATAAATATATATAAAAGCAGTAAAAAGGCCACATAATGATCCAGGCCAAACTGAAATATAAATGTACAGAAAAGTAGTCAACCAGTGACTAGGGAGGGCAACCAGTATGGCGAAGTGTGCAAAAATAGTATAAAGGCCACGAAATAGTCCAGGCCAAACTGAAATGTAAATTGCAGAAAAGTAGTCAACCAGTGACTGGGAAGATCACCCAGTATGGCGAAGAGTGCAAAAGCAGTATAAGGGGCGATGGATTTTCACGCCGGTGCCCGGACTAAATTAAAAAATATATAGATATATATTGACAGAAATGTAGTCAACCAAGACTGATACGAGGACCAGTGATGGTGAAAATCGCTCATATATGCGTAAATATATATAAAAGCAGGTAAACTACCTCGGATTTGACATCCAGGCTTGACAGAATTGAAATGTTAGTATATATACAGTTAAATATATACAAAAAAGGGCCAAACCCGGACTGGGAAGATAACCCAGTCTGGCAAAGTTTCCAGAATGTGTGTGCTAGTGGTATTAAAGCTGCTGGAGCTGATAGATTGTCAATTCGAGTTGTAGAAATGCCTAGAAAATCAGTTTATGTACAAAAATGTACCAGATTTTGACAAAAACGGCCACGGAACTAAGTTCCGGGCATTTTTAAAAAATGAAACTTAACGTTCAAGTGTATAAAGTACGAAGAAGTAATATTCACTTTCTGATCGTGAAAATACTTATAATGGACTGCTACACGTGCTTTTTGTCAAATCGTAGGCTCTATACGTCCAAATCTACCGGTTATTTTCTGATATGTGGTAGTATATGGGTATATCTACGTGTTAGAGTGAAAATATTTGGGTTTGGAAGAAGTGTAAAAGTCAGAAAATTTAACTGCCAGAGCTTCGCTGCGTTTTTTGATTCTTGAAAATGAGGGAGGGTGGCCTCATATTTATAGACCAGGGAGCATCCACTCTACCTGTTGCTGTCGCAGTTAGAGGTGCGGCTCCCCTGGTGGGGCCCGCAGTGCCGGATTCCATCGTCTTGAAGTACGTGCACTCCAGACAACGCGTAGTCGAAGTCAAAACTGAAAGTAGTATGCATACAAGCCAATCATGTATGATGATAAAGCATCTACTTTGGAGACGATCTTAATTATTTATTAATTAAAGTATTAACTTATTAAAGGCAAATAATTATCTACATAATGCTGTTTTTATAATATGTAAATAACCCATAGTTTTAAGCAATGCTTTTAGAATCATGATGTTGATCATGCTAATGAGATCTAAATTCTTACAAAGCTTAAAAACTAAAATAGCTCCTAATCATGGGATTACTAAAAAGGAATTAGTAAATTCGGATAGATTAGTACATATGTTGCTTGCTCTTTGGATGAGAATGATTGATCTCATTATCATTTGTGTGAAGACACTAAAGCAAGTATGTAGGTGCTTATTGGAGAATAAGTTCACTGAACGTGACTCGCTATGGAATACCTAATGGAGTTTTACTCGCCTGTCAATAGGAATTCCTAATGTGATAGTAATACAAGTGATCCTTGGACTTGAGATCATCATAGTATCTTGTATGTAATGAATTATACTTTGACTTATTCCTTAAAGCCTCTTTAGGGTATATAAAAGGGTATGCTTGGGTATAATAAGTTACATATGGAGATAATGAATGATCAATAAAGAATCTACCACATCTAGTAAAAGAGGAGATATGTCCTATGTGATTCATTAAATGACAACCTAGGAATCCTTGGCCAAGGTGGAATGAAATTAGAAAGGAGTTTCTAATTTGCATTACTTAGAGTTGTGCATTTTCTAATCGAAATACATATAATTAAATAAAATAAGACTTGACAGTAAATCCATGTCTTATATTTAATTGGGACATTGTATGATGGAAGGATTGAATTGTACGGTAACTATTTACTTACAGATTCTTTTATGATTAATGTTGAAATCTATATTATCTGAAAAGTCGTTGATCGCTAGGGAGCCTTATCCCTATTGTAGAATAAATATTATTTATTTAAATAGATTATTAGTTTAATTTATTTATTTAAATAAAATTAGAATTGTTCTAATTGATTTATTCACAACCGGTTTAATATATAGAACCTAAATGGTCACACCATAAAAGGAATAATAATTATTTAAGAAGGTAATGGCATAATCGTAATAATGCATTAAATGTAATTAATTTAATCTATGGTGATAGAATAAATTAAATAGCTTAATGTTTATTATTTAATATTTTGGAAATAATAAATATAAATTAATAAGAGATGTCTTATTAATATTATTACAATTATTATTATTTTAATTTCTCAAGGGGTTTAGTAATTAATTTAATATTAGTACTCTCATTTATTCCTAATAAGATTAGGAGACAAATTAATTAAATGAATTTAATTAATTATTCCCAATGTGGTGGGAAGCCTAAATTAATTAAAGGAGTTTAATTAATTAAATGAAATCCCATGTCTAATATGATTAGAAGGGTTGACCAATATCTATATAAGAGGAGTCTTATAATAGATATCAGTTGATGCAATTTTAATTGTTGGAGAGTACTCATTTTCTATAGATGATAGAAAACTAAGTCAACCACCCTCCTTCTTAATAATTCATCTTCCTTGGTGGATCACCTATAGAGGCCAAACACTTGGGTGGCTAACGTTCATCAAAGGAAAGAATCTAACCCGGAAATTCAAGGAGATCACGAAGAACAAGGAGTTGAACTTGTACCTGTGGAAGCTTCGTTCTACAAGGGTATGATTCCATAACTTCTTATTTATCGTTTTAAATTAATAATTTGCATAAAGGATGATCCGGGTAATGGTTTCGTAAAAAAATTTTTAACTCTGATATAGCATGCTTCCGCTAATTTTTGTAATTTGATTGCGTCACGATTTCGTACAAACCCAACTATGGCATCAGAGCCAAACCTTTATGCAATTATTAATTGTTTTGATTTCATATACATATGGTTATGTATTTAGAATAATTTATTGGACATAATTAGTTGTATAAAATTATTTTTTTATGGGAGAAAGAAAAAAAATTAACGAAAATAAATTTTTTTTTCTTCTTGGTTCGCTGTGTCCGCGAATTGATCACAAAATGGTGACTGTCGATTTTACATTTTTTTTACAAGGAACCTGCCGAATTTGTTTTTAAAAGCTGACTCACGTTGCCTTAAAAAAGGATATTAATTGTTTTAAATGAAAAGTTATTCAATTCAAAACAAAAAGGTTTCTGCAAGCTTTTTGAAACATGCAGGAAGTTTTAAAAGAAAGGTAACCCGTGATTACCTTGATATATATATATATATATATATATTAAGGTTATATTATATATATATATATATATAATATTCTTAATAATTTTATAATTAAAATAAAGAGTTTATTTTAATCTTGAAATTGGATTTCATGCAAATTAAAATTGCCCATTAAATGATACTCATATATATATAGAATGTTTTAATTCATGAGATGAATATTTATTTATTGATATATATGGTGATATGTATAAAAATAAATGGGGTTGATTATGGACTATTGACCAATGTGATTGAATTTTATTTTAGTTGAATGCTTGAATGAATGAGTTTTATTAAATGGGGTCTGCGTACCTTGTCTTCTCTGATTTTTTTCTCGATGTAAATTCTATCTCCTTCCTATGTACTTCTCCTTGACTGCTGATCAAGGTTTCTATTTAAATTAAATAGTTTAATGTAATAGAAATAGTTAGAATTATCTTGAAGAAATTGGAAACCAAGGAGCAAGGAGCGCGTGAAGACCCATTTGTATGGAGCCTAGGATTTAAATGTAATAGTTATATTTAAATTTAATTCTTACACTCCTAGGTTTGACCTTTTGGTTCACTTGGTGGCTCTAGTGAACCAAACTAGAATAAAAGTCCATAATCAATCCGGGTAGAATATAGTATTCTATATTGCATGCTAAATATTATATATATTATATTTTATGTAAACATGCTTCGCATGTTTAATAAAATGATGTGTATTTTATATATATATGTGCATGCGCGTTAAACAAGATGAGATAAATAACAACAAATCCCTCAAAAAAATAATATTAAGTTCAAAGCGTTCAAAGATATTTAGAATATTGAACGTCGCCTTCTAGCATGATAAATTAATAGAGTATTAAATATTTAATATGAGCTTGTTGTGCTATCCACAAGGCGAGTATTGAGTATTAAAGATGTTAATTAATTACATTTGATGCTTATCAAGAAAATTGAACGATCTAGTCTTGTTGTGCTATCCACAAGGACGAACATTTTTCTTTTTTAAAATTTATAGAAGTGCTAGGTTGGACTTAACTTAAATCATTTTTGTTCGGATGTGCACACACTTGACCATTATGATTTAAGAGGCAAAATAAAAGGAGTTACATGATGATGTAATTGACAAGAGTTGACTACCTATTTATTTGTATATCGCTTGTTGTGCTATCCACAAGGTTATATATATTTGAAATGGGATCCTTAATCTCACTAGCAAATCTTTAATTAGATGTTGCCAAATAATTTAAGTGAGGGTAATATAGTTTGATGAAAATAGTGGGAGATACCAATTTAAAATAAAGACCTAAATTTATTTTGGTATGCAAAATTAATAAAATGAATGTTTGCTAAAAATGTTATTTTTCATATGTAGAATTTTAAAAATGTCAAAATCACTAATTTCACTGCGAAGCATACTTGATGCTAATAAGCTTACCGGGCCGAATTATACGGACTGGCTAAGAAATCTGAGAATAGCTCTCACTGCTGAAAAGATTTCTTATATTCTAAATTCACCTGTCCCTAGAACTGTTCCAGAAACTGCCTCTAAGGAAGAGATTGCCACCATTATAAAGTGGCAAGATGATGCATCTGTGGCTCAATGTATCATGCTCGCATCCATGAATAACGAGCTTCAGCGTCAGCACGAAAACATGGATACTCCTACTATGCTGTTTCACCTCAAGGAGTTGTATGGTGAATAAAGTAGGACTGCTAGATATGAGATATCTAAAGAGCTCTTCCGATCTCGGATGACCAAGGGCAAGGTGAACATAAAGGAACAAAAGAAACCTGATCCAGCTAGCAAAGGAATGTGTTTCCATTGCAATGAGCCGAGTCATTGGAAGAGGAACTGCAAGAAGTTTCTGGCAGAGAAGAAGCTTGGAGAAGCTTCGACTTCGAATCAAGGTTTGTTCATGATTGAAATTAATTTTTCAGAAAGTCAAAATTCTACTTGGGTATAGGATACCGGCTGTGGTTCTCACATATGTAATACTGTGAAGGGACTAGGTCAGAAGTAGAAAGCTAAACAAGGATGAGGTTGTCCTACGAGTGGGAAATGAAGCTAAGGTTGCTGCATTAGCTGTAGGCACTTATTGTTTAGCACAGCCTACGGGCAAGTCCATTTATTTAAATAATTATTATTTTGTTCCGAATATCATTAGAAACATTATTTCAAATTCTGTATTAGATATGGATGGATTTGAAATTATAATAAAGAACAACAGATGTTCAATTTATAAAAACAATGTTTTATATGGTATTGGAAATCTGCGAAATGGACTTTATATACTTGACTTGCATGAAAATATACTTTAAATAGAACAAACTAAGAAAAGGAAAAGAGATGATATTAATTATACCTATATGTGGCACTGTAGACTCGGTCGTATCAATGAAACGAGATTATCCAAGTTGCATAAGGATGGGCTCTTAGAGCTATCTGATTATGAATCATATCCAACTTGTGAATCTTGTCTCATGGGTAAATGACTAAATCTCCTTTTAGTGGAAAAGGAGAAAGAGTTACAGAGTTGTTAGCAGTTGGTTCACACAGACGTTTGTGGACCTATGACAACGATTGCACGGGGTGGGTATTCTTATTTTATTACTTTCACTGATGATCACTCAAGATTTGGATATGTGTATTTAATGAAATATAAATCAGAATCATTTAAAAAGTTCAAAGAGTTCAGAAGTGAAGTAGAGAAATAAACGAAAAAGAGTATTAAGACTCTTCGATCAGATTGAGGTGGAGAATACTTAAGCGGTGAGTTTCTCAATTGTCTCAAAGAAAATGGTATAATCTCACAATGGACTCCACCAGGTACACAACAGTTAAATGGAGTATCTGAAAGGAGAAATCAAACATTGTTGGATATGGTTCGATCCATGATGAGTTTTACCGATCTTCCAATTTTATTCTGGGGTTATACCCTAGAAACGGCTCATATCTACTAAATAAGGTCCCCTCAAAATCCGTCCCTAAGACTCCATATGAGATGTGGACAGGGAGGAAATCTGGCCTTAAGCATGTTAAGATCTGGGGATGTCCAGCTTATGTGAAAAAGTTTCAAAATGATAAGCTAGGGACAAGATCTGATAAGTGCACGTTTGTGGGATATCCTAAAGAAAGTTTGGGATACTATTTCTACAATCCTACTGAGCAAAAGGTGTTTGTTGCGGAACACACTGCCTTCTTGAAAAAGGAGTTTATCCTTGAAGGGGCTAGTGGGAGAAAAAATAGATCTTGAAGAAATTCAAGAACCACAAACCACTACAGATCAAGTGGATGAACCTGTCCAAGTAGAGACACCTACTGTACAACACCCTATTCGTAAATTTGGAAAAGTACCGAAGATACCTAAAAGGTATGGATTCGTCATAGAGAATGACGATGAGGTACACATCATGGATGATGATAATCCATTGAATTACGAACAGACTATGAGTAATAAAGACTCAGAGAAATGGTAGATGACCATAAAATCTAAAATGGATTTTGAAACTATGCTCAAGTCCATTTGGAATTTTTCTTGCGATTGCAACTTATTTTTACTTAATCTGGCAAAATGGACGTAGAGACGGCCCTTCCTCAAATATACATTATTAGAGGAGAATGTATGTATGATACAGCCAGATGATTTTTTGTTTCAATGGTTGAAGCAAATCATGTATATGAGCTACAATAATCCATTCATGGATTGAAGTAAGATTCTCGTAGATGGAATATTCGTTTTGATGAGACAATCAAAGAGTTTGATTTTATCAAAAATGAAGGATAAACCATGTGTGTACAAGAAGGTTAGTGGGAGCGCTGTTTTATTCTATGTATTATATATTGATGATATATTACTGATAGGGAATGAAATTCCTATGCTAAAATCGATCAAAATAAAGTTGTCTAAACATTCCTCCATGAATGATTTGGGTAGAACATCCCGCATTGGGGATATAAATCTATATTAAGAGATTTAAAAGGATGTTCGGCTTCACCCAAGGAAATGTCTATTCATTAGATGCTAAAGGCGTTTAGCATAGCAAACTCCAAAAGGTGTCTCATGATAATGAGCCATGGGGTGAATCTCTCTAAAAGTGTCCTCAACTAAAAGAGAGATCGCATAAGCTACTATCATGTATGCAATGAAATATATAAGACTTGATGTTGATCAGTTCATATTCTAGAAAAGATCACTGTGAGACAGTGATAAACATCTCAAAGTACTTAACTGACACTAAGGATGTCATCATGACACATAATGGGTCTGAATTAAACTAGAGGACTAAACAGACTCAAGTTTTCAGACTGACCAAGATGACAGCAAAATCCACTTTAGGGTAAGTCGTTACCTTAAAAGGTGGTGCAGTAAATTGGAAAGGTTCCAAATAGCAAAAAGTTGCTGGGTTAGTGACAAAGACAAAGTATATAACTGTAAGTGAAGCTGCAAGTTGATTTTTCGGATGAAGAGTTCATTACAGAACTAGGAATAGTTTCCTAAGTCCCATCTTGAATCTAAACATGTGTTGCGGCACTTTGATTAAAGAAATCATTGAAAGAGGAGAGTGTAGACTCTCAAGACAACATTGCAGATCCATTTACTAAAGCTTTAACACAACAGCAGTTTGATCGTCACTTAGAGAAGATGAGTATGAGATACCATAACGATTGGCTTTAGTGCAAGTGGGAGATTGAAAGTAGTACGCATACAAGCCAATCATGTATGATGATAAAGCATCTACTTTGGAGACGATCTTATTTATTTATTAATTAAAGTATTAACTTATTAAAGGCAAATAATTATCTACATGGTGCTATTTTTATAATATGTAAATAACTCATAGTTTTAAGCAATGCTTTTAGAATCATGATGTTGATCATGCTAATGAGATCTAAATTCTTAGAAAGCTTAAAAATTAAAATAGTTCCTAATCATGGGATTACTAAAAAGGGGATTAGTAAATCCGGATAGATTAGTACATATGTTGCTTACTCATTGGATGAGAATGATTGATCTCGTGATCATTTGTGTGGAGACACTAAAGCAAGTATGTAGGTGCTTATTGGAGAATAAGTTCACTGAACGTGACTCGCTATGGAATACCTAATGTTGTTTTACTCGTCCTGTCAATAGGAATTCCTAATGTGATAGTAGTACAAGTGATCCTTGGACTTGAGATCATCATAGTATCTTGTATGTAATGAATTATACTTTGACTTGATCCTTAAAGCCCTTTAGGGTATATAAAAGAGTATGCTTGGGTATAATAAGTTACATATGAAGATAATGAATGATCAATAAAGAATCTACCACCTCTAGTAAAAAAGGAGATATGTCCTATGTAATTCGTTAAATGACAACCCAAGAATCCTTGGCCAAGGTGGAATGAAATAAAAAGGAGTTTCTAATTTGCATTATTTGGAGTTGTGCATTTTCTAATCGAAATACAATTAATTAAATAAAATAAGACTTGACAGTAAATCCATGTCTTATATTTAATTGGGACATTGTATAGTACGGTAACTATTTACTCACAGGTTCTTTTATAATTAATGTTGAAATCTATATTATCTGGAAAGTCGTTGATCGCTAGGGAGGCTTATCCCTATTGTAGAATAAATATTATTTATTTAAATAGATTATTAGTTTAATTTATTTATTTAAATAAGATTAAAATTATTCTAATTGATTTATTCACAACCAGTTTAATATGGAGAACCTAAAGGGTCACGCCATAAAAGGAAGAATAATTATTTAAGAAGGTAATGACATAATCGTAATAATGCATTAAGTGTAATTAATTTAATCTATGGTGATAGAATAAATTAAATAGCTTAATGTTTATTATTTAATATTTTGTAAATATTAAATATAAATTAATAAGAGATGTCTTATTAATATTATTACAATTATTATTATTTTAATTTCTAAAGGGGTTTAGTAATTAATTTAATATTAGTATTCTCATTTATTTTTAATAAGATTAGGAGACAAATTCATTAAATGAATTTATTAATTATTCCCAATGTGGTGGGAAACCTAAATTAATTAAAGGAGTTTAATTAATTAAATGAAATCCCATGAAATCCCATGTCTAATAGGATTAGAAGGGTTAACCAATATCTATATAAGAGGAGTCTTATAATAGATATCAGTTTGATGCAATTTCAATTGTTGGAGAGTACTCATTTTCTATAGAGGATAGAAAACTAAGCCAACCACCCTCCTTCTTGATAATTTATCTTCCTTGGTGGATCACCTCTAGAGGCCAAACACTTGGGTGGCTAACGTTGATCAAAGGAAGGAATCTAACCCAAAAATTCAAGGAGATCACGAAGAACAAGGAGTTGAACTCGTACAAGTGGAAGCTTCGTTCTACAAGGGTATGATTCCATAACTTCTTATTTATCGTTTTAAATTAATAATTTGCATAAAGGATGATCCGGGTAATGGTTTTGTAGAAATTTTTTAAACTCTGATATACCATGCTTCCGCTAATTTTTACAATTTGATTGCGTTACGATTTCGTACAAACCCAACAGAAACTTTCTCACTTTTGATCGCAGCGTCCGTTTGAGGCGTGCGATACCTTTTTGGAAAGCCCTCGCCGAGAGTGTTGCAATGACATGGGATAAAACATTTTTCGGGTCCGAGAAGACGGTTTCATAACCAAGTCTTTGATTCCCCGCAATTTGTCCGTTGAGCTGTCTTGCGTCGTTTGCACTCGGGATCGTCATTATGGTTCATTCTGACTTCGATGGCATCAATTAGGCTTGATTTTGACCGAATCAACTGAGAGTTGATAAAATTAACGTTTTACCCCTCCCGGGGTGGTCCTTGGTGGATCTGGCTTCCCAGGGTTATCTCTAGGGCTGAACTGCACTTCCCGAATTGACGCCGAGGCTGATCTGTACTTCCCGGGCTGAGACCGGGGATGACTTGACACGTCTTAGGTTGATGTCAAGGTTGACCTGTACCTCTCGGGTTGATGTCGGGTCTGACTTGACGGCCCAGTTATTGAGATCGGGACTGATCGGTACTTCCCGGGTTACTGTCGGGGCTGATCTGTACCTCTCGGGTAGCTGCCGAAGCTTATTTGAAGGCCTGATATTGAGATTGGATTTGATTTGATGGTCCGATCGGAGATCAAGGTTTATTTGATAGCCCTGAGATTGAGATCGAGGTTGTTCTAACGGTCCTGATCGGAGATCGAAGCTGGATAGACGGTCCGATTGGAGATCGGAGCTGGATCAACGGTTCGACTTGCAGATCGGAGCTGGATAGACGGTCCGATTGGAGATTGGAGCTGAATAGAGGGTCCGATTGGAGATCGGAGCTGGATAGACGGTCTGATTGGAGATCTGAGCTGGATCGACGGTCCGATTGGAGATCGGAGCTAGATAAACGGTCTGATTGGAGATCGGAGCTGGATAGACGATCCGATTGGAGATCGGAGCTGGATTGACCATTTGATTGGAGATTGGACCTGGATTGACGGTTCGATTGGAGATCGGAGCTGGATTGACTGTCCGATGGAGATTGGAGCTGGATAGACGGTTTGATTGGAGATCGAAGCTGGATTTGATGGTCCGATTGGAGATCCAAGCTAGATAGACAGTCCGATTAGATATCGGAGCTATATCGATGGTCCGATTGGAGATCGGAGATGGATAGACGGTCCGATTAGAGATCGAAGCTGGATAGACGGTCCGATTAGAGATTGGAGCTGGATCGATGGTCCGATTAGAGATCGGAGTTGGGTTAATGATCTGATTAGAGATCGGAGCTAGATTGGCGGTCTGATTGCAGATCGGAGCTAGATAGACGGTCCGATTAGAGATCGGAGCTGGATAGACGGTCCAATTATAGATCAGAGCTGGATAGACGGTCCTATTGGAGATCGGAGCTGCATAGACGGTCCGATTGGAGATCGGAGCTGGATCGACAGTCCGAATGGAGATCAGAGTTGGATCGACGGTCCGATTGGAGATCGGAGCTGGATAGACGGTCCGATTGGATATCGAAGCTGGATAGACGGTCTGATTGGAGATCGGAGCTGGATTTGACGGTACGATTAGAGATCGGAGCTGGTTAGACGGTCCGATTGGAGATCGAAGCTGGATCGATGGTTCGATTGGAGATCGGAGCGGGATAGACGGTCCGATTAGAGATCAAAGATGGATAGATGGTCCGATTGGAGATCAGAGCTGGATCGATGGTCCGATTAGAGATCGGAGCTGGGTTGACGGTCCGATTCAAGATCGGAGCTGGATTGACAGTATGATTGGAGATTGGAGCTGGATAGAAGGTTCGATTGGAAATCGGGGCTGGATAGATAGTCCGATTGGAGATCGGAGCTGGATAGACAGTCTGATTGGAGATCGAAGCTGGATAGTCTGTCCGATTGGAGATCAAAGCTGGATAGATGGTATGATTGGAGATCGGAGCTGAATAGACGGTCCAATTGGAGATCGGAACTGGATAGACGGTCCAATTGGAGATCGAAGCTGGATCGACGGTCTGATTGGAGATCGGAGCTGGATCGATGGTCTGATTGGAGATCGGAGCTGGGTTGACTGTCCGATTGGAGATCAGAGCTGGATTGACGGTCCGATTGGAGATCGGGGCTGGATTAAAGGTCCGATTAGATATCGGAGCTAGATTGACAGTCCGATTAGAGATCAGAGCTAGATTGACGGTCTGATTGGAGATCGGAGTTGGATAGATGGTCAGATTGGAGATCGGAGCTGGATTGACGGTCCGATTGGAGATCGGAGCTGGGTTTACCGACATTGGGGATTGGATTTGGGTTTACCGATATTGAGGATCGGATTTAGGTTTACTGATATTGGGGATCGGATTTATGTTTATCGATATTGGGGATCGAATTTGGATTGGTTAACGGTTTTGTCCTCCCGTAGTATTCGTATTGGGGTAAGGAAAATTTTGAATGTCTACAAACACCCAAACTCGAGGTAAAATTCTACTGTTGAAAACTACTGTTCGAGTAGGCATCGAGACAGTTTGGTGAGATAAAGCTTCAAAAACTACCGATCGAGTAGGCACCAAGACAGTCCGGTGATCAACCGTTGTCAACTACCATCAGGGTAAGCACCGTTGTCAACTACCAGCACGGTAGGCACCGTTGTCAACTACCAGCAGGCTAGGCATCGTTCTCAAATACCAGCAGGGTAGGCACTGCTGTAAACTACCAATGCAAACATCGAGAAGATTCGATGATTTTAGAACATCAACCCTAGCAGAAATGTGGAAAACATCTCAGTTTATCCTCATCAAACAAGCATCGACAACACCAACAGAAATTAAACCGTTGGAGTCAACACCAGCATAGACATCATCATCACTGATAAAAGTCAACCGTGGAGATCATCCCCAACACAGGCACCGGTAAGGGTAAGAGATTTACGATGTGATTTGCGATACGATATGCGATTTGCAAAGTGCGAAATGCGAGTTGTGAAAACATTTTGACATTCATTGCATTGCGATTTGCATCATTAAAAAATATATCTTATCATATTTCAAGAGTCTAGCAATCTTTATCATGTTCATTGAATTGCATTGCATAAACATGATAAAGAGGGGCATCTGTAGACACTCGAAATTTTACATTCCTGTTATAGACACTCGAAATCGTGCGTTCCTGTTACTAACCTTGCAAGAGGATAAAACTATCTTTAAACCCCGGTCTCAATACCGGGATGTCAACTCAGCCCCGGTCACCAATACCGGGATATCAACTCAGCCCCGGTCACCAATACCGGGATTTCAACGCAATCTCGGTCACCAATACCGGGATGTCAACTTAGCCCCGGTCACCAATACAGGGATGTCAACTCAGTCCCGGTCACCAATACCGGGATATCAACTCAGACCCGGTCACCAATACCGGGATGTAACCACAAACCCGGTCTCAATACCGAGTCGTCAAGTCAACTCCGGTCTCAATACCAGGCCATCAGATCAACCCCGGTCTGAATACTGGACCGTCAGGTCAACCTAGGTCTCAATACCGTGCCGTCAGGTTTACCTCAGTCTCAATACCGGGCCATCAGGTCAACTCCGATCTTGATATCGAGACATTAGGTCAGCCCAGGTCTTAATACCGGGATATCAATTCAGCCCTGGTCACAACCCGAGAGGTACAGTTAAGCCCAGGTCACAACCGGGAGATCCAATTCAGCCCCAGAGATAACCCTGGAGGCCAATTCAACCTTCCGAGACAAACCTGAAGCATCACATCATCCCCTAAGTCAACATTGGGAGGACCAAGTCAGCCTCAGAGATGACCCCAAGGACAAACAGAATCGGCTAGGAGCCAAACCTCGGGGAACAACCCCAGGAAGACAGCCGAAGACCGTGCCAGTACAGGAGGCAACTCCAGGAGGGGCAAAATGGTCATTTTACCAACTTGAAGCTGATTTGATCAAACTCAAGCCGAATTGATGCCATGAAGGTCAGGAAGAACCATAACGGTGATCCCGAATGGAAACAGCGCAAGACAGCTCAACTGACAAACTGCTGGTAAATGAAGACCTGGTTATGAACCCGTCTTCCTGAACTTGAAAAAGGTTTAATCCCATGTCATTGTGACACTCTCGACGAGGGCTTTCCGGAAAGATATAGCGCGCCTCAAACGGACGCTTCGATCAAAAGTTAGAAAGTTTCGAATCTGACCTTGCATTGCTCGGAGTGCACGGACCGATGCAACGGGGCCCACCACCCCTACCTGCCACGTGGAGCTGCAGGTAGAGTGGAGGCAGCCGCGATTAGACCCGCTTTCACCTGGTCTATATATATGAGTGCACCCCCAGCTCATTTTTAAATCAAAAAACGCTCTGAACCTCTGCCCGTTTGGTTTTTCAGCCATATTCTTGTCCTCCAAACCCAAATTTTTCACTCTAACACGTAGATACACCCACATACTACCACATATAAAAAATTAACTAGTAGAAACGGACGTTCAAAGCCTACGATTCGGCAAAAAGCCCGTGTAGCAGTCCATTGTGAGTATTTTTACGATCAGGAAGTTTGTATTACTTCATTGCACTTTTATACACTTGCACGTTAAGTTTCACTTTCTGAATATGCCCGGACCTCAGTTCCGTGATCGTTTTGCTTATGTTTTCATACATTTTAGTACATAAACTCATTTTCTGGCATTTCTACAACTCGGATCGTCGATTCGTCAGCTTCTAACAGCTTTTATATATATATATATATATATATATCTTCGTTTCTAGAAACTTCGCCGAACTGGGTTTGTGACGCCCCCAAATTCGGACAGCCACTTGGTCACTCGAATTCGGTTCGTCACGTTCTCATAGCGATACGATAATAACTAAAATCACGCAATCACAGCGGAAAATCTAATCTAGAATAATTTACAATGATTTATTATAATTATTCTCCCAAGTCTCGCAACCTACAGTACTTAATAGATTAAATAATAATATCAATTAATGACTTATTACATAATCTAACTTAAGCTTAAACATAGTCAAATCCAGTCTTACTACATCATCTTAATACAACATTAAAATATTTAAAACATAAAAGAGACAAGCTAGTTGGTAGCCTTGCTCTTGCCCTTATCGACGCTCGAAGGTTCGCCCTGCTCTACCTTAACTGAAATGTTTTAGGGAAAGCAAGAATGAGCACAAATTGCTCAGCAAGTAATATACAATAAGGGTGAATAATATAGTTCTCGAATCTCAAAAGAGTATAACAGGATGTGATAGTTTCAAGGATAACACGAAATATCAACAGTTCTCAATAATAGTCGCTAAGGACAGAAAGATATCATTAGGATTCAATACTAAATCAATTCAAGATTTTAAGATAACTGAATGCTGAGCAGTCACTAAGGACTATGAACTTCTACTAGAATTTAGCTGTAATATACTGAAAATCCAATAAACACAAGTACAACAGGTGATCAGCCTAAAGTACCCTATATTATGCATAAGATTTAATCATACTCAAGTGCGCGCGTCGGTCTCCCAACAAATATATTTTCCCTTCAAAGAAGGTTGTTCAACTCAGTTAACACAAGAATTCCGCACCATTCAATTGGTTTGGACAGCTTTCTAATCATATATAAGTCTAGCCGAATCAATTGGCATAGACTACTCTTTAAATGAATAAGAGAACAATTATAAATTCAATACTCGAATCAAAATTCAAGAATAAACAACTCTATTTTATTTATGAAGCATTATGTCATAGGATAAGAATCATGTTTTCAATTATTTACTTGTATAATCAATAATAGTACAAGCTTCAGTAATGCTCAATAAAGAGTAGGGTTCAAGTACTTGCACTTTAAAAGAGTGTAAGTTAGAGAACTTGCACAATAAAAGTAGGGTTCGGATACTTGCCTTAAGCGTAGTCTATCCACGTAAAGTAATTCAACACTTTTGAATCCCTATCGTAATATAGTTATGTATATATATGATATTCATTAGTCATATAATTTAACATCATATCTTATCTTCGGATATACGATCAACACATAAGCTAAGTTTTAACCTAGCTACACAGTTATACCATATATAGTATCATATTAATATAACTGTTATCCTTAACGTTCCTCTTTTTGAGTTTAGAACATATTCTCATCTCATTAAGATCACAACAAATAGCAAACATACTCTTTTTAGCATGTTATAGCATTATTGTAAGTTAACTGTCAAATTGGATTCAAGTATCACATAACATATGATATCACATAGTATGTATACGTATTAAAGGATACTTTCATGCTTTTTTCAATCTTTTCACGTTCAATCTTTCATGATATAGGTTCTAAGTTGGTACCTTTAATCACTTAAGGCCATTCAAGGTCATGAAACCACAAAGCTATCATGCTTGTCATGTACACACATAAGGTGGTCGTGTAACGTGTTCCAGGCATGTTCATGAATATCTTTACCACATACATATTACTAGCATTGCTATTGGTTTGGAAATTATACTTCATGTTGTGTTCATTTAGTCTTTATGGCACCTAGCATGGTATGTACACATGTATATATATGTATGACACATTAGTGAGGTTCAAAAACACTATCCAACATATCCACAATGATCTGAATCTAGACTTCGATATAACAGGTTAAGATTTACGTTTAAAACTTATACTTTCACTAGTAAAGTTCATTTAACGCGATCCACATGCTCATGTTACCTTATGAAACATGTGTACACCTATTAACATGTTTTTCATGCCTTCCTAGATCATACTAATATGCTTGCAAGGTCAGAATACCGACATAAGTCATATATGTTTAAAGTTCAATTATAAACCTTATGTTCACTTCGAAAACTTTAACCGTTCGTTAATCATGTATACAAACATAGTGGAACATGCTCAAATTAGATCTATATATCCATATATATATGTTACTCAAGCTAGCATGCTTTATCTAAGTCATTTTAGCAAGTAGCACATAACAGATTTTTAAGCAGAAGCAGGAAACTGGGTTCAGAGGTCGGCGCAGCTGCGCTGCGCCTCAGTGTTATACCGGTGCAGCTGCGCCACGTCTAGTTCACACCAGGAGGCAGCCGACTACGGCAGAAACTAGGCCAAATCAGGAAATTTCTTCACGAAAATAGTTTTAGACAACCACATTGTACTTTTATCATACTTATAAGTCTATATAGCAGCTAAGAAACATATCCCAATTCAATTTAGCATTAATTGCAACAAGAATCAAGAATTGAATTTTCATCAGAAAACAAAAATGGAGAATATGGAAATGGATATTATACCTCTGCTATATGTATAATGAACTTGCTGATAATTCTCACTTCCTCTTCTGATATGTATACAAGTATTACTCTCTATATGCTCTCAATTTCGCACTTAAGCAATTCTCAGCAAAGAAAAATGTGAAGAGATGAGGCTATATTTATAGAACTCCCATTATACAGACAATACAATTGCCCATCAAATTGAACCAACGGAATTATGATTTGCATGGAGGTTATGGAATGGTAGGTGTTTAGTTGTTAGAACCCATCATCAAAACCACTCCCCACTGCATGATTGCTAGTCTACATTACTGAGTTTAAGGAATAGAGAGCTAGCTTCATGATGTATTCACGTGTGAGGGAAATGTGACTAATAATATGGGACAAGGCAAGCAATCTCAGCATTCTAGCAATATATACAATACTTAAGTTATTTTGCACTTACATTATCATATATATACCTAAGTTATATTCATATGATATATGCTTAGGTTGTAGTTTTAATAATGTAATTCATATAATGTAGTAAGTGAAATTTGTACACATATAATCCATGTACATTTTATCTTACCGATATAATTTAATTGGATACTATCACATTTATTAGTCAATTATATATTGAAAAAATCATCAATTATAATTTTTTACTATATATATTCATGGTGTATTATTTTAATGTATACTTCACATACAATTGTCACATACACATTTCATGTAACTCTTACAACTCAATAAACTTTACTATATAGTTTATATATATAATATAGTCACATTACGCTTCATATAATATATAGTTAGCTACTATACGTTATACTTTTAAATTCGCATGCTTGCACATAGAAGTTAATAAAATACTTATCTTATCAATTAATTAATAATAATATTAATCAATCCATTTCTCATTAATCAATAAAATTATTAATTTCCACAATAATTGATTAACACTTATATGAGTAAGTATCACATTAAATGAATGTAAATCTTATTATATTTATAAACACGTTGCTTATTATTATGTCTCTTGCAATAATAATCAAATATCATTAATTAATCATCATTAATATTTTATAACAATTAATTAATATTCTATAATAACAATTAACAATTAATATAGATTAATTATTAACTTAATAATTCCTTCGTTAATTAATATAATTATTAATATTTCTCATCATTGTGCCACACAAGACATTCAACGAGTTTATCGCAAACTCCACATTTCCTCAATTATTATAATTATTCAGTTTAATATAATTGAGTTAACTCATCTCATAACACAATTCATTTATATTCAAATAAATATTCATTTTCATTAATATATTCATTTAATAATATACGAAAATTCTCGGGTATTACAAGGTTATCTTCCCAGTCCGGGTTTGGCATTTTATTGTGTATATTTAACTGTATATATACTAACTTTTTAATTCTGTCAAGCCCGGATGTCAAATCCGAGGTAATTTACTGCCTTTATATATAGAACTATATATATATATATATATATAATTTTTCTGACTTATTTGGGCCTGGATTTATACTTCGTGGCCTTTTTATTGCTTTAATATATATATATATATATATATATATATATATATATTAACTATGTATATTATTATTTATATTCAAGTTTAGCTTGGATCATTCTGTGGCTTTTTTACTGCTTTTATACATATATATATATATATATATATATATATATTTACATTTCTGTCCTGGCAAAGGATAGAATGTTCGTCGACCTTTACCGTTTATATATATATATATTTCTATTCTGTCCAGCCTGGATCATTTCGTGGCTTTTATATAGCTTTTATAAATATATATATATATATATATATTTCCATTCTAGTTCGGGCCTCGGAGTGAAAATCCACCACCCTTTACCGCTTATATATATATATATATTTCCATTCTGTTCAGCCTGTACCATTTCGTGGCTTTTATACAGCTTTTATAAATATATATATATATATATATATATTTCAATTCTGTCAAGCCTGAATTACTCCGTGGCTTTTTACAGCTTTTATAAATATATATATATATATATTCACATTCCAGTCCGGGCACATGAGTTAAAACCCATCACCCTTTACAGCTTTCGTATATATATAATTATATATATATTGCTTTACTCATTTTGATCAAATTGTTTGCTTTATATATTCATTTGACATGGATCAGCACTGACATTGCTGCAGGCGAACTAGATTTCTTTAAATCTCGCCAACTCTAGCTTCCAAACGGTTCAAAATAGGTTCAGACAGAACCGGGAAGCTAGAATGGCTGAGATTTATTTAAATCTAGCCATTTTCGTAGTTTCAGATATGAAAGCAACCTCGCGTTCCTTAAATCGCTATCTAGTGGGAACGAGACGCTTCGACCATCTGCGAGCCAGGATTTACTGATGAATCCTTGGTTCTGGCGACATCTGGATGTAAATATATATTTTCTGTGCATATTTGAGCTGTGCAGGTTTTATTGGCTTCCCTCTGTGAGCCTAGGAATCGTGGGATTCATGATCAAACTGATCAGAATCTGATTCCCACAATGGACAAAATCCACTTTACGAATGTACCCTGCCAGTTATTTTGTAAAATGTACATCCAGAAGACCTTAAAACAGTTATCCGGGTTTAAGGTCTCAACATAGTAAAAATATAGTTTGTCGTGTCAGAGTCACTCTGATGGCTGTCATGCCCATGAGAAAACCGACACTTGTATATATTTTATGGTCGAGGATGCTTCGCAGCCCGACAATCACCTTTCAAATTGATCCTAAAGGCTAAAAAGATAAAAATGGAAGTATCAACAGGCTTCAATTCCTATGTTAGCGTAAGGGTTTGAAAACCTATTTTCAAAACATCATTTTATAAATCTTGTCTGAAAAAAAAAGACTTTTGCAAATCAAATCAAACCCTTCATATATAGGTTCAACGAAGTAAGGCACTACTTTCAAAACAAATCAAACATAGGCCCAATTTCTTCCAACATTCACACACACATTGCAAATAAAAAGGGAAATATTGAAAAGATGTGGTACCGTGTTTTCACAGGAGTTGTGGGGTGCCTAAAACCTTCCCCACACTTAACCAAGCCCCCGAACTTAGAACTTTGGTTTCAAAGATCAAGTTTCGACAGTGTCCAGCAATTGGGCCTCCTTTCAAAATAAAACTCGGTTGAGTTGGTACAACTATTTAAAAATCTACCAACTGGCGACTCATTAAAACTTTCAAATCGTCGACATGACACACCCTTCAAAACCTTTTTCACAAAAAAAGATAAAATAAGGGTAGACAAAACTTAGGAAGAGAGAAAGATCCGGTTTGACCCGACCCGCAAATTTTTTCCCGACGTCGACATTAAGTTTAGAGACAGCGAGCTCAATTATGATCAAATCCTTATTGAAATATGTAATCCGGACACAGTGTGGCAAAAGGGCAAGAGAGGGGGCATATTAATCATGAGCTCAAGTTTGAGCCTCTACGGGAAGATATGGTATTCTTTCCTCTGTGCCAAGCTACTTCCATCAACACATATGAGCTAGATTACTAAGGAAAAAATCTCACTATTGTATGCGATCGTCAAGGATTTCGACATCAATATTGGGGCGATCATCAGTTTCTCAATTCGCCGATGTTTGAGAGGGCCCATGTTAGGAGGATTGCCACATCCATCCCTTATCACCGGGTTGTGCAGGCGTACGGGTGTTAGGTGGGCAAATGATGAGCCGCTTCAGCCACCATTGCAGCTTCTGAACAGGGGGATGATCATACGATTCAGAGTCTGGAAACGGGCCATGTCACATTCCCGCGGCCTAGGCTTTATTTTTCCTTCAGACTCAGATAAGGAGGAGTACGAGGCCATGGATGCGGACTATATGATGCCTGAGGAGGAGAACGAGGCCATGGATGAGGACTATGTGATGCCTGAGGAGGATGAGTTCGCGGAGGACAGACTGCCCGAAGAGGGGGACGCCACTACGTCAAGCACTTCTTGCTCGGCGAAGTTTATGTTCAGTTCCCAGTTCTGAGAGCTTCAGCGGCAGTTGGACGAACAGCGCAGGGTGGATGATAAGAAGAAAGACCGGCTGGCGGCGAGATAAAGCCATATGTTTGAGATTCAGAACACTTTCAACGCCGCCGTAGCCGAAGCATTTGCGCGACTGAACACATTCGCAGACCCATTTCAGTTCCCGACTCCGCAGCCACTTCCCGGCTATCCACCTTCGAGTTCTGATGTGGAGGAGGTTGCGCCGGAGCCATGAGTATTTAGGGAAGTGCTCTAAGCTTAAGTTCATTTATTTTCACAATGAGAACATTGCGATAGTTAAGTTTGGGGGTGTATATTACTTATCATAATACTGTTAGATCATTGCATGTTAGTGTAGCTTATTTTTATGCTTTAGCAATTTATTTAAGTGTTTTTATGCTTATAAAAAAATAAATGAAAAAACACAAAAACACAAAAAAAAAAAAAAAAGTCGTTAATTAGAATTGCATAAGTCGGGTATGTCAGTATGTATGAAGTGACCTTAGCCAGTGATGAGATTGGACTTACATAGAACTTGAACAATAATGACAACTGAGACATAGATGTAAATTCAGACTATAACATGAATCTTTACCTGTTTGACACTGTTGTACCGGATAGCACAATAGGATAACCATGTAGTCCAACTTGGTTCGAATAGTGACATAATTGACGTCTTGAAAGAAATTGGGCTTTAATGACAGAAATTCAGTGAACTGATAGTAATGACTAAGATTAGGCAGAAACCTAAGTTTGGGGGGAAATATGGGAGCTATCTAAAAAAAAGAAAAGAAAAGAAATAAAAATATGGAAAATATGAAGAAAAAGAAAAAGAAAAAGAAATTTGTGAATAAATATCATGACTCGTTTAGTTTCGTGGCCTTTGATACTCGAGTAAGTACGCCCTAGAGGATGTTTTTACACCCAGCGCCCTAAATCCATTTGATTTGGGAGTCGTTGGTCGAAAAATTGCTACACGGGTATCACTAAAAAGCCTAAGGGAACTAGACATTGCACAGTCATGAGTAGAGTAGAAGTATGGGAAAACAAGCAAAATGCCCCGTAAATGAATAAAGATAGAAAATCTCCCATATTGACTTCCGACTTGGTTGATGCTGAGTCGTGGTTGCGTTATCTTGTTTACGCGATTTCTTGAATTAAAGCTGTATTTTCTTTCTAAGACGCGTATTATGTGATATATTTGAACTGTAGTTGGTCACATTGTTGATGAGCACGCACACACTACATCGGTGTTAACAGGTATTGATTCATAGATTGGTTTGAACTGCGGATATGTTTTTGGTTGGATTTGGTGTTTATATCTGTTGTGATTTCTCTGAGGCAATATTTGTTAGCTTGATACTATCTGACAGTTGTATTTGTCTTCATTGTAGTTAGTTGCATGCGCATTATTTCGCTTGAGGACAAGCAAAGTCTCAAGTTTGGGGGTATTTGATGAGTTGGTTTTATACCTACGAATCGATGGCCTTTCTTGATTCGTTGCTATCTTGAGTTGTTTTAGTATTATTTTACTCTGTTTGGGTCTTGTTGATTGTAGGAAGCAGGATGGACGGGAAACAGGACTTAAAGAGTAAATTTCAGCTTGACATAGAAGGTACACCCTCTAAGGCGAGCCATCATAGAGCAAAATACCCCGCTGGGGAGGGGGTGCAGAAAAAGCTTGACAGAAAGTGGACACCCGTCGGGGCGGGCGTGTCCAAGGCAAAATACCCCGTCAGGGCGGGGGTACGCTATCAAAACATGGTAGTTTCCTTGTTTGATTGCAAGTCTGCAAGAACAATGATGGGTTGTTTGGCTCGCGATTGGGAGACTATATGAGGCTATCAGAGAGGCTATTATGGGAGATACTTAGACAGAAAATGAGAATTGACACGTAAGAAGAATTGAAGTGAAGCGGAACACGAAGAACACAAGACAAGCGTGGAAGACGAGTAACAATACGATTGCAGAGTCTATTATCTCTCTTGATCTTTATCTTGTATTCAGAATGTTATTCACTTTGTGGATTATGGTTTTTACTTTGTTTAGGATGAACTAATTTGCTATTTAAGCCTATAACGGATCTTATTATGTAACTAAGGATTGATATGCTTTTAATTTAGTTTATAAAGATTATTTCCAGGTTATTTGCTATGGTTTGTGCGTAACTTATGTATTTGCTTGATCACCAATTACCTGTTATCCCATATGAACTCGAGAGATGACATATGGGATTGGAACTAGCCATAATGACGTATGTTTGTGATTTCTACTGTTAGTTGGAATTCATAATTTATGTGTAGGATAGAGATATCTATGCATCATGCGTAATCTAACGAGAACTTGATATTAAACCTTTTTCAATTATAATTCACATAAAGATATAGTGAGTTAGTTAATTAAGGTGTCTTGCTTAATTCTATCAATTGTGGATTTGAGTGAGTATGGATGTAATGCATTGAGAGATGGTTATATCTACTTCCATGCTCTTGGTTAATAATCTGGAATAATTGATATAAACTAAAGAAAAGTATATTGTCCGAAGTGAACTAATAAGTGAAGTTGTAGGCTTAATTCTCCGAAAACTTGTTGAATTTCTGGATTAGTGTTAATTAGAGTGTGAGTAGTAGTTTCTTATAAAAATCATCATTTAATCATTAGTTTAATAAAATTAAAATAATATAAAATTGGTAATTGTTTGAATAAATTATAATTATTGTCTCTGTGGGTACAATACTTGATCTTATCATTATATTACTTGTTGACCACGTACACTTGCGTGTAGCGCGTATAGATTTTACCCAACAAGTTTTTACAGTATTAATATGCTTCAATTCCTATGCGAGCGTAAGGGTTTGAAAACCAAATCTTTCAAAACATCATTTTCATATCTTGTCTAAAAAGGACTTTTGCAAATCAAATCAAACCCTTCGTATATAGGTTCAACGAAGTACAACAATACTTTCAAATCAAATGTAGGCTCAATTACTTTCAGCATACACACACATTGCAATTTAAATGGGAAATATTGAAAAGATGTGGTACCGTGTTTCACGGGAGTTGGGGGGTGCCTAACACCTTCCCCCCACTTAACCAAGCCCCCTAACTTTAGAATCTCGGTTTCAAGATCAAGTTTTGACAGTGTCCAGTAATTGGGCCTACTTACAAAATTAAACAAAACTCAATTAAGTTGGTACAGCCATTTCAAATCTACCAACTGGCGACTCTGTGAACCGTTCAAATCGTCGACATGATATATGTTGGCCTTTTCCTAAAAAACTTCTCACCCTTCATAAAACAGATAAAACAAATAAGAGTAGAAAACAAAATTTAGGAAGAGAGAAAGATCATGTCCAAAGCGTGTGGATTTTTTCCCGACGTCGACAAGTGGCGACTCTGCTGGGGACAGTAGAGGGATTAGGTCGGGTTTAAATTTTTTCAAAATTTCCCCTTAAAAATTGCGTATGTGTGGATGCTGCATTTTACATTAAATGGATGTGAATGAATGCTTTACTGCTTTATATTAGTGCTTCGCACAATGTCATCATTTCATACGGTGAGAAGCGATGTATGTGAATGTATGTTGTGTGATTCCTCCATCAGGAGGCGAACCGTTGGTGTTTGATTACTAGACTCAAAGGAGACTAATCATGCGAGGCTCAGGAAAGGCACCACTCAGATCCGCTCCAATTGAAAGGTCAGATTAATTTCCTCTCTAGTAGATTACGACGATCTGGGAACCTTCATGCCGAAAAGTCTCGAGAGTAGCCTAAGATAGGTCAGCCTCTAATTAACCAAATTCGAAGGGAAGCTTCTTCATGCCTTCCTCTTTCAATTCAATGTAAATTTTCTAATTCCAATGTAAATTTCAAGATTCAATGTAAATATACATTCCATATCTTGTAAAACCCGTCATACTATCCTGTCATCAAAATAACTGACCTTTGTTTTATAGGATAAGATTAAAAAACATCAAAAAAATAAACATTGCATAGCATGCATCCTTTTGATATATACACATCAGAATTAGCTCACCTACGTTTGTTGTAGGTAAAAATTGGTCCCGTTACCAAGTCAAAATCTAAGAAAGCACTAAGTCCATTTTCGGACATGGCTTTAAGTGCTCAACCTGAATCTACCCCTGTCTCTAGGGAGGAGTTTGAAGGATTAAAGAACCAGATATTGGAATTAGCTATTTTTCTCAAGGAGCAAAGTAAAGGTCTTCAAAAGAAACAAACATCCGGTCATACAGAATCATCTACACCCGGTGGCAGCCAAGACCCTGGGAAGAAAGACACTCAGATCCCTGAGCCTCAGAACCAGAATCATACCAACAAAATCCCTGAAATCATCAACCTTAACAAAGAGCAGGAAGCTGGTGATATTTTGAAGAAAGTTCAACAAATGGAAGAAACCATCAGGTCCATCAAAGGGAATGGCATTTGGAAGAATAAATTATTCAGATTTATGTATATTCCCAGAGGCTCGTTATCCAGAAAAATTTCAAGTACCTGATTTTGAAAAGTATGGTGGATTAGGAGATCCCTACACCCATTTGAAGGTATTCATTGGAGAGCTCGGATCCTATGTAGAGGACGAGAAGCTCAGGATGCAACTATTTCAGAAGAGTTTGACTGGAGAGGCTAGAGCCTGGTATGCCCGACTGGACAATTCAAAGATTCACAACTAGGAAGAGTTAGCACATGCCTTTCTCAATCAATACAGTTTTCAGTCTCAGATGGCTCCAGACAGATATCAAATCACCAAAATCAAGAAGCAAAACACTGACTCATTCAGAGAGTATGCTCAATGATGGAGACGGATGGCAGCACAAGTCACCCCACCTGTGACTGAGTCTGAGATAGTCATGACCTTCATCAACATTCAAGAAGCTCCGTATTATGAAAGGGTCCTAGCAGGCATAGGAAAACCATTCTCGGAGATGATCAAACACGGAGAGATGGCTAAAATGGGGTTAAAGTCTGAAAAGATAAAATATCTTACCGCCTTGGAAGCCGTGGCCGAGCATATCCAATCTGGGAGTTATGGGAGTAATCCCCGAAGAACACATAAGAAGAAAAAGAAGAAATGTCCTTAATACTGCAAGGACAGAATCAGAGAAGTGATTCGAGCAGCATGCCCATTTAAAGGAGAAACTATTCCCCTCTTTAAGCTCCAGCACAACCGTCTAATCCTCCATTTCAAAAAAATTTGGAGGCTAGACATCGAAGAACGTTCTCCCCCTTAGGGGATTCATTAGAAAATGTGCTAAAACTGCTGACAGCACAAAAGAAGATTGTTCAACTCCTTCCATTAACCAGTACCGGAGGACAGAATTTTGACCCAAGTATAAAGTGTGCATACCATTCCGGATCCCCGGGCCACGATACACAAGACTCTTGGTCTTTCAAGCACAAAATCCAAGACTTGATAGACAACAGAGAGATTGTGGTGACCAAACTAGAGCAACCACATGTGCAAGATAATCCTTTACCTCAACACAAAGAGGAGAGTGTCAATATGATTAGCACGAGGAGTGGAGAAGGATCCAAATATCTTCGTTATGTTGGAGAGTCAACTCAATTAAGTACCAATAGCCCAGACAATTGGGAATTCTCTAAAAGGCAGTTCCTGATAGAACAGGAAATAAAGTCTATTAAGGAACAGATTGGACAGTTGGCAGAGCTGGTCGTGACCAACCAGCATGAAGCAGGTTCTCCTACACCAGAAACTAGTCCCATTGCTATGAGGGACCATTACCGGTTTCATGAGCATAAACACTGGGCCGATAAGGTGGCCAAGGAAGAGAAGTTCCAAGCTGATAGGGAATTCGCCTTCCAGAGGAACTTCACTAATTTGAATCAGCCTATGAAAGAAATCCTACAAATGCTGATCAACGAAGGGATGGTCACAAATTTGTTACCCCCAGTGAACCCTCGATCCAGAAAGTTCAAGCCTGACAGGATCTGTCAGTATCATTCCAATGAGCCCGGTCATGATACCGAGGATTGCTGGGGACTTCGCCACCTAATTCAGAATTTGATTGAAAGTGGTGAACTGATAAAAGGAAACCAAGATTGTGGTTATCCCGATGAGGACGCACTCTTTATTCCTGTGACAACCCGAAAATTTATAAGATTTTAAATGATTAAAATAAAGGTTAAAAGAATAAAACCTAGATGGAAATTTGAGTAATAATTTTAAAAAAATAAGAAGAACCTAGATGGTTTACTATTCGAATGAGAATATAGAAAATATGGGATTACAAAAATTTAAACCCTAGAAATGAATTTAAATGTACTTGAAGGAATATTAAGGATAAGGTACTACGATACCTATAAATTTGATGTGAACTAAATGGTGTAAGAAATTTTATTAAGAAAATTAAAAATGTAGAGATTTATGAAATATATCTCAACCTATTAGGTTATCTTATATGATTATGTGAGTGGTCATAACTCATTAAGCCAATTATGGCTATTTAGTTAATAAACTAATAGAATATGTAATGACTTGTGAGAATTATGTATGCGATTAAATAAATATACATTATATAATGTGTATACATTTATTTGTATATAAAGATAATTAAGAATATGTAAATATCAATAATGTTGAGCATTAGTTCTAGTGATAATAGATTTAATGGACTAAGGAGGGCAAGTAATTTAAATAAGCCTAATTATTTATTTAAGCATTAGACTTGTAGATAATTTGATTTAAGAGCAATTAAATTATTAAACTAGCCCAATATATCATGTATGGGACAAGTATAATAATGGCCCAATTTAATTAATAGAGGAAGCCCAAGTTCATTTTTGTTAGTAAGCAAATTAAGATAAGGCAAGCCCAACATAAATTAAATGAAGGCCCAAGCTTAGCCCACTTAGGCAATGGTATTATAGTCATTGGGTAAGTATAAAATAAAACCAATTTGGGGGAATAAGGCCAAGTGGCCGAAATTTGGTGGAGGAAGAATGGGAGATGCATGCAATAATTGTATTTGCTTTAGTGGTTCAACCACTTTGCTAGGTGTCACTTAATTTATGGGGCCAACACTTTTGACAAAACTTGTAAGAAACAACTAACTTGTTGGGAGACAGAAATAGTAAGAGATTGGGAGAAAAGGTTAGATATACATTATATCTATACACCTTTTTCTAATAAACAAATCAAAGTATATCATTTGTTTTATTTCATTTTATTTCCTAAGCTATCAAAAGAAGAGAGAAAGAAAGAAAGAAAGAGAAAACAAAAGAAACAAGAGAGAGAAGGGGAGAGTTCGGCCATATAGGAGAGGAAGAGAGGAAGGGAGTTTGGTAGTTTCTTAGGTTCCTAACCAAGCTTAGGAAGAAGAAGAAAGAAGAGAAACTAAGGTATAAATCTTTACTTATATAGTCTAATTCCTTTTGATTTGAAATTAATTTTTAAAAAGTTATGATCTTAAGGTTAAAACCTTAGACCTATGTGTTTAATAGTGTTACATATTTAGATCTAAACTTTTTGATGATAAAAGTTAGATCTAAAGTATGAAATAGGAAATAAGTTTTTTAAAAGTGAGAAAACCTAATTTTTCTTAGCCTTGATTGTGTTTATCTTGTGTTTGGTGATTATTTGTTGAAATAGATCATGAATCATGATAGATCCATGAGTATATGAGGTATTAGTAGGTATTATGATGAGCTATGTTGGTATTATGTGAGGATATGAAAGTTTTCTTAGAAATCACCAAGTATTGAAAATCAGTTTTAGTTAAAACGAAGTATGAAATGGAAACAACCATATCTCTCATTCTATTTTGAATTTTTGAATGTGGTCAATTTTTGAAGATAGATCTATGAGTCTTCTAACTTTTCCAAATGGAATCACTGAAAAATACCTTGTAGATTTCCGTATGGACTGATTTTAGTAATGGAAGCAAAAACTGAAAAATGACAAAAAGTAGGTTGTCCAAGATTTCCAAGGGCAGTTTCGGTAACTTAATTAATGTAATAAATTCCAATATTTTGGGATATGAAAATATATGAGATAAATTAGCTTGTGCCCAAAAATGAGCTCATTCTGATATAAATTGACCGAGTTATGGTCATTTTAATATTTGAATTTTTCTGACAAAAATCGCTATAACCGGAGTTCTATAACTCCGATGACCACGAAATATAAACTAGAAGCTCACGTTAATACGTGTAAGATCCTGCCAAGAGTTGGGAATTTCTGGAGTTAAGCACGGTGTAGCAAATTTCTTAAGGTTTGAACTAGAAATGGATTTTTGAAAAATACTTAAGGGAGTTGAAAAATTCCAGAAAAATTCTTTTTGTGTATGGAATATATGTGTGATCAAAAGATAGAAAACTAATAAATTGATTTCGTATTTTCGTGAAAAGGCTTCTAAATGAACAATTCAAGGTGCTGAAATGGAAACTGAAATGACAGGAAGAGAAGTCAGTTTTGTTTCAGCTTGCTGAAATGGAAATTGAAAAGGTTAAGAAGGGAAAACAGTTTGGTTTCAGTTTGATGAAATGATATATTAAGTCTCCTGAATTCATAAATAGTTTACTGAGTTATAATAAGAACTTATAAATGAACGAGTAAATGTTAAGTCTAAGGTAGTGCAATCGTACTCTTTAATGGTTGATGTATAGTAGCTGGGCTAAACGATTCCTTCAGGGAGCGAAGGTATGTACGAATTAGTAACCGATCTAACTCGCTGTGAAAACAGTGTAGATGAGACGGAAACTAATTTGTTGGTTGTTTGTGGAAAACCACTCAGTATACTATATTGAATACTATTAAAGACTCGATGTGTGCTAAGTTTAGACTTGTAAATAAGTATGGTGTTAAGGTTGTTTAATATTTGACTATGTGCTTAAGTGTTAGATGGTTTACTTTTAAAGTAATAGTATTATGAGATAAGTATGTTATATTAATTGAAAGATCAATCTTATAACTGATAGGTCTTTTCAATAAAGCGATTAAATTAGATTTTGTAGCAGTAATCGACGATACAGGCAAGTTCTCTGACTCAAACTTGAGTTATATTTTCAAAGTATGGTAGTGAATAATTATTGTTGATTATTCACATCTATACTGATTATTGATTCGCACTTAGTGCATGTTGCATATGTTCATCAGGTATGAAAGGCTGATCACCTTCATTGCCCTAAGGTTCAGTTAAAGTTGTTAATGGTCCTTGTTGACATTAAACATTATTGGTTCAGTCATTCATTTATTGAAACTCCGATTTATGCTCTTTCACAATTATTATATTGTTGAAAATTCGAAAGCTTATTTTTTTCTTTCAATCATGATATATCCTTGTTGTATTTAAACTTGCTGAGCAAAGTCGTTGCACACCCTTGCTATATCATGATAACAAATTTTAGAGTAAGACGAAGGCTTGAAGAAAGACAGTGGCAAAAGCAAACACCAAGAGTATATTATTACGCATTCATAACTATTTAGTTATCATATGCAAGTAATGTTGTAAACCTTTTTAATTACTTAAGGTATGTATTCAGTTAAGGTTAACAGACCTTGGGATTTGTTATAGAATTATGTGAAATAAACAATTTATGTTTATATATTCTGCATTAGTTGATAGAATATGTATGAAGATGAAGTATCGTGACGCACCATGTCCGAGGCTCTGGGGACCCGAATTTGGGGGCGCAACAATTCCCATGGCATGGAATCAAGAAACAGTGGCTGTTATTTCCTGTGAAAAAGATCTAGCCATGACACCCCTAATGTTGCAAGGAAAAGAGGTCCAAGAAGGGAAGAATCCCGTAAAAGTGGCTGCGCCCGAGCCTTTAATATTGCCTTTCAGACCGCAATAACCGGTGGTTAGCCTAAAAAGAGTCCCATGGAACTATGGGAAGGATGAAGGTTCAACATCAAACAACATTGCCAGTGTATTAAAGGAAAATACGTTGTATCTGCCTCAACGGGTGATCAATTAAGTTATTAAAACTAAAGGGAAAGTGATTGAAGAGAAAATTGAAGAATTCCTCAGCAAAATGAGGCATCATGAGATCAAAGTAGTGCAAGGCTTGAAAGAGGCACCTAAACAGATATCCATCCTAGATCTGGTCTTATCCTCAGTGGATCATCGCAACATTTTACTGAAAGTACTAGAGGAAGCCCATCTGCCAAAGACGGTGGATACCGAGAAATTCCATCACGTGATAGAACACATCTTCAACAGCAATGTGATATCTTTCACTGAAGATGATATACCCGCAGAAGGGACGGGCCATTGCAAGTCAATGCACATAGCAGTAATGTCCTCGGGGTATGTGATTGTAGGAGTGCTAATAGATGGAGGATCGTCCCTGAACATATGTCCCTACGATACCTTGGAAATAATGAAGATCAACCCAAATCGAATCCGTACCAGTCATGTAGTTATTCGGGCTTTTGATGGATCTCGCCGAGAGGCTGTGAGGGAGATTAGTCCCCATACTTTTTATATATCCTTCCAAGTACTCAACATTACCACCGGATACAACTTGTTGTTGGGAAGGCCGTGGATCTACATGGAAGGAGCAGTTCCATCCACCCTCCATCAGCAGCTCAAGTACGTTATTAATGGCAACCTAATCACGGTAAATGCCAAACCAGAATACCCTGTCTGCATACAGGGAGACATGCCGGTGATCAGTTAGAGGAAGGGATTGAACCTGCTTGTTTTCAAGCATTGGAGGTGAGCAATACTCAGTACCTACTTGTTGGGGCACCAGCCTTGAAACCAAAGGTTTCCCCCGAAGTAATGACAGGTTGGTCAGGAGATGGTATCTTTGGTTTTCCGCCCTGGAGAATGGTTAGGGAAAAATCAGCAAGGAATCAAAAATCCAGTGCAAATCCCGAGCCAATCAGGGAAAGCCAGATTGGGATATTCATCCCAGTCAAAACACCGGAACCCACACAAGCATCCAAAAGTTCCTGCTTCCACAATTCTATTACCGAACCTCACTGATGCAGGGTATGTGAAACCAATGAGGAAGATTCCTGTTGTTGTGTCAGGTATGCTATTTCCTCCAGTCAGACCAATTAGTGAGAGAAGAGCCCCAAAGATTGAGGGGGAAAGAAAAAAGGGAAAAGAAAAGTTCCTTGCATGAAGGACGAGACCCATTTGCTAACATGTATTGTCTGATGCACTACGAGGGTATGAACGATGATATCCCAGACAGTGATGAAGAAGATTAGAACCGAATTCCTCGCATCAAGAAGGGAAAGGGTGGCAGTTCAAAGAAGGACCCCGGCCATGATATGAAGGATGTCTCAGTCATCATTAGAGATGAGGCAGACGTGCACAAATCCTTTATCTCCCCTATTCATGAGGACCTGACATTGGACAATTGGAGCAGCACCCCATGCTTCATTCAAAAAAGGGTAAAAGGGCAAAAAGTCCATCTGCCATGAAACGTAGTTTTATTTGCTGCTTATTTTATTGCACAGCTATAACAGTTACTTTTGTCATGCTTTTGCTAAATGATTTGTATGTTTAAACAATTTCATATATTAAAGTAAAAGTATTTTATTTTCAGGACTCCAGAATTGGAATTAGTTTGTCCTTGCTGATGAGATGCCAAATTTTCACAATGACTACAACTTTGATGTAGAATTGGACTTCGACTTGAATAGAGATTGATCAAGAGGAGATAGATGACTATGAGGTGCCCGAGGAAATCAAAGAATGGGTCGAAGACAAACCCAAGCCAAACCTCGACCAAACCACCACTATCAATAGCGGAACCTCAGAAAACCTTAAAGAAATCCAGATATGCATAGACCTCACCAAAGACCAAAGAGACATGATTGAACTCTTAACTCAGTTCCAAGAATGTGTTTGCATGGTCACATGAAGACATGATTGGCTTGTCTACTGATATTGTCTTCCATCGACTGCCCATTAAAGATGGATTTAGGCCAGTCAAGCAGAATCTCATGCGATTAAAACCCGAATGAAGTCTGAAAGTCAAAGAAGAGGTTATCAAACAATTCAAAGTCGGTATCATCATGGTATCAACATACCTGGAGTGGTTATCAAACATAGTTCCCGTACCTAAGCCCAGAAGGAAGGTGTGAGTATGCGTGGATTACCGAGATTTAAACAAAGTTTGTCTCAAAGAAAATTTCCTGGTACCTTTCATCTACGTCCTGATAGACAATACGGCACAGTATGGCATTTATTCTTTTGTGGATTGCTTTGCTGGATACCATCAAATCATGGTCGCTGATGAGGACAGGGAGAAGACAGCTATTATCACTCCCTGGGGAACCTTCTGTTAGAGACGATTGTCCTTCGGCCTTATCAATGCTAGTGTCACATATCAGCGAGCCATGATGGCCCTATTTCACGACATGATGCACAAGAAGATAGAGGTTTATGTGGATGACATCATCGTCAAATCTCAGAAGGAGGATGACCAAATCAGCTATCTCAAAAAGTTGTTCAACAGATTGCGTAAGCGCTTTCGGTGTCAAATCGGGCAAGTTGTTGGGATTTCTGGTGAGTAATAGAGGCATTGAACTGGATCCCGCCAAGATTAATGCCATCACGGAGATGCTGGTGCCCCGAAAGAGAAGGAAATATGGGGATTTCTGGGAAGAATCAATTTTATAAGCAAGTTCATCTCACAACTCACAGTGACGTGTGAACCCATCTTCAAGCTGCTAAGAAAGAATTCATCCGTGAAATGGAATGAAGATTGCCAAAAAGCCTTCCTTGCCATCAAGAAGCAGTTGATCGAAGCATCTGTCTTGGTACCCCCAAGGGATGAAGTTCCCCTGTTTATGTACCTGTCAGTTAATGTCAACGCAATGGGCTGTATGCTAGGGACAGAAAGATGATAGTAGTAAGGAGAGAGCTATCTATTACATCAGCAAAAGATTTAGTAGCGGCGAGCAGAAGTACACTCTGATTGAGAAAACATGTTGTGCACTAGCATGGGCCGCCATGAGGTTATAACACTATCTACATGGGCACATGAACTATCTCATATCCCGCATGGATCCACTGAAGTACGTATTCAGCAAACCAATGTTGAATTGTTGATTATCCAAATGGCAGTTTATCCTCCAGCAGTTCGGCATTCTTTACGTGACTCAGAAATCCATCAAAGGTCAGGGGATTGCAGATCAATTGGCCGAAGCACCGTCAGGAGATTTGGAGCCCTTGGAAACTTATTTCCCGGATGATGGGATCATGACAATTCAACAAATCCATCAAGAGAGTACAATCCAGCCCTGGAGAATGTATTTCGATGGAGCAGTGAACATGGAAAGGTGCCGGAGCTGGGGCAGTCCTTGTCTCTTATACAAGGAGAACAGTATCCTGTGGCTACCAAGTTGCAGTTTGACAACACCAACAATATGGCTGAGTATGAAGGCTGCATAATGGGGTTGAAACTAGCTCAGTCCATGGGTATCAAGCGTTTACTAGTCTTTGGGGATTCTGAGTTGGTTATCAGACAAACCACTGGGGCGTATCACACCAAAGAATCGCATTTGTTGCCGTATCACCGGCAAGTTATCAAGATGTCCATAAAGTTTGAAGAAATAACCTTCATCCACATCCCTCGAGGTAGGAAATACTTTGCGGATGCATTAGCAACGTTGGCTTCCCTGATCCATATATCTGATAGAATGGGAATTCCCTACATCAGATTCACAAGCCAAAAGGCCCGTCATATAGGAATTACATTGGAAAAGTATCAGATAAATACCCCCTATCAAACAGCCTTGGTATCAAGACATAAAGGAATATCTGCGAGATGGATCTACACCCGCTGGGGCAAGCCAAGCCGGACGAAAGCAAATTCACAAGATGGCTATAAAGTTTTATCTAAGCGGAGATGCACTCTATAAAAGGGATGCTAGAATAGGCCTTTTAAGATGCCTCGATAAAGATCAAGCTCAGAGACTGATGGATGAAGTCTACAGTAGGAGTCTGTGGTCCACACATGAGCGGTCATTTACTGGCTAAGAAGATATTAAGAACTGGGAATTACTGGATCTCTCTCAAAGCTGACTGTGATGATCACGTCAGGAGATGCTACCAATGCCAAGTCCATGAAAATGCTATCCACGCTCCTCCGAATGAGATGCACAACTATGAGTTTGCCATGGCTTTTTCCATGTGGGGAATGGATGTGATCGGACCAATAGAACCCAAAGCTAGCAATGGTCATCGATTCATCTTCACCATGATCGATTACTTCATCAAGTGGGTTGAAGCTGCTTCCTTTCCCAAAGTCACCAAAGAGGTAATCATTGGTTTCATCAGAAATAATGTCGTCTATCGATATGGACAACCGGAGGTGATCGTATCAGACAACGCCAAGAATTTAAACAACCAGATGATGATGGAGTTATGCAGTAAGTTTCACATCAAGCATCTCAACTCTGTCATCTATCGCCCAAGATGAATGGTACTATCGAAGCGGCTAATAAAAATATCAAGAAGATCATGCAGAAAATGTTCGCCAATCACAAAAGATGGCCTGACCTATTGCCTCTGACTCTGTTAGCATACAGGATGTCAATACGTACTTCTACTGGGGCTACCCCCTATTCCTTGGTCTATGGCATGGAAGCAGTACTTACCATAGAAGTAGAAATGGAGTCCTTGCGAGTGTTAATAGACGCTCAGATGGAAGAAGATCAGTGGTTGCAAGAACGGTACCACCAGTTGTCCGTGATCGATGAAAAGAGGGCTACAACCATTTTTCACGGGAAATTGTATCAGCAAAGGATTGCTCGATCATACAACAAGAAGGTCCGAATCCAGCAATTCAAAAAAAATGACTTGGTATTGAAGAAAGTTCTAGTCAACCAAGATGAAGCCAAAGGAAAGTTCGTCCTGAATTCGGAAGGGCCCTTTCATTGTCAAGGAAGTGTTGACAGGAGGAGCTATCAGATTGCAAGAAATATATGGGAACGAATTTCCCCAGCTTATCAATTCAGACACCGTGAAAAGGTATTATGTCTAAAATATCTGCCTGCCATCATCCTGGTCCTGCGAATTAATCAAATCAGGTCAGGTTTTCACAAAAAAGCCTGAACTACAAATGACCTGATCTCCCTCAACTCGGGAGTACGTAGGCAGCCATTTATGGTGCAGTCAAACCAAACAAAAAATTCAAAAACCCATTAAACCCAAGTTCACACCCAAAATAAACACTTCTCAAACCATTCAGAAAAAACCTAAACTACAAATGACCTGATCTCCCTCAACCCGAGAGTACATAGGCAACCATTACTGGTGCGGTTTGACCTTCAAAGAAAAAAAAACCAATAAAAACCAGTCCCAAGACACCGAAACCTTATAAAACCGAAATACTATCAATTTTTCCTGGTCAACAGGCCCTGATGAGATACTCTCCGACATCTCAATGCCATTCCATCAACGAGAAGCTCATGATACATCAACAACAGCAAGTCATGAAAGAAGTGGTAATCACTCAGCAATAACAATACATATCCAACAGGAAAGTGAATCAAAATATATATTTCTCTGATATATAATACTGTTTGATATATACACTGTGTCCTGTACATGACAAAAATGGTTGATCTAGTATGTGCAGGAAAAAATAAAGCTAGTCTATGAACTCATGGATAAACGAGATAGCAGTTCCAACATGGCATCCCTCTCTAAAGATGGAGGAGCAGCTGCAAGCTCATGACCCTCAGTTTTTATACGGGCAAGAATATCCACCGCCATCTGCATAGTGCTGCTGTGGCCATCTATGAAAGCACTCATGTCTGCAATAAAGCTATGTGTATATGATCTGAGTGCAATGTTATCCGCAACATAAACATCTTAGATAGCTATGGCCTCGTCCCTCTCAATATAAGCAGCATCCCGGGTGACCAAAGCCTCATCAATCTCCTCAAAAGCTGCATCTCGGGTAGATTGAGCCTCGTCTCTCTCAACAAATGTTGCATCCTGAGTAACTCGAGCCTCGTCTCTATCAGCAAAATATGTATCATGGCTAGAAAGGGCTGTCAACATCAACGCCCTAGCCTGATCCCTCTCGAAAGTCATCCGAGCTAGTGAATCAACAAGACCTGGATCTGTCCCAGCCGGAACGCTCAGAGGGCCACTAACTAAAGTCGTTGTCAAGCTGGTAAACAAATCATCCTCCGTGGGAGAATCAGGATCCTCCATAGGCTCCTCCTCATCTAAATCAATACTCGAAGCTGACTGGACAGTCGCCGTCAATGCAATATCGGACTCCAATCATGTCGAATACTCTGGAGAATGATATGGATGGCTAGTAGAGAAATCAGCCCTCTCCCTGTGAGTCCAACACTCATAAATCCTAGTCAGGTCAGCTGACGACAAAGATGAAGCTGATATCCGCTGATCCATACCTCAAAATAGTGGAGGCTCTAAAACTGATCAAACTGGCCCATGACTGCCAGCGGATGATATGTGGTCACCCCTCTCAGACCCGCCAGGGGCAGATAGTCCATGCCAACTGCATAAGTGATGAAGCTGTAAGGGGAGCTAAGCCCTGAGCAGGGCAAGATAGAAAAGAGGTGCTCAATCACCGATAAAAAGACTGACCATGAAGCTGCATCTGAACACTCCACCGGTCGGAAGGAGTAAGACATGCCTATCTCATGGGTAAAGCAGTACCCATGGTGTCTAAAGGTGCCAATAGGACTCAAATATGTCATGAACCACACATATAGCAGAACGGCGTTGCCTCTGAAAAATCCCTCTGAATGGGTACTGCAGAAAGTAGCCGACCTCAAAGTCTCGGCTAATATCATCGGCAAAATCATACAACCCTATCTGAGGGCATGAACCACTACCATTAAGCCAGTGTCTAAGTGGTCCATATATAGGGGCATGTACAAATAAGTAGTGACGCACATCAACAGAACATCTATACGTGCAAACTGCCACTCGTCTGTAGGAATGATGAAATCTTCAGAATATCACTCGTAGCTGTCCAACCTACCAAAGCGATCAATCAAGAAGTCCATGGACACCACATGTCCCGCAGTAACCTCCTCAGTGACGACTCTGCGCCTTAGACCCGTTATACCCATGAATGGTCGCCTTAAGTCACTGATGGATGTCCTGGCATAAGGCAGATCCAGTGCCAAACCTGTGAAGCGCTCATACTCCTCTAATATAGGAGTTAACTCGTGAAACCCAAATCGGAAAACCTGGCGCTCGGGTATCCAACAAGACAACATGCTGTCCACAAACCCACGTAGAACCTGGAAAGCTAAAAGGGCTAGAGAGTGCCCTAGCATCTGGTCAACTATCCCTCTGGCTGTGAGAGGCAGACTATCATACCACGATCTCAGCGAAGATGCTACCAAAGACGGTGACAAATGCTCGATACGGCTGACTGTGGATGACGACATCTGTATAACCGTATTATGAGACCGTCCAGGGGTCAAATCTAAACTTACCTATCTAAATGCATATTCATGACATAATACATACATAATGATAATGATAAAATGACAATATAATGCAATAGATAGGAAACATCATGTATTTCTAAATAAACTATCTACTACAAGCATCATCTCTGTCTGCTCATAAAATATAGAATAAAAAGTACAGAGAAATGGGGCACAGCCGCCCAACAACTACCAGAGGCCTATCAAAAGATATGGCGAGAAATGGGGCACAACCTTCCAATATCTAACAGAGGCCTATCAAAAGATATAGCAAGAAAAGCTATCCGAAGAGATCTAGAATATCTGTCTCTAGGCTATCGACCTGCTACAGCTCCTCCTGAGTAACAGAATCTCGGCCAGTGGGAATGTCTGATCAATACAAGGGAGGATCAGCACCTGTATAGCTGCTAGAAAATGGACCTGCTGAGGGGCCAACTCCAGAGATGAAAGGATTAAAAGAATCTGCCTCGGATGGATCCCGGCCAAGATGCCTGATGAAGAAATGAGCCATCTCCAATCGCTGGGTCAGTCCTGCAATCTGGTCTGGATGAGTCGGCTCTCGGAGGCAAACTATCCAGTCTATCATCATCATAGACCTTGGCACCATGTCTGCCATAAACTGGGTAGCACGAGTCTGAGCCCCAATAGTGCGGGGACTCCACCAGCTGTGAAATGCCTCCTGGCTGTAAGGACCCTCTAACAGGGTGAACCCATCTATGCCCACCAGTGGAATGTCTATGAGTAGCTGAGCTAGTGGCCAATGGTGCCAAGCAGAAGGAACAAAGCTTCGAATAGTGCGCTCTCCTAAGTAGAGCTCCCAGCCTCCCTCGATCAAAAATGGAACCCGACGAGTGGACAATACAAACTCCCGACCAGTCGAAAAGCCATCCTCAAACCCAACTGTCAAAAAGCTAGGAGTGTAAAGGACCCACGAGATCGAATCGGCTGTCGACAACTCTAGCTGCAAGATGGAGTGGGTGAATCCCTCGGCTACAAGGACCTCCGTCAACGTGGAGTGATGCCAGCGTCGTCCCCTCGGATAGGTCTTCATGCCCAAAGTAGTGGCTGAGCGTAGGCAAGGAAGCCTATCATATGCCCAGAACTAGCAATGCAAAGATTAAAAGTCCTCAATGATAAAGTCTGATAAACACAAATGACAAAATTAAAATGTGAAAGAGAAATGTACTCACCATCAGGAATGGGTAAAAACTTAGCTAAGCCTCCGTCACGCCCTCCGAGCGCATGCACATCCCTCGAAGAAAATAGGCAAAGGTGTAGGTACCCTAATCAAAATCACTAAGGCACTCCACATATCGAGTAGCGCTGACCAGGGTGAAAGAGACCATTGAGGAGTTGTTTGCAAGGAAACAACCCCTGATGATCACCAAAAATAGTTGCCAAAAGATGTGATCTCTAACCCTCTGATCATCGGGCAGAGGCTCAATCAAAACCCCACTTTGGGCATCTACACTCAAGAGACCAAAACGGACAGTTCGACCCTTGATGGTCGTCACAGGAACTCCCAAAAGAGAGCGAATGGCAGTAGGTGAAATGTCAGCCACCAATGGCACGGTCTCGCCTGCAAACTCTATCCCGGTGATGAACCTCCAGTCTATAGGCGTCATCATCACCTCACAGTCCAGCAAATGGAGAGACTGGGTCTGGTGGAACTAGCGCTCAAACAAAGCCCTCAGATAACCCCAGGGGCAACGGCGGGGAGGAATAAAAAAGAAGGCCTCGAACCCCCAGGTGTTGACGATGGCCCGATACTCCGGATGCAGAGTATGGTATAAGGAGTGGACATTGAACCAGTTCCCCCTGGGATGCGTAAAGTCGAGAACCTGCATCAAAAATCCAATCCAGATTAAACCTGCTCCCTGAAATGGCAAAAGAAAGAAGGACAGAAAATCCATAAGTAAAACTTCAGTCACCTCGTTGACATAAAGGTATATCGATGGATGGCGTCTCAAATCGCCCAACAACTTTTGAATCGACACCACAATGGCTGGAAGCTCCCTACGTGGAGCATAAGCTGGGGTAGGATCAACGAATGGGACATCCTCATCGTCCACATCAACCAGCGGCTCAGCCCGGATCGAAAGAATCACAGACTCAGCTAAACGGCGAGGTGGCCGGGCTGGACGTGGCTGAGGAACATCAGAAGCTCTCCTCCACCTCACTCCTGAAGTGACCCTGCTAGCACTACCGGGTCTATCTCGCTCCATAACTTGGATAAAGTCTCCAAATCACCTCAAAAAGGGTGAAGTAAGCCTTAAACCTGTGGCTTATTAAATTAAATCATTACTTTATGCATTTTTTTAGTCCTAAAGCATGCATTAGTTAACCAAAATCCCTAGTATAGTTAAAATTGCATGTTTATTAAATGCTCAGGGTCTCCTTTGTAAAATGGACTGTCCGCATGCACATAAGCATGACCAGGTGGTCATTCAGTAGCACACCTACCCAAAAATAAAAATAGTTTATATTTATGAAAAAATCAAAATTAAATTCCCCATGGCAGCTAAATTACCATGAGCATTTTTAGTTGAAAATCCAGGCTCATTTGGCCTCAAAAAAGACGAGTAAACTGATCAAAAAGGGCGTCAATTGACTATCTCGGAAATCAAATTTTTTTAAATCAGAACGTTCAGCACAGTAAAATATGCATATTTACTAAGTCTGAAAATTTTTATCAAGTCATAGAGGCACGCCTATTCGCTATATTGTGTTTAGAAGAATGCTATGTGATATCTAACATTCTAACGGTCAAAACTGGAAAAGAAAGGATGTAAACGTTACCAGAGATGTGCAGAACATTTCTATGGTGACGAAATCTGAAAAAAGCTGCCCGAACTCCGTAGATCTGAAGAAGAAAATTGGATTTTCTTTAGATTTCAAGTTTGAAAATGAACTTTAAAAGCCTGGGAGCCAAGTTATAAATCTCAGGGAGGAGCAGCCCCACCTGCGACTGCAGTACCTCTACCTGCGGCACCCTATGGTGGTCCCCACCCCCTCCGATTCGGTCCAGTTAAAGTGGAAACAGAGTTTACAGAAGCTAAAAAGTCAAATTCGGGAAAAAAACTGCTACGCGATTGAGCGGATTGACCTGAAATCCCGCGTATAAGCGGCGAGTTCCTGACGAAGGGATGAACTACATATAAGCCATTGGTCGAGACCCTGGAATGATATCCGGAGGCCAATGATGAAAACTGCAGAAAATTGCTTAGAACTGCCTCTGCCAAAGCATCGGGAAAGGCCGGCATTATGGACAGCATGTTTTGAATGTGTCAAGGCATCTAGATTGATCCGAGGGTTGATTTGTCAGAAAGAATACCCCCACATCGAGATCGATCATGACTGACATTCCAGCAGTTGGCGACAACTCCAACGAAGCATCGGGAACGATCCGGTGGTGAAACCGTTGAAAACTACTTCAGCGAAGGTCAGAGTGTCTAACATTACCAGCCGTTGGCGACAACTCCAACGAAGCATCAGGAACAATCCGGTGGTGAAACCGTTGAAAACTACTTCAGTGAAGGTCAGAGCGTCTGACATTATCAGCCGTTGGCGACAACTCCGACGAAGCATCGGGAATGATCCGGTGGTGAAACAGTTGAAAACTACTTCAGCGAAGGTCAGAGCGTCTGACATTACCAGCCGTTGGCGACAACTCCAACGAAACATTGGGAATGATCCGGTGATGCATCCGTTGAAAACTACTTCAGCGAAGGTCAGAGTGGATGACATGACAAGTCGTTGGCGACAACTCCAGCGAGGCATCGGGAATGAGCCGGTGATAAGAATCAGGAAGAAATTTTCCCCACAGAGGACAGATGATGGAATCTGTTATACAAATCCCCAGTGGGAGCACCGAGAAGAATCAGTGATTCAACCGACCGTTGCAAACTACCGTTCGAGTAGGCACCGAGAAGGTTCGGTGACGGTCAATTCTGTAAACTACCATTCAAGTAGGAACCAAGTCAAGATCAATAAACCGGTGTAAACTATCAGTCGGGTAGGCATCAACAGGAACGTCGACATCGACCGAGCAGTAATTCAAACCGTTGGCGACAACTCCAAAATAGCGTCGGGAAAGATCCGATGATGTAGACCAGTGTAAGCTATCATAAGAATAAGCATCAAGAATCTCCAATGAGGTCACCACTACTAGAAATTCGACATATAACGACGAGCTATAACGACGGTCAGCACAGAACCGTCGCTATAAGGTATCTATAGGGTATCTATAGCGACGTTCGGCACCGAACCGTCGTATAGACGTTTTTTAAGACAAAACCCTCCCATTCTTTCCCCCAAATCATTTCAGTATCATTTTTCCTTCGCCTCTCCAGTCGTCTCTCTCCTCTAACATTTTCTCTCTCGTTGCTCTTCCTCTGTCGCTCGTCTCTCCTCTCTAACCCAAATCATTTCAGTATCTGCCCCTCGTTACTCGATCAGCCACTCGTCATCTTCTAATCGGATTGGGTACAGAGGAAAGCAGCTAGGATTCGTTAAATCCAATCAAGGCCATATTAGGCTAGAGGATCGTCTTATGTTAATGCTACGCTTGAGCTCGATGGGCTTGAAATTCTGTCAGATACGATTCTGCTGATTGAAGATTTGGCCAGAGGTTCAATTCCCTTTGATACCGTCACAGAGGTAGAAGGTCAGCTTGACCTGTTCTTCTTCAACCTTCCCCTTAAGGTAAAAATTATCTATAGTTTATTATTATAGAGTTTGTGTGAGCATTTGAATAGTAACTGTTTGTAAATAAATTTGTCCATAATGTATGTGGTATAGATTTAGCAAGCGAAACTTTGTTGTTAGGCTTAATTCCAAGAGGGAAAGATAGAGTAAAGTAATGATTTGGATGGATTAGAAGCAAATTTGGAATTATGATTGGTCAAAGTACTAATAAAATTGATTAATAGTGGAAGAGATGATTAATATTTCCATTAGTGACAATGTACAAAATTTTAGAGTGATTTTCAGATTTTAGAAGCATTGGTTGAAGATAAAGTTATAGTTGAATGCTTAGAGGTAAATAGTATTGGCAATTGCTTGTATGCTATGTTACTCATGAGTCATGAGCAGGTGGGGTTAGTTAGTCTTGTTTAGTGGTTTGTTTTGCATGTTAAGCAAGCTGATAACTCTTGAAAAGTTCTAAAGGAATTAGATCGAGTCCACTTTACTTATAATAATATGGATTACAATGCTTATAACGACAATGGCTTAATATAGAGGGCTCCATGCTTATATATTTAATATACTTGATTATAGACATTATTTGATTTTAGATCTGTCAGGTTATATATTTTGCTGTTTTCACTTCATGGGTTTTCCTTTCCGTTCCTTCCTTGAGTCCTTCACTCTTTCCAATTTCCAAATCAGAGACTTTAGATTTAGAAAGAAACAAATTGTAATTTGAAGTTCTATTTCTAACTTTATATCAGAGGAAAACCAGAGATAATGTTTTTAAGGGTTAGCTTAAGGGGCTTCAGATTGGCTTTCATGGATTCACATTTTTCCTTCTGCAAAAGTTTTTCTCTAGCATTTTGTTTATAGTTTTTACCTTTTCTGCTTTTATCTCATTTGCATTAGTTTCAGTATATAATGTTAATCAATAATCAATATGAGCAGCGAAGTGCAAATATAGCAAAATTGTAATTGACCTACTTGATTAGGTAACAGGCAGCTTAAATCTTATCTTTGAGTCAAGCTTGGAGACAATAGCTATGAACATGGTAAAGTCGAAATGCCAATTGTTTTTATAATGTTTTTATAATGCCAAATTTGTTCAGGTCCTTAACCTTAGAACTTCAATCTAAGTGGTACTCCTCGCATATGGGAAAAGTTGTTAGACTCTTATTCAATTTGTAATGTTGATTACATTAAAGCATTTTCTTCCTTTTCTTTCTATAGCTTTACTTGAACACAGCAATTTGCTTGGCTTTGATTAATATTGATTGATTTTCCCTATTACAGAGAAAAACAGCAAGATTTTCCCTATTTTACAGTTTTAATGGAGTCCCTGCTGAGGAACGGCTTCATTGGCGATCTTTCTTAGTTAAACTTGGAACTATGGAAGAAAAACTGGGAACGGCTTCATTGAATTTGCTTGGTTCTGAGCTTGCAGCTCCCTACATTTAGAGGTTTATTTTTCTGCAATTTGGTTTTCGAATATCTCGGCTTCTAGATGTCAACATTGTAGCTAAGAGTATAATGGATTGTGAACCATTAAATTCACTGTAGTTGGAATAATTTGGAATACTAGATGATCCATGTCCCTTCTATAAACACTTGATTCTGTGGCTCTGAATAGGTGTCCAAGAATTGTTTATCTTCTAGTTTTTACCCTCTTTGAGTTTTTTGTTGCTTCTTGCCTTTCCTCATTTGCAATATCTATCTTTACTTCCTTGTTCTTTATAGAGGCTTCTTGACTTCTTATCCTCGGTAGGAGTGGAAGGAATAAAAGTATTTCCTTTTAATTTATTTGTCTGCTTATCTGCAGGATTGACATCCAAATGAACACCAGGAACTTCCATAGTCTCTTTCAGGTTAGAGGCCTTTCTATGAAGATGTTTGTGTTTAATGTTCATATTTTACAAGTTCTTGAAAGATTCTTTGTTTTACTCATTTCCTTTGGATCCATTTCAGTATCTTCTTGAGGAAGTTGCTTTAGTGCCTGAACGATTGAAGAAAATTCCTGTACAGGTCAGGCTATTGATCATTTGCACATGCTAAACATTTCCAATCTGAAATCACTTTTTAGAGAACAAACTTGCTGCAAATATTTGAACATTAATTTCATTCATCATTATTTTTCAGGCACAGCGAGATCTCTTTCTTCTCCTTTCAAGGTTCATATTTCAGTACAACTTAGGTAGGCCTTGTTAATGGTGCAGCTTTATTGGTTAGCTTCTTCTGTTCTTGATCATAATTTTTTTTTTTAAATAAAAAAATTATTTTTTACAGTTGACAAGCTTGAAAGCTTCTTAAAGCAATTTCCAGATTTTCCAAATGCTTTCTTGATTGGTGGTCCTGCAGATATTTTTGTGATTGAACTAACTGATCAAGTAAGCACTGAAAGTACTGTCTTTAAGAAGTGAATCCTATTTATTAATTATAGGCAAGAAGGCATCTCTTATTGTTTTATATTCTTGTGATTTTTCAGCTCCTAAAGTTGAAGGTGGAACCAGTTCTGCTACATTACCTTTCCCACATTAAAGTTCTCCAAGGTACTACTAATCACGGCTTAGAATTGAGGATTTTGTTTTTGTTCGATATAATATGCTTAGGCCACGATTACATAAACATGATTAGGGTAAGATGAATTAACAATTGTAGAATATAACTCATCTCTCTACAGGTATGGAATTGCGAATGGCTACTAGTACCAGACTAAAGACTTGCTTATATAGCTTCACTACTCCTGGTGGTCCAATGTATCCAACAAGAGCTGTTCGTCATCCGGCATGGGTTGCATTAGATTTTCTCTTCCCTGTGAGTATTTTTCTCTACAGTTTCGGCCATAATTTATACTGGAAAGAGATTTGCAAGTTGTATTTCAAGTGCAGTAAATTCTCATATCAGCGAGTACATAATATTAGGATTATGTGTCCTATTTTTTTTCCCATGGATTCTCTCGTAACACAATTTTGATGTTGTCGTCCAGGTTTGACAGTATCCCCGGCATCTTTTCAGTCTCTTTTTCCGATTGCTATATCCATGGTACTTGCCCTCATCCTGCTGGAACTTTATACTGTCGTGCATACAAGCGGTGTTATATTCTGTGTTGAGGGTGATCTTTTCTGGTTGGGACAAATTGACAAAAACAAGGCAGTCGTAGACTTGTTATAAACAGCTCAAAATCTAGTCTCCTTAAATTGGTAATGGAAAGTGATGGCACTGATTTTTCTGGCATGCATAGGCTCAACTGAATTCTGAATAGGAAACTCTGCTATCTCTCGACATACTGAAGGAGTTATGCAGGGCTTGTTTACACTTTTGTAACTCATAGCAGACCACTGTAACTATCCATTATGATATGCCATTTTGTTATGTTTTTCCTGCTAGTAAAACTGTCATGGCCATAGTGATGCTATATGACAACTTTAATTTGAACTGTAGTTGGCTTTTATATTGGATGATCCTTATCTTGGAAATTTAGTTGGGATGGAGTTTTGAGAGCATTTGTTTCAGCTCCAAGCCATCTCCAATGCACAAGTTGTATTATCTCAATATGCTTTATTTCAGAGTCAATTGGAGGTTATTTTTTCGTTTCTTTTGGTACAGAGCGAGCCTGTGGATACTAGTATGAATTAAAGATTATCAACATGAGTGCAAGTACAATTTTTCTTTAGAGTTATTGATATATATAATTTTTTTTGTTTTATTTTATATTGTATTATGTTTGTTCAATAAATATTTGCAGCATTATTTAATTTTTTTTAATCTAAAAAGGCTATAGCGAGGGTCGACAACCGTTGCTATAGCACTCATACATTGGCGCCAAAAAATCATATAGCGACGGTCGGGATCGTCGCTATTGATATGTATTGGTCGTCGGTAAAAACCTTCAAACGCATTTTTGGGTTGTTTTTTAGCTACGGTCCGATCGTCGGTATAGATATGTAAGACCGTCGCTATAGGTTTTAGCGACGACAGCTAAGGCGAGGGTCGGCGACCGTTGCTATAGCCTATAGCGACGGTCTTTTAGACTATAGCGAGGGTCGGCGACCGTCGCTATAGGTCGATTTTCTATTAGTGTCACTCATCATAAAAAGAGTATCCCCAGCTGAGGAAAAAGTCAGAAAGCTTATCTGAAGGAGGAGGATGTTAGTGACAACTCCAACGTCGGGTTCAGAAATGTCCAATGGCATCAATCAAGAGAAAATCTTCCCCACAGAGATTATCAATGGACGTGGTAAACATTGGCTTCACCCCAGTATAGCATCGAGAAATATTCTGTGGTGGCTTATACGTTGCAAAATACCGCTCGAGTAGACGTCAAGAGAATTCAGTGAGGGCTATCATGAATGACGTCATCCCCAATAGAGAATGGTGCAAACAGCCAGTGATAGCCCATCGCCACGAAGGCATCTAACATGCATAACTTATCATACCATGCATTGCATTACATTTGCATACGTCATATTTCCAGTGTCTAGCATTCTTTATCATGTTCATTCTATTGCATTGCATAAACATGATAAAAATGGGCATCTATAGACACTCGAAATTTTGCATTCCTGTTACTAACCCTGCAGAAGGGCAAAATCGACTTTTTCCTTCCAAAGACGAAAGTTCAAACCAAAGTCAGCAACCCCGGCGACAACACCGGGAGATCCATCTCAGCCCCAGGGACAACACCGGGATATCAAGTCAATCCCCGACCACAACTCGGAAGGTACAGCAGCCCCGACGACAATACCGGGAGATCAATCTCAACCCCGGCGACAACACCAGGATGTCAAGTCAATCCCCGACCACAACCCGGGAAGTAAAGCAGCCCCAGCGACAACACCGGGAGATTAATCCCAGCCCCAACGACAACACCGGGATGTCAGTCAACCCTGGCGACGACCCCGGGAGATGTAGTCACCCCAGAGACAACCCTGGGAAGCCCAATCAACTTCGGAGACAACCCCGAAGTATCAAATCATCCCCAAAGACAACCCTGGGAAACCAAATCAACCTCGGAGATAACCCTAAGGACGAATAGAGTCGACTGAGATCAAACCTCGGAGACAACCTCGAGAAAACAGTTGAAAACCGTGCCAACACAGGAAACAACCCCTGGAGGGGCAAAATGATCATTTTACCAACTTGAAGTCAATTCAGTCAAAATCAAGCCGAATTGATGTAATGAAAGTCAGAAAGAGTCATAACATCGATCCCGAGTGAAAACAGCACAATACAGCTCAACTGATAAACTGCGAAAAAATAAAGATCCGGTTATAAACCCATCTTCCTAGATTCGAAAAAGGTTAAGTCTCATGTCGTTGTGTCGCTCTCGGAAACGGCTTTCCGGAAAGGAATATCACGCCTCAAACGGACGCTCTTATCAAAAGTTAGGAAGGTTCGAACCTGACATCGTGTTGCTCGGAGTGCGCGTACTTCGAGACAACGGGACCCACCGGGTGGAGCCCACCACGAGGAGCCGCAGATCTTCTCGCGGCAGCTGCGAGTAGACCCGTTACCCTCTGGTCTTTAAATATAACCCCCTTTGCCAAAAAAAGAAGAAAAAAAGTAGAAAAATGCTCTGAAACTCAACCCATTTCGTCCCTTAGCCCTACTTCTAGTACTCCAAACTTAGATTTTATTCTTCCAATGCATTTGTATACGTATATTTTACGACATATCAAAAATTAACCGGTGGAAACGTCCAATTGAAGCCTATCGAGTGGCAAAAAGCCCGTGTAGTAGTCTATTGTAAGTTTTTTGACGATCAGAACTCATTTCTTACTTTATTAAGTATATGTGAACATGCATATCAAGTTTCATCTTCTGATTTTGCCCGTAACTCAGTTCCGTGGCCGTTTTAGCTAACTTTTTAGTATATTTTAGTATATATATATATATATACGTTTTTCTTCATTTGCACAGTCTGGATCATCGATCCGTGACTTTTACTCGCTTTTATGTATATATATATATATATATATATATATATATATATATGTACTAACCTGTTCGGCCTGGATCGCTGATCAGTGGCCTTTTCAGCTTTATTATATATATAATTGACTATATATATACTAATTTTAAATTCTGTTAAGCCTAGATTGCAAATTCGTAGCATTTACTGCTTTTGTATATATATATATATAAATATATATATATATATATATATATATACACATATAATTTCTCTGACTTCGTTTGGCCTGAATTATTAATTCGTGGCCTTTTTTGCTTTAATATATATATATATATATTAACTGTATATATTAACATTTACATTTCAGTTTGGCCTAGATTGCAAATCCGTGGCCTTTTACAATTTATATAAATATATATATATATATATATATATATATATATTTACTTTTCTGTCGAGCATGGAGTAAGCTGTGGCTCTTTTACAGCTTTTATATATATATATAGGATAAGGCTCTGGAACGAACAGTTCGTTTACGAACATATGTAGGGTCCAGTGTTGAAGGTTGTTGATTGACCCAATTATGTACCATCATATATCCGTAATTAGTGTTAAATATTCTCATCCAATCAACAACCTTCAACACTGGGCCCTACATATGTTCGTAAACGAACTGTTCGTTCCAGAGCCTTATCATATATATATATATATATATATATATATATATATATATATATATATATATATTTACATCCTGTTGAGCCTGAATTAATTCGTGGCTCCTTTACATCTTTTATATATATATTTACATTCAATTGAGCCTGGAGAAATTCGTGGTTCTTTACCGCTTTTATATATATATATAAATTCCAGTCGGGCCTGGATTGAAAATCCGTGGCCCTTTACAGCTTTCGTATATATATAATTATATATATATATATATATATATATATTCTTTATTCATTGTGATTAAATATCTGCTTCAATTAGTCATTTGATATTAATTTGTTTTAATATAAATTCGACAAATTAGATTTATTTAAATCTAGCCCTTTCTACCTTTCAAACTAGGTCCAACCGGAATCGGGAAGCTAGAATGGCTAAGATTTATTTAAATCTACCTTTCTTTCTAGTTTTTTGAAATACTTAAAGCAACCTTGCGACTCTAAATCCATATCTAGTGAAAATGGAAAGTTTTGGCTACGCACATACAAGGATTTGACTGATGAATCCTTTGTTTTTGCGATGTCTAGTGTACAAATTGCATTTTCTGTGAATATCTGTGTTGTGCAGGTTTTCTTGGCCATTTTTTGTGAGCATAGGAATCGTGGGATTCATGATCAAACTGATCAGAATTTGATTCCCACGATGGACAAACTCCACATTACAAATGTACCCTGCCATTTTTTTTGTAAAATATACATCCGAGGGACCTTAAAACGGTTAGCCGGGTTTAAGGTCTTAAACAAAATGCAATATTATTTGCAGTGCTAGAGTCACTCCGATGGCTGTCATGCCCATGAGAAGACCGATACTTATATATATATATATATATATATTCTATGGTCGAGGATGCTTCGCATCCCGACAATAAATGTAAGATCCCAACTTATTATGAATAAAATTTAATTTTCTCTATATATTATTTTGAAATAGTAAGGGGATGATTTGAATGATGTGGTAAGTTAGGGGTAATACGTGCAAATATTTTAAAATAAGCAAGTGATTATAAAATATTCATTGTTGTCGGGGAATATTCGTTTAGTCATGAAATATTCTTGCTGTCGGGGAATATTCGTACGACGGCGCAGCCATTTGTGGGCCCCATAACAGAAAACTGTCGGATGAAGAAATTGATAAGAATAAGTTTTCTATAAATAACGACGTAACGGTTACAGTTAACACTGTTGAAATATCCGGTGGTTAAAATAAAGTAATACGCGTTGTTGCACAGTAGCACACGGTATTACACAGTATTTTATATTATTGTTGTTTCAATAATTGTCACTGCACAGTATTTTACATTATCAAATCAATAATTCATATTATTTAAATAATATTATTAGATAGCATTATTGACAATGTCTAAGAAAGTTCTGTCTAGGAAAGGGGTTTGGTCACCTAATTGAGCGCCAGTAAGGAGAAATCCTTATCGGAAAGCCTTCTCTTTTCTGGGAACGGCCTGGTTGTTAATATTGTGGTTCTGTAATATTATTTGTGAATAATTAATTATTGATAATAATGATAAGAAAATATTTATTCAATGTGGATATAAATGGAGGAATTTTTAGTAGAGTGACAATTGTTAAAAAATTGATATTTTATCTTTTCTGATAAAATAATTCATTCGAATATAATATTATAATATTACATTATAAGTGTATAATGTGATAATATAATAATATAGTAATGGTGATATTTTACAATAAATACACGATATGTGAATAAATGAGGAGGAAGGTAGCAAATTGGATCGAGATTGTTTTTGGTGATTTTGGTAACAAAAACATGATAAACAAGTGGGTGGGCCCCACTTGTCCTTTTGTTTGTTGCAAAATACTGATTTTTGTTGATTCAACGATGGTATGCAGAAGAATTATCAGTATATGTATTTTGTCAGAATGGAGGTGTGGAAAATTATCCGTATGTGGATTTCGGTCATTTTTCGTTCGAAATTTGGAAAAACTTTCTTCTATAAAGTTGTAGAGAATTAAATTTCCTATGGAATGAATATAAGATTCGTATTTTTCTGATAAAATGGTTATTTATTATGAATTATTGAAGTTCCGGCATAATTAATTTTTGGGGTTATAAATATTTTTTTAATAAAAAAATGTTTTTTATGTGGTGGGCCCCACTTGTGTGTGCTGATGAATTGGTCAAGAGGTGGGCGTGGAAAAAAATTAAAATATTATTTTATTATATTTTCTGCTTTGGTGTTCTAAGCATTTTCCTATAAATAGGGTGCTTATTTTAGAATTGAAAATCAAACCAGAATCAGAAGTTTCTCTCTCTATAATATCAAGCGTATTTTTCTGAGTATTTTGATACTTGAGTATTGATATACAGTGCAAGTTTCCTTCAGTATTATATCCGATATTCCAATCAGAAATATTATTCTTTTAAGGTAAGGGATGTTATTTTTTTCGTAAATGATGTTATTGCTTTCAATATCATTTCATCGAAATATTGGTATGAATTTTATTATGAAATTTTTACCTTTTTCGTCGAGGTTACTATTCATATATACGGCACTATTCACGAATACGGTACTATTCACGAGTACTATTCACGAAGTATGATTTTTCTTATAAAAATTTCTACCTTTTCATGTCGGGATTACTATTCACGTATACGGTACTATTCACGTATACGGTACTATTCACGTATACGGCACTATTCATGAATACGGTACTATTCACCGAAACTTTGAATTTTTTTTCTTTGTCCAAGTTGGCTATTATGAGTCCTATCTTTGATTGGATCCAAGTTTTGAACTTCATTCTTGAATTTTGCTCCACAAATGATTATTATAGAGTATTTTTGAACTTGGATAAACTGATTTACGAATCCCTAATTTTTGTCCTTTATCTCGTTGGATTCGTTCTTTAAAAATATTTTCATCATCTTCAGTCTTAAATGGTTATACAAAAAAATATCTTTGGCCTGTAGTGCAAAGATGGATTATTATTTGATGAATATCTTTGGTGCAAAGATGGATGATTATTTGATGAATATCTTTGGCCTGTAGTGCAAAGATGAATGATTACCTGATGAATATCTTTGGCCTGTAGTGCAAAGATGACAGGGGTTGAGATGAACATGACCATTGGTGATACAAATGAATATCTTTGGCCCGTAATGCAGAGATGAATATTTGATTGGAGATATATATTGATTGACAGGAATAAAATATTTATGCTGGACTTTTAAATCATAGAAGATAGTAGACATCATTCTCTACTTAACTCTTCTGATATATTGTTATTTTCGCTGCAGTTGTTGATCTAAAACTTGTTGTCCATATTATTTTATCCGATTTATTAAAGACTAACGATAATTTGTTTTTTATTATCTTAGTCATAATATTATTTACTGGGCTAGTTGAGCTCACCCTTTCTATCTATTGTCCTCTTCAGGAAATAAGAATGTTGCAGGAACTAGTCGGGGAACAGAGTGATGGGCAAAGTTAGAGCAGTAGTAGTCCTCACTATTTTTGTATAATAGTGTGATAATAATTGTAACTGTCGAGGACTGAAGTTGAGCAATATATTTCGTATTATATACGTTATGTATTGAAACTCACAGCTTGTATGGTCGTATTTCTCACGATCTTTTGTTATAAAAGATTGTATTTGAATTCTGTACCATGTGTTTGGCGACCCAGAATGGGTTAGGTGGAATGGACCTATTCTGGGGGCATCACAGTTGGTATCAGAGCTTAGGGATATGATCTCTGGCGGAGATCTGGGAATAGAACTAGGAGGGGAGAGACGAGTAAATTCTTCGCTAGTGTGTCCTACCTAAGCTTATTTGGTATTTAATTGATCGATCGGAGTATAGGGTTAATATGTGATATGTTAATTTGTGTAATTAACCCTTATTTTATGGCAGTATTTGAGAATGGCAGCTGAAAATGTTAACAATGGAGTGAATGAGACCGTTGAGACACATTTAATCAGCAACCAAGAGAACGTGCAACAGGAAGGCAATATTCCTCCTGTAAATAACACCACTGATCAAATGATGAACGATGGGATGTTTAAAAGTTTTTTGCAGTTCATGCAAAACCAAACGCGTGAGACTCGTGTTCAAAATACGGGTAGAAATAATAACAACTCGCGGCTTGTCACTGCCAAGCAGTTCAAAGAGTTGGGACCACCAGAGTTTTTGGGAAAGCCAGATCCAATCAAGGCGAAAACGTGGGTTAAGCAAATTACCAAGATATTTGATGTCTTCGGATGCACGGAGGAACAGAAGGTTCCATTCGTCACCTTTATATTTCGTGGAGAGGCAGATTACTGGTGAGAATCTGTGAAGCGTACCCAGCCTGCCGCACTCAAGATGTCTTGGGAGGCGTTCCAGAAACTGTTCAATGACAAGTACTTTCCAGAAAGTATTCGTCATATGAAAGAGGTAGAGTTTATCAGACTGGAACAGAACAACATGACTGTGTCCCAGTATAAGGCTAAGTTCGCGGAGTTATCCCGGTTTGCGTCTCATTTGGTGGATAATGAGGAACGTTTGACGCGGATGTTTCTGAGAGGTTTGAAACCCGAAATTCGTTAATACCTCATTTCTCATAAATTTTCTTTATATTCAGATGTAGTGAATAGGGCTCAATTATTAGAACGAGATAATGAGTCTGTTCAACCAAGGGAGAACAACCAAGGTCGTACAGGTGGCAGCAGTCATCGGAACAACGATAACCGGCGGGGAGGAAATTATCAGGCTAGAAATGGTAACCACTTCGGTGGTAATCATGGCCAAGATAATAGAAGAAGTGAGTTGGGGGGAGATTTCAAGAAGAGAAGGTACAACAATGACAACGTGAAGACGTCGACAGCAGCACCACCATCAACTGTTTATAGGGGAGGAGATCGACCACCGGTCGTATGCTATAAATGCGGAGAAGAGGGACACATCAGTCCAAATTGCCCATAACAATTCAAGGTGTGTTATAACTGTGGAAACAAAGGTCACATAGCTCGAGAGTGTCCGGTAGCGAAGCCAAACCCAGCAGGGATGGTGCCTCTAAAGGCTGTCCCGGACAAGTCAAAGTCGGTGATTCCTGGAAGAGCGTTTGTCGTGACTGCCCAAAACGCGAGGAACCCGAACGAGGTTATCACGGGTTAGTTAATCATAACTTCTTGCAAAGTCTATACCTTATTAGATACCGGTTCTACCCATTCTTTTATTTCACCTACTTGTGCTCAACGTTTGAACTTGACTTCTGAGAAATTAGACTTTGACTTATCTGTTGAAACTCCGTTGGGAGAAATCTTCGTTACATCCACAGTTTATAAATCTTGCTTGATTCAAATTGGTACTCGCACCTTACCTGTTGATCTTATATCTTTGAAAATACTTGTATTTGATGTGATTTTTAGAATCGACTGGTTAACCACTCATCATGCCAAAATTGATTGTTTTCGTAAGGTTGTTATTTTCATATTCCTCACAAACCTATTGTGCGAATTTAAACAACCAAACCACTAAAATCAGTCATTGTCATTTCAAGTCATAAAGTTATTCGTTTATTGAAAAATGGATGTCAAGCTTTCTTAGCTCATGTCACTGATTTAAACCAGAATACGTCAAATTTGAATAATATCTCTGTTGTTAATGAGTTTCCTGATGTATTTCCCGAAAAACTTCCTGGTCTACCCCCAGAACGTGAACTTGAATTCTTTATTGACCTTGAACCCGGTACAAAACCCATTTCTAAAACCCCATATTGAATGGCTCCTATTGAACTTCAGGAGTAAAGATCCAACTACAGGAGTTGTTAGACATCGATTTTATACGTCCTAGTACGTCTCCTTTGTAAGACCCCAACTTTTATGAATAAAGATTTAATTTTCTTTATATATTATTTCGAAATAGTAAGGTGTTGATTTGATAAATATGAAAGTTATGGGTGAAATGTGCAAATATTTTTAAAATGAGCAAGTGGTTATAAAATATTCTTGTTGTCGGGGAATATTCGTTTGGTCGTGGAATATTCTTGTTGTCGGGGAATATTCGTACGACGGCGCAGCTATTTGTGGGCCCCCACAACGGAATAACTGTCGAATATAGAAAGCGACAGAAATAACTTTTTACAAGATAACGGCGTGGTTGTTACCGTTAGTACTGTTGAAATACCCGGTGGTTAAAATACAGTACGCGGTGGTGCGCAGTAGCACACGGTATTGCACAGTATTTCGAATTATTGAGTCTTACGTGAGAAGCCATTACTCAATTATTGTTACAGTAATTACTGTTCAATATTTTATATTATTGACTCAATAATTGCTACGTTGATATTTTATATTATTGACTCAATAATTGCTGCATTGATATTTTATTGACTCAATAATTGCTACGTTGCCATTTTATATGATTGATTCAATAATGGCTACAGTTGATATTTTGTAGTATTGATTCAATAATTGTCGTTGCACAGTATTTCACGTTATCAACTCAATAATTCATATTATTTGAATAATATTATTAGATAGCATTATTGACAATGTCTAAGGAAGTTCTGTCTAGGAGGGGTTATTTAATTGCGCGCCAGTAAGGAGAAGTCCTTATCGGAAGGCCCCCTCTTTCCTGGGAACGACCTGGTTGTCAATATTGTAGTTCTATAATATTATTTGTTAATAATTAATTATTGATTTATATGATAAGGAAATATTTATTTTGTGGATATTAAAGAAGGAATTAGTGCTGATGTGTTTTTATCAGTATTTTGGTGTGAAAAATCATCTGTTGGTGGATTTCGGATAATTTATGTTGGGAATTTTGAAAAATTTTCTTCTGCAAAGTTGTAGAGAATTAAATTTCCTATATAAGGACATAGAATTTGTATTTTTCTGACAAAGGGGCTATTTATTATGAATTATTGAAGTTTTGGAAAATAAATATATTATTTAATGGGTGGGACCCACTTTTGGTTGAAACAAAATGGCTGATGGCTTTTTGGAGCAGCCGGCGGCTAAGAAAAAAATAATAATATTTTATTATTTTAGTCTCCTTTGGCATCCTAAGCTTTTCCTATAAATAGGGTGCTTAGGTTAGAATTGAAAATCACACCAGAATTCGAAGTTTTCTCTCTATAATATCGAGCGTATTTTTGTGAGTATTTCAATACTTTGAGTATTACTATTCAGTACAAGATTTCGTCGGTATTATATCCGATATTCCAGTCAGAGATACTGTTCTTTTGAGGTAAGGGATGTTATTTCTTTCGTAAATGATGTTATTCTTCTCAATATCATTATACAAAAATATTGTCATGGATTTTATGTTGAAATTCTTACTTTTTCCGTCGGGGTTACTATTCACGTATACGGCACTATTCACGGGAAAATTTATTTTTCTTCTATTTGTCCAAATTGTCTGTTAAGATTACTATCTTTGATTGTATCCAAGTTTTGGGCTTTATTCTTGAATTTTGCTTCACAAAGTATTATTATGGATTATTCTTGAATTTGGATAAACTAAAATACGAATATTTGATCTTTGTCTTTTATCTCACTGGATTCGCTCTTTAAAATGTTTTTCATCATCCTCAGTCCTAAAAGGTGATGTAACTGAATATCTTTGGCCTGTAGAGCAAAGATGAATGATTACCTGATGAATATCTTTGGCCTGTAGTGCAAAGATGACAGGTGTTGAGATGAACATGACTACTGATGATGCAAATGAATATCTTTGGCCTGTAGTGCAAAGATGAATATTTGATTTGAGATATATATTGATTGATGTTACAGGGATAAAATATTGGTGATGGACTTTTAAATCATAGAAGATAGTAGACTTCATTCTCTGCTTAACTCTTCTAATGATTTGTTATTTCCGCTGCGAATATTGATCTAAAACTTGTTGTCCATAATATTTTATCTGAACTGTTGAAGACTAACGATAATTTATTTTTCATTATCTTAGTCATAATATTCTTTACTGGGCTAGTTGAGCTCACCCTTTTCATCTGTTGTCCTCTTCAGGAAATGAGAATGTTGCGGGGACTAGTCGGGGGACAGAGTGATGGTCCGAGTTAGAGCAGTAGTAGTCCTCACTATTTCTGATAAATAGTGTGATAATAATTGTAATGAGGACTTAGTTTGAATCTTAATATTTTCTACATATTTGTATTGACACTCATAGATGTGTGGTCGTATTTTGCACGACCATATGATATAAAGTTTGTATTTGAATTCTGTACCATGTATTTGACGACTCAGAATGGGTTGGGTTGAATGGACCTATTCTGGGGGCGTCACATCCTTGGGTGCTCCTGTTTTATTCGTAAAGAATAAAGACGGTAGTATGCGACGTTGTATTGACTATCGGGAGTTGAACCATGTCACCATCAAGAATAGGTATCTGTTACCTCGTATTGATGACCTATTCGACTAGTTGCAAGGTGCGCAATTCTTCTCAAAGATCGATCTTCATTCTGGATATCATCAGTTAAAAATTAGAACTGATGACATTCCAAAGACTACCTTTAGAACACGATACGCGCATTACGAATCTCTAGTTATATCTTTCGGATTGACCAATATCCATGCTACGTTCATGGACATGATGAACCGAATATTTGAGAAATATTTGGATCATTTCGTGGTTGTCATTATTGATGACATCCTAATATACTCCAAAAGCCTCAAATATTTCTTCACTTAGAACGAACTCAACATGCGACAACGACGTTGGTTGGAGCTGTTGAAAGATTATAAAAAGCGAACGTGGTAGCTGACGTATTGAATAGAAGATCATATACGAAAATGAGTGCGATGCTGTCAACACAAAGACCTTTTTTGTGTGACTTACAAAAGATAGAGATAGAGTTCAAGACTCCGGGGAGCCACGTGATGATATACGCGTAGAGCCAGCTTTAATTGATAAAGTTAAACCTACTCAAGCTACAGACCCGGAGCTGATGAATATGAAGAAGAAGGTGCAAGAAGGTGCGGTTCCAGAAGCAAGAATCGATGAAGAAGGAATACTTCTAGTCAACTCCTGACTTTGTGTTCTTAACGATCCTGACTTAAAGTATAGAATCATGATGGAGGCACACAACACACCGTTTGCAATCCATCCTGAAAGTATCAAAATGTATCGTGATCTTCGACATACATTTTGGTGGAGCAATATGAAGAGAGAAATCGCGAAGTTTATCTCGAGGTGTTTAACGTGTCAACGTGTCAAGGCGAAGCATCAAGAGCCATAAGGTGTAAAGAGCCTCGAGCCTCTCGCTGGTGACTTCTTGTGTAGGATGCACCGAAGCTAGACTCTCTGTAGGGGACGCCGTTTTTGTGCGGTGGCAAACTGATAGGTACCATTGTGAGGTGCTATGGTTGAGGCACCATGAGAGTCACAGTTGGAATCGAAGAAATGACCTGGGAGTTAGAATTGAAAATGAAAGCGAGGTATCCTCACCTTTTCGACATACCAGGTACGTACGTCAATTTCGAGGATGAAATTTCATAAGGAGGGGAGGTTGTAAGACCCCAACTTATTATGAATAAAATTTAATTTCCTCTATATATTATTTTGAAATAGTAAGGGGATGATTTGAATGATGTGGTAAGTTAGGGGTAATACGTGCAAATATTTTAAAATAAGCAAGTGGTTATAAAATATTCATTGTTGTCGGGGAATATTCGTTTGACCGTGGAATATTCTTGTTGTCGGGGAATATTCGTACGACGGTGCAGCCATTTGTGGGCCCCATAACAGAAAACTGTCGGATGAAGAAAAAGACAAGAATAAGTTTTCTATAAATAACGGCGTAACGGTTACCGTTAACACTGTTGAAATACCCGGTGGTTAAAATAAAGTAATACGCGTTGTTGCATAGTAGCACACGATATTACACATTATTTTATATTATTGTTGTTTCAATATTTATCACTGCACAGTATTTTACATTATCAAATCAATAATTCATATTATTTGAATAATATTATTAGATAATATTATTGGCAATGTCTAAGGAAGTTCTGTCTATAAAAGGGGTTTGGTCACCTAATTGCGCGCCAGTAAGGAAAAATCCTTATCGAAAATCCCCCTCTTTCCTGGGAATGACCTGATTGTCAATATTGTGGTTCTGTAATATTATTTGTGAATATTTAATTATTGATAATAATGATAAGAAAATATTTATTCAATGTGGATATAAATTGAGGGATTTTTAGTAGAGTGACAATTGTTAAAAAATTGATATTTTATCTTTTTTGATAAAATAATTCATTTGAATATATTATTATAATATTACATTATAAGTGTATAATTGATAAGTAGTATTTATATCGCGAATCAGATTCTCTAAAGCTTAAGACGCTGCTTGTTTTATGTTATTTGTTGTGCTTTTGTATTTCTTTTATTGTTATTATGCTTTTCTTGTATGATGCACGGCTGTTTAGGTCATTTCTAGCTTGCAGGGGCAAAATTGTCATTTTCTACACTCTGGCGCCGCAGCGCCAGAGCCTAGTATGAAGCTCGCGCCTCAGCGCCGCCTCTTTGTCCATGCTGATGTTATCTGGCGCTGTAGCGGCCCTGGTCCTTCTTAAGCTCGCGCTGCAGCGTGAGTGGCGCCGCAGCGCCACCAAGCTGTTATAGGCTCCGCGCCGCAGCGTCACCTCCAGTGTCTAGCCAGTGGCTCGCTTTTAATGACCTAATGAAAGGAGATAAAAAAGAACACGGCGGCTAGAATATCGACGACAGACAGTGATAACAGAGAATATTTTTGGAGATTCTAGAGCAGAAAGAAGCTGTGTTTTAGGGGAGAATAGTTATTGCATCATACACAGCTCAGGAGTTACACGGAGAAGAGAAGACTTGGAGACAGAAAACCTTACAACAGGAGTTTTCTTATTCCAAATCTCTCAGTTATTTGTGTATTACTGAGCAATGTTGAATGTGATAGAAATGTGTATTAGCTCCATGGTTATGAACTAATTCCTTTTTAGGATTGCAATGTAACCTAGTGTTTAGCCTAATTAACTTTCTCTCCTATTTATATTAATGAATCATTTTGGGAATGGGTTGTTGTATTTCTTGCTTATTGACTAAATGCTTGACAGAGTGTTTGGTAGTGATATTAATGGATATTGAATATTGGACATTAATATCTGGCTTTTAAAATACAATAACACTTGTTATGCCCTTGCCTAAAGGAATGTGTGCATAAACTGCTTAATAGGATAGACATATCTCTATTTGCCTTATGTAGCCTTGAGACTGAGCTTAATGACCCTAGTCTAGTTATTATCATCGATAGACATATTGTGATTCATCTAGCTAGGGATGTGCATTTGGCCTTCGACAGAAGTATATGCGTAGTTCTATTCTCGGCTGACCATTCCTTGATTTTTTTGTAATGTGGAGAGTTATGAGATTAGGCGACGCATTAGGGGAATTGTAATCCTAGCTTGTCTCCCTATTACATCTATTTCTCCCGCTTCTTTTAGTTGTAATCGCATAGTTTAAAATACCACCTCCAATCATTTGTTTAGATAAGACAGTATAGAACTTACATTAGTATTTGATTTGCATTTAAGACTTCGTCCTCGTGGGTACGACATCCTACTTATCTTATATTACTTGTTGATCGCGTATACTTGCGCGTTAATTGTGGTTACACAAACCAACCAACAAGTTTTTGGCGCCGTTGCCGGGGACTTAGTACTATTTGTTATCAATATTAAAGCTAAGTCAATACGATCTTAATTTAGACTAATTTTATCTGTTTAATTTTCTTTTCAGGTGATCTCAACGACGTATGCCACCTCGAAGGGGTCAGAATATAATACCTCTCGATCCCGAGGTTGATAGAACGTACAGACGCCTGCAGAGAGAAAAAGCTCGGGACATACATACTCCTGTTACAATGGCTGAGGAACTTCAGAAATCTTTAAGGGAGCATGCTATGCCTCACATCGCAGATTTGCAAGCGATCATTCTTAGGCCCGCAATCCAAGCAAATAATTTTGAGATCAAGCCGGGCACTATCCAAATGTGCTCCAATATTCAGTTTGGGGGATTACCAAATGATGACCCCAATGATCACTTGATGAACTTCTTGGAGATCTGCGATACGTTTAAGTGTAACGGAGTGTCTGACAATGCCATCAGACTCCGATTGTTTCCCTTCGCTTTGAAGGACAAGGCCAAGAGCTGGCTACATTCACTTCCGTCAGGCTCCATAACCACATGGGATGACTTGGCTCAAAAGTTCGTGGCAAAGTTCTTCCCACCCGCTAAAACCGCCAGGCTCAGGCACGAAATTACCTCTTTTATTTAGTTTGAGTCAGAGTCTTTGTACGACTCATGGGAGCGATTCAAGGATCTTCTGAGAAAATGCCCCCACCATGGACTGCCAGAATGGCTTCCCATCCAGACATTATATAATGGGTTATCCGGAGCTACTCGATCGAGTATTGATGCCGCTTCTGGAGGAGCGTTCATGTCTAAGCATCACACAGCGGGGTATGAATTGGTGGAAACAATGGCAGCCAATAATTATCAATGGCCAAATGATAGGCAGGCCCCTAGAAGAGCAGTAGGAATATATGAGGTTGATCCAGTCACGCAATTAGCAGCTCAGGTTGCAGCGCTAACTAAAAGACTCAACACCATGGGAGCGCAAGCTGTGCAGAATGTTCAGAGTGTCACAGTATCGTGTGAATTATGTCAAGGGAGCCACCCAACTGATCAGTGTGCCATAAGCCCTGAGTCAGTTCAATTTGTTTCCAACTACGGGCGGCAGCAAAATGCAAGTCTCCCTACTCATTATCATCCGGGCTTGAGGAATCATCCAAACTTTTCTTGGGGCAACACAAATAACCATCAAGCACAACCTCCGACCACCAGGCCTAATTTCTCAAACCCTTCGGGTTTTCAAGCTCAAAATCAGTACAACCAACAACCACAGAGTTCTCATAATCAGTTCCACCATCCACCACCTCAACAGGAAAGAAAACCTAGTTTGGAAGATCTCCTGTCACGGTATATTGCCCAAAATGAGACAAGGAGCAATAATCAAGAAGCTTCCATCCGGAACCTTAAAATCTAAATGGGACAGTTGGCCTCGGCTTTGAATGGTCGACCGCAAGGCACATTGCCGAGTGACACTAATGTCAACCCGAAACGGGATGGGAAGGAACACTGCAAAGCAGTTACACTCCGGAGTGGGAGAACTATAAATGACAAGGGTGGAGAGAGTCCTGTAGTGCAAGAAGAAGTGACTATAGAGGAACCTATTGTGGAGCAGAGTGATGATAAGTCTGGGGGTGAGGTAAATGCTCAAGAAAGCCCTTCATCACCAACCCCTACAGTGAACACAACTAGTCCTCCTGTCCCGCAGTTACCATTACCCCAGCGCATGCAGAAACAAAAGCTTGATAAGCAATTTTCTAAGTTTTTAGAAGTGTTCAAAAAGCTTCACATAAACATCCCGTTTGCAGAGGCGTTGGAGCAAATGCCGAGCTATGTTAAATTCATGAAAGACATATTATCGAAGAAGAGGAAAATGGGAGATTATGAAACAGTGGCTCTGACTGAGGAATGCAGTGCTATTCTACAGAACAAGCTCCCGCCAAAACTGAAAGATCCTGGAAGTTTCACGATTCCATGCACTATCGGGGACCGATTCATTGGCAAGGCCTTATGTGATTTGGGGGCTTTGATGCCTCTGTCAATATATAAGAAGCTTGGACTAAATGAAGCCAAACCCACAAGTGTTACTTTGCAATTGGCGGATAGATCTCTCACTTATCGAAGGGGATAGTAGAGGATGTGCTTGTTAAGGTGGACAAGTTAATCTTCCCATCGGACTTTATTGTCCTGGACTTTGAGGAAGATAGGGAGGTCCCGATAATACTGGGTAGACCATTCTTAGCAACAGGGAGAACCCTTATAGATGTGCAGAAAGAGGAGCTGACTATGAGAGTACAGGATCAGGAAGTAACTTTCAATGTGTTTAGGGCAATGAAATATCCGAACACCCCTGAAGACTGCTTCCAGATTAAAGTGATTGATGATGCAATCAGGGAAGTATTCTCAGAAACATGCATGACAGACCCTTTAGAAGCTACACTAAGAGGTACCAGTACTAAGGAAAAGGCCACCCATGTTGAATGTGCTAACTGGCTGGATACACCCCAGAGATCTACACAGTTCCAAAGACAGTTTGAGTCGCTGAATGATCCAGAAGCATCTACTTCCAAGGCCCAACCATCTGTTGTAGAACCTCCTGTCCTCGAGTTAAAGCCCCTGCCCAATCATCTGAGGTATGCATACTTGGGGAATTCATCCACTTTACCTGTTATAATATCTGCATCTTTAGAGGAAGGCCAGGAAGAAAAGCTACTGCTAGTGCTTAAACAGTATAAAACGGCACTGGGGTGGTCGATTTCAGACATTAAAGGGATCAGCCCATCCCTTTGTATGCACAAAATCCTACTGGAGGAAGGATCCAAGCCGACCATTGAACATCAGAGGCGGTTGAACCCAATAATGAAAGAGGTGGTCCGGAAGGAAATCATTAAGCTGCTAGATGCGGGCATTATCTACCCTATCTCGGAAAGTCCTTGGGTCAGTCCCATTCAATGCGTGCCAAAAAAGGGCGGTATGACAGTAGTAGCCAATGAGAATAACGAGTTGATTCCAACCAGAACGGTGACTGGATGGAGGGTATGTATGGACTACAGAAAGTTGAACAAGTCCACCTGTAAGGATCACTTCCCTCTGCCATTTATTGATCAGATGCTCGATAGACTTGCTGGGCATGCTTTCTATTGTCTGCTAGATGGTTATTCTGGCTATAATCAAATTTTTATTGCTCCCGAAGATCAGGAGAAAACAACGTTCACATGTCCGTATGGGACCTTTGCCTTTCGAAAAACGTCCTTTGGGTTGTGTAACGCTCCTGCAACATTCCAACGTTGCATGATGTCCATCTTCTCTGACATGGTCGAAAAGACCCTCGAGGTTTTCATGGACGATTTTTCTGTATTCGGGAGTTCATTTGATAACTGTCTGGTGAATTTGACTGCCGTTCTCCAAAGAGGTGTTGAAACTAATCTTGTATTGAATTGGGAGAAGTGCCACTTCATGGTAAAAGAGGGCATTATTCTGGGCCACAGAGTATCTGATAGTGGTATCGAGGTAGACAAGGCTAAAATTGATGTCATCAATAGTCTACCACCACCTACATCAGTGAAAGGGGTTAGGAGTTTTCTTGGGCATGCAGGATTCTATAGGCTGTTTATCAAGGACTTCTCAAGAATAACCAAACCGCTATGTTCACTATTGGAAAAGGATATGCCGTTTCAGTTTGATGAAGCCTGCCTCAGAGCATTTGAACTATTGAAGGAAAAACTCATTTCAACTCCTATTGTGGTAGCTCCTGACTGGACTTTCCCATTTGAGCTCATGTGTGACGCCAGTGATTTTGCTATTGGGGCGGCAGTGTTGGGACAGAGAAGGGACAAAGTTTTCCACACGATCTACTATGCCAGCAAAACATTAACTGATGCTCAGTTAAATTACACCACAACCGAGAAGGAACTGCTGGCAGTGGTTTATGCTTTCGACAAATTCCGTTCCTACCTCATTGGAACAAAAGTGAGCGTTTACACAGACCATTCGGCGATCAAATATCTGATAGAGAAGAAAGATGCAAAGCCTAGGCTGATAAGGTGGGTCCTTCTTCTACAGGAGTTCGATCTGGAGATCCGCGACAAAAAGGGGACAGAAAACCAGGTAGCAGATCACTTGTCGAGGTTGGAATACCCTCCTCATTCGGGAGATGCAATCAAAGACATCAATGATTTCTTCCCGGATGAACAACTGTTTGGCGTCCAGAGTAAAGCCCCGTGGTATGCGGACTTTGCCAATTTCGTCGCTTGTCAAGTGCTTCCTCCCATCTTGAGCTATCAACAGAGGAAGAAATTCCTAAATGATGCAAAACAATACTTTTGGGATGAGCCCTTTTTATTCAAACAGTGTTCAGATCAGATTCTGCGGAGATGTTTGCCAGAGGAGGAAATTGAAGGTGTGCTCCATCATTGCCATTCCTCTAATTATGGAGGACATTTTGGGGGCCAAAGAACTACTGCTAAAGTACTCTAATCTGGGTTTTACTGGCCTACCCTATTCAAAGATGCACACCTATATGTGTTGCACTGCGATAGATGCCAAAAGGTAGGAACCATCTCAAAAAGGCATGAATTGCCTCTACAGAATATCCTTGAAGTAGAGTTGTTTGATGTATGGGGTATTGACTTCATGGGGCCATTCCCGTCGTCCAACAACAATCTCTATATTCTTGTTGCGGTTGATTATGTCTCCAAATGGGTAGAAGCAGTCGCCTTGCCTTCTAATGATGCTAAGGTGCTTAATTTCTTAAGGAAAAATATTTTCACTCGCTTCGGCACTCCTCGGGCAATAATCAGTGATGAAGGGTCACATTTTTGCAACAAATATTTCGAAGCCCTTCTTGCTAAGTATGGGGTGACCCATAAAATAGCCACAGGTTATCTCCGCAGACAAGTGGCCAAGCAGAAATCTCTAATCGAGAGGTTAAGCGTATCTTGGAGAAGATTGTTAATCCTAATCGGAAGGACTGGTCAAAGAAGCTTGATGATGCCTTGTGGACATACCGCACCGCTTATAAAACACCTATCGGAATGTCTCCGTATAGGCTTGTTTATGGAAAGGCTTGTCATCTTCTTGTGGAGCTAGAGCACAACGCATATTGGGCTATCCAAAAGCTCAATTTTGATATGGATGCAGCGGGTGAACGAAGACTATTACAACTCAATGAATCAGACGAGTTTCGTCTGCACGCGTATGAAAACGCTAAGTTGTATAAGGAAAAGACAAAGCAGCAGCATGACAAGAAAATTGTCGAAAGGAACTTCGAACAAGGCCAGAAGGTGCTTCTTTTTAACTCCCGGCTGAAATTATTCCCGGGGAAGTTGAAGTCCCGATGGTCGGGGCCGTTCACAATTGCTAAGGTGTATCCTCATGGGGCTATTGAGGTCGAAGACCCTCATTCAGACAAAACCTTCAAAGTCAATGGACAACGTTTGAAACACTATTGGGGCGGCGAGGTCGACCGGCAAAACACCTCCATCACCTTGGGAGACCCGGTGTAAGGCGGGGTGAAAGTCAAGCTGACGACTCTAAATTAAGCGCTTGATGGGGAGGCAACCCCATCTCAGTATCAAAAATATCCTTATGATTTTATTTAATGTTGTTTTCTTTAGTTATCATTAGTGCACTTGGTTTTCCTTAGAATTATTGTAGATGTTAAATTAGTATGTTAGTATGATTGCTATGTTTAGTAGTTAAAATGTGTATTGATTCAGGTTTTGGGTGTTTGCTGCAGGAATGCAGGAGAACAAAGTACTCGCGCCGCAGCGCCAGGTGCTAACCTAAGTTTCGCGCCGCAGCGCCATGCTCAATATTCCAAATTCCTACTCACGCCGCAGCGCCAATCCCTTTACAAATTTTCACGCCGCGGCGCCGGCATATGCTGGAAGCTACTGGAGAGTTGCGCTGCAGTGTTGAGGCCTTCCTAATTCTTCGCGCCGCAGCGCCAAGATGTCACGCCTCAGCGCCGAAATTGGCGCCGCAGCGCCAAGATGAATCTAACTCGCGCCGCAGCGCCATGCGCCACGCCGCAGCGCCAGTGCCGTGTTTTTGAGTTTAAACGAGGCTTTTGGGATTCAGTTTACAGCAATTGATGTTTCATCCCTCTTTTCTCTCACACACATCTCCCTTTCTTCCAAAGAGTGCGGCAAATCAACCGTCACCCTTTCGGTTTCTGACCGTTTGGGGCCATCAACCGTCCTGCCGTTACTTCTCCTTTATCCTATTTATAAGCAATACGAGGTAAAGGAGTTCTTCAGAGCAGAGTTTGGATTTTCGTTTGTTAATTTTCTTTTTGTTATCCTTGGAGTTTTGTTGGCTATGGGTTCAAAGCGTCCTCGCACTAGTATAGGTCCTCCTCCGTCATCCAGAACCCCTCCTCCCCTTTGGGATGCTGTAAAATTCCCAAGTGAGGAAGCCTGGAAGCGATATGCCCAAATTTTTTTAAAGAGGAGTTTGGTGCCTGAGAGAGGGCTAAGGCCAGATGACAAGATGGACGACGATATGAATTCCATGATTGTGACTATGAAATGGATTCACTTCACCAAGCCGCCCGAATCTGCAGTTATTTCGGTGGTAAAGGAATTCTACGCAAATGCTAATGTTGATGGTCCTGCTTCGGTACCGGTTCGGGGTAAGTTGATCAAATTTGACAGTCGTACCATCAATGCTGTGTATGGGACTCCAAACTACGATGGTAAGGATTATCTGGAGTCTGGGATGCGGAGTTACAGTACAGATGAGATTATAACCAAGCTCTGCAAGCCTGGTACCGTGTGGAAAACCAATGAATTCCACGGTGAAAAGACCTCTTTACCCCATCAAGCCTTAAGTCGTTATGGTAAGGCGTGGTACTCCTTTATTTGTGCCAATATCATGCCAACACGCCACCTGAGCGATGTAACAAGAGAGAGGGCAGTATTGCTGTATGCAATTGTCATGGGGCTGAAGGTTGATGTGGGGGTTCTTATCCAGGATTCAATTAAAAAGGCCATTAGGAGCAACGTCAATTTCGGACTCCCTCACCCGTCTTTGATCACACGCCTATGCAAAAGGACGGGTGTGGTATGGGAGAAAGACGATATCACTCAGCCACCTATGGCTGTCATTGATCATCACGTTATAGCCCGTTATGGAGTATGGGATGGGGGGCCTCCGTCGCACCCAAAGGGTCAGGGATATTTACCGGGACCTCTGCCGCCTCCCTCATCGGAGGCTGGTACCTCTGCTCAAGCGCCTGAGCCCCCATCTTCTAAGGCTATGCCACCCGGGGCCTTGGCAGAGATTTTAAGCAGCCTTAATTTTCTCCACTGCAAGGTTGATACAGTGGCTCAATGGCAGAGCCAATTCAATCACTATCATGCGGAGTTCGCAAATACAGTTTCCAGTATCTATTATGCTCAGGGAGGAGATGACGCAGAGTCCATGCCCTTTCAATTTCTAGAGCCTCCAATTTTTGCGCCTTATCCACCACCATTTCCAGCCAGAGGAGAGGATTGCGAGGAGGAGCCAGCGGGTGCCGATGATGATGGCGATGATGATGGTGGCGGTGATGTTGCTCCAGAAGGTGAAGGCCAGTGAGGACATTGGCAGATTTCAAGCTTGGGGGAGATTTCCTTTTTAAGTATTATTATATATGAATTGCTGTTATGTTTCTGCTATGTTTGTGGATGTTTTTGGTTTATTTTGGGATGCATGTTAAGATGCATTGGTACGTTGGTTTTATTAAGTATATGAATGAATGTTTTGGTTTATAATATTTAAATGTTTGTGCTTTATTTTGTATATAGTATTTTGCGTTCGCTTTAGCTTTCATGTCATTTTTGGTTGTTATGTTTATAGCCATATTTTGGGGTTTGTGCAGATAATTGGTTTACTTGATGCCATGTGTTATGGCTTCTCCTTATTTGGGCAGGGTGTTATTTCTTTTGTTGCTTCATGCCTAATTTATTTTGATCCCCCCTTTTTCACCCCGTTCTGTAACTGTAAATATGCTGGGTGAGGGTGTTATAGCTGTTAATTTTTGATCGTGGCTAATGACAGGCGCCAAGTAGTTATGGCTGTCTCTTAGAGTCGTGTCAAGCATGTATGAGTTAGGGGTTGTGAATCGATTAGTCGAGACTGTAACGCCCCCAGAATAGGTCCATTCAACCCAACCCATTCTGAGTCGTCAAATACATGGTACAGAATTCAAATACAAACTTTATATCATACGGTCGTGCAAAATACGACCACACATCTGTGAGTGTCAATACAAATATGTAGAAAATATTAAGATTCAAACTAAGTCCTCATTACAATTATTATCACACTATTTATCAGAAATAGTGAGGACTACTACTGCTCTAACTCGGACCATCACTCTGTCCCCCGACTAGTCCCCGCAACATTCTCATTTCCTGAAGAGGACAACAGATGAAAAGGGTGAGCTCAACTAGCCCAGTAAAGAATATTATGACTAAGATAATGAAAAATAAATTATCGTTAGTCTTCAACAGTTCAGATAAAATATTATGGACAACAAGTTTTAGATCAATATTCGCAGCGGAAATAACAAATCATTAGAAGAGTTAAGCAGAGAATGAAGTCTACTATCTTCTATGATTTAAAAGTCCATCACCAATATTTTATCCCTGTAACATCAATCAATATATATCTCAAATCAAATATTCATCTTTGCACTACAGGCCAAAGATATTCATTTGCATCATCAGTAGTCATGTTCATCTCAACACCTGTCATCTTTGCACTACAGGCCAAAGATATTCATCAGGTAATCATTCATCTTTGCTCTACAGGCCAAAGATATTCAGTTACATCACCTTTTAGGACTGAGGATGATGAAAAACATTTTAAAGAACGAATCCAGTGAGATAAAAGACAAAGATTAGGAATTCGTCATTTAGTTTATCCAAATTCAAGAATAATCCATAATAATACTTTGTGGAGCAAAATTCAAGAATAAAGCCCAAAACTTGGATACAATCAAAGATAGTAACCTTAACAGACAATTTGGACAAATAGAAGAAAAATAAATTTTCCTGTGAATAGTGCCGTATACGTGAATAGTGCCGTATACGTGAATAGTAACCCCGACGAAAAAAGTAAGAATTTCAACATAAAATCCATGACAATATTTTTGTGTAATGATATTGAGAAGAATAACATCATTTACGAAAGAAATAACATCCCTTACCTCAAAAGAACAGTATCTCTGACTGGAATATCGGATATAATACCGACGAAAGCTTGTACTGAATAGTAATACTCAAAGTATTGAAATACTCACAAAAATACGCTCGATATTATAGAGAGAGAAAACTTCGAATTCTGGTGTGATTTTCAATTCTAACCTAAGCACCCTATTTATAGGAAAAGCAAAGGATGCCAAAGGAGACTAAAATAATAAAATATTATTATTTTTTTCTTAGCCGCCGGCTGCTCCAAAAAGCCATCAGCCATTTTGTTTCAACCAAAAGTGGGTCCCACCCATTAAATAATATATTTATTTTCCAAAACTTCAATAATTCATAATAAATAGCCCCTTTGTCAGAAAAATACAAATTCTATGTCCTTCTATAGGAAATTTAATTCTCTACAACTTTGCAGAAGAAAATTTTTCCAAATTCCCAACATAAATTATCCGAAATCCACCAACAGATGATTTTTCACACCAAAATACTGATAAAAACACATCAACACTAATTCCTTCTTTAATATCCACAAAATAAATATTTCCTTATCATATAAATCAATAATTAATTATTAACAAATAATATTATAGAACTACAATATTGACAACCAGGTCGTTCCCAGGAAAGAGGGGGCCTTCCGATAAGGACTTCTCCTTACTGGCGCGCAATTAAATAACCCCTCCTAGACAGAACTTCTTTAGACATTGTCAATAATGCTATCTAATAATATTATTCAAATAATATGAATTATTGAGTTGATAACGTGAAATACTGTGCAACGACAATTATTGAATCAATACTACAAAATATCAACTGTAGCCATTATTGAATCAATCATATAAAATGGCAACGTAGCAATTATTGAGTCAATAAAATATCAATGCAGCAATTATTGAGTCAATAATATAAAATATCAACGTAGCAATTATTGAGTCAATAATATAAAATATTGAACAGTAATTACTGTAACAATAATTGAGTAATGGCTTCTCACGTAAGACTCAATAATTCGAAATACTGTGCAATACCGTGTGCTACTGCGCACCACCGCGTACTGTATTTTAACCACCGGGTATTTCAACAGTACTAACGGTAACAACCACGCCGTTATCTTGTAAAAAGTTATTTCTGTCGCTTTCTATATCCGACAGTTATTCCGTTGTGGGGGCCCACAAATAGCTGCGCCGTCGTACGAATATTCCCCGACAACAAGAATATTCCACGACCAAACGAATATTCCCCGACAACAAGAATATTTTATAACCACTTGCTCATTTTAAAAATATTTGCACATTTCACCCATAACTTTCATATTTATCAAATCAACACCTTACTATTTCGAAATAATATATAAAGAAAATTAAATCTTTATTCATAAAAGTTGGGGTCTTACAACCTCCCCTCCTTATGAAATTTCGTCCTCGAAATTGACGTACGTACCTGGTATGTCGAAAAGGTGAGGATACCTCGCTTTCATTTCCGATTCCAACTCCCAGGTCATTTCCTCAATTGCATGGTTTCTCCACAAAACTTTAACTTGAGGTATAATTTTCGAGCGTAGGACATGCTCCTTCCTATCCAAGATCTTGACAGGTACCTCCTCGTACGTTAAATCTTCAGCTATCTCATCTGGTTCTAACTCAATAATGCGGTTTGGATCCTTCACATATTTACGTAACACGGATATGTGAAACACGTTATGAACACGAGACATGCTTGGAGGTAAAGCGAGTCTATAAGCCACATTTCCTATTCGGTCAAGAATCTCAAATGGACCAATGAATCGTGGATTGAGCTTTCCTCTTTTCCCGAACCTCGTAACTCCTTTCCATGGAGCAATACGTAGTAACACATGGTCCCCAACATTAAATTTCACGTCCTTTCGATGAAGATCCGCATAACTCTTTTGTCGATCTTGTGCTGTTTGTATACGTTGTCGGATTATTTGGATCTTTTCCGTAGTCATACGTACTAACTCCGGTCCCAACAATGTTGTTTCACCCACCTCGTTCCAACATACTGGAGAGCGACACTTCCTCCCATACAATGCCTCGAATGGAGCTACGCCTATACTTGCCTGATAACTGTTGTTGTAGGAGAATTCCACCAATGGTAAATACTTATCCCAACTCCCTTTGAAGTCTAGAACACAGAGTCTCAATAGATCTTCAAGAGTTTGGATAGTCCTTTCCGATTGTCCGTCTGTTTGAGGATGATAAGCCGAACTGAATCGTAAATCCGTACCCATAGCTTTCTGCAAACTGATCCAAAATCGTGAAGTAAATCTGGGATCACGATCCGAAACTATGGATACTGGCATGCCATGCAATCTTACAATCTCATTTACGTACATATGAGCAAGACGTTCAAGGGAATAAGTCTCTCGTATCGGCAAGAAATGAGCAGACTTGGTTAATCTATCAACAATAACCCAAATCGCATCTAAGCCTTGAGAAACCTTGGGAAGACCCGTAACGAAATCCATCGTAATGTGTTCCCACTTCCATTTCGAAATCTCCAGTGGTTGCAATGGACCCTTCGGTACTTGATGCTCCGCCTTTACACGTTGACAAGTTAAACATCTAGAGATGAACTCCGCGATCTCTCTCTTCATATTGCTCCACCAAAATGTATGTCGAAGATCACGATACATTTTAGTACTCCCAGGATGGATCGCAAACGGTGTGTTGTGTGCCTCCATCATGATTCTATACTTCAAGTCGAAATCGTTAGGAACACAAAGTCTGGAGTTGACTCGAAGTATTCCCTCTTCATCGATTCTTGCTTCTGGAATTGCACCTTCTTGCACCTTCTTTTTCATCTTCATCAGCTCCGCATCTGTAGCTTGAGCAGCTTTAACTTTATCAAGCAAAGCTGGTTCTACGCGTATACTTGACATCATCGCACTCGTTCCCACATATGATCTTCTACTCAACGCGTCAGCTACCACGTTCGCTTTTCCAGGATGGTATTGGATGGTATGATCGTAATCTTTCAACAGCTCAAGCCAACGTCGTTGTCGCATGTTGAGTTCCTTCTGAGTGAAGATATATTTAAGGCTCTTATGATCTGTATAAATCTCCACTTTCTCTCCGTACAAGTAATGTCTCCAGATCTTCAACGCGAAAACGACTGCTGCTAACTCTAGATCATGAGTAGGATAATTCCTCTCATATTCTTTGAGTTGTCGCGAGGCATAGGCTATGACTTTCCCATGTTGCATGAGAACACATCCTAACCCTTTGCCTGAAGCATCGCTGTAGATAACAAATCCATCCGAACCAGATGGTATTGTCAGAACAGGTGTCGAAATAAGTCTCCTCTTGCGCTCTTGGAAGCTCTTCTCGCATTCTTCGCTCCAAACGAATTTCGTATCTTTCCGAGTCAACTGTGTTAATGGAGTAGCGATTCGAGAAAATCCCTCTACGAACCTCCGATAATAACCAGCTAAGCCCAGAAAGCTTCGTACTTCAGTCACCGACTTAGGTTGCTCCCAGCTTTGTATTGCTTCAATCTTCGCCGGGTCAACAGATACTCCACGTTTCGATACCACGTGCCCAAGGAATGCTACTTCCTCAAGCCAGAACTCGCATTTCTTTAACTTGGCGTATAGCTTGTTCTCACGAAGCTTTTGAAGTACCAGCTTCAAGTGGTGCTCATGATCTTCACGGCTTTTAGAATAGATGAGGATGTCATCAATAAAGACAACAACGAATTGATCCAAATACCCCTTGAATATACGGTTCATCATATCCATAAAAGCAGCAGGAGCATTAGTCAATCCAAAAGACATGACTAAGAACTCATAATGCCCGTACCGAGTTCTGAAAGCAGTCTTTGGAATATCCTCAGTTTTATCTTCAGCTGATGATATCCAGAACGAAGATCGATCTTTGAAAAGAATTGCGCTCCTTGCAACTGGTTGAACAGGTCATCAATACGAGGTAACGGATACCTATTCTTGATGGTGACATGGTTCAACTCCCGATAGTCAATGCAAAGTCGCATACTCCCGTCTTTCTTCTTTACGAATAAAACAGGAGCACCCCAAGGAGACGTACTAGGACGAATAAAACCGATGTCTAACAACTCTTGTAATTGGACCTTTAACTCCTGAAGTTCAATAGGAGCCATTCGATACGGGGTTTTAGAAATGGGCTTTGTACCGGGCTCAAGGTCAATAAAGAATTCAACTTCACGTTCTGGGGGTAGACCGGGAAATTCTTCGGGAAATACATCAGGAAACTCATTAACAACGGAAATATCATTCAAATCTGATGTATTCTGGTTTAGATCAGTGACATGAGCTAAGAAAGCTTGACATCCGTTTTTCAATAAACGAATAGCTTTATGACTTGAAATGATATTGACTGATTTTAGTGGTTTGGTGATTTGGATTCGCACAACAGGTTGATTAGGAATATGAAAACTAACAACCTTACGAAAACAATCAATTTTGGCATGGTAAGTGGTTAACCAGTCAATTCCTAAAATCACGTCAAATGCAAGTATTTTCAAAGATATAAGATCAACAGGTAAGGTAAGGGTACCAATCTGAATCAAGCAAGATTTATAAACTGTAGATGTAACAAAGGTTTCTCCTAACGGAGTTTCAACAGATAAGTCAAAGTCTAATTTATCAGAAGTCAAGTTCAAACGTTGAGCACAAGCAGGTGAAATAAAGGAATGGGTAGCACCGGTATCTAACAAGGTATAAACTTCGCAAGAGTTTATGATCAGCTTACCCGTAATCACCTCGTGTGGGTTCCTCGCATTTTGGGCTGTCACGACAAACGCTCTTCCAGGAATCACCGACTTTGACTTGTCTGCAACCGCCTTTGGAATCACCACCCCCGCTGAGCTTGGTTTCGCTATAGGACAATCTCGAGCTATATGTCCTTCCTTTCCACAGTTGTAACATGCTTTGAATAGTTGTGGACAGTTTGGGCTGATGTGTCCCTCTTTCCCGCACTTATAGCATATGACTGGTGGTCGTTCTCCTCCCCTAGAAACAGTTGATGCTGGTGCTGATGTTGACGTCTTCACGTTCTCATTGTTATACCTTCTCTTCTTAAAATCTCCCCCCGATTCGCTTCTTCTACTATCATGGCCACGATAACCACCGGAGTGGTTACCGCTTCTGTCATACTTTCCTCCTCGCTGGTTGTCATTGCTCCGATGACTACTGCCACCAGTACGACCTTGGTTGTGGTCCCTCGGTCGAACATAATCATTATCTCGTTCCAATAACTGGGCCCTGTTTACTACATCCGAATATAAAGAAAACTTATGAGAAATGAGGTATTGACGTATTTCGGGTTTCAAACCTCTTAGAAACATCCGCGTCATACGTTCCTCATTTTCCACCAAATGAGGTGCAAACCTGGACAGCTCCGCGAACTTAGCCTCGTACTGGGATACCGTTATGTTGTTTTGCTCGAGTCTGATAAACTCTACTTCCTTCATATGACGAATACTTTCAGGAAAGTACTTGTCATTAAACAGTTTCTGGAACGCTTCCCAAGACATCTGGAGTGCAGCAGGCTGGGTACGCTTCACGGATTCCCACCAGTAATCTGCCTCTCCACGGAACATAAACGTGGCGAATGGAACCTTCTGCTCCTCTGTACATCCCAAGACATCAAATATCTTGGTAATTTGTTTAATCCACGTCTCCGCCTTGATCGGATCTGGCTTTCCCAGAAACTCTGGTGGTCCCAATTCTTTGAACTGCTTGGCAGTGACAGCTCGCGTGTTGTTATTATCTCCACCTGTATGTTGCACATGAGTCTCCCTCGTCTGGTTTTGCATAAACTGCAAAAAACTTCTAAACATCTCATCGTTTATCGTCTGACCAGCGTTATTTTTAGGATGAACATTGCCTTCTTGTTGCACGTTCTCCTGGTTAACGATTAAAGGTGTCTCCACGGTCTCATTCACTTCGTTGTTAACATTCTCAGCTGCCATTCTCAAATACTGCCATAAAACAAGGGTTAATTAAACAAGTCAACATATCACATATTAACCCTATGCTCCGACTGACCAATTAAATACCACATAAGCTTAGGTAGGACACACTAGCGAAGGATTTACTCGTCTCTCCCCTCCTAGTTCTATTCCCCGATCTCCGCCAGAGATCATATCCCTAAGCTCTGATACCAACTGTGACGCCCCCAGAATAGGTCCATTCAACCCAACCCATTCTGAGTCGTCAAATACATGGTACAGAATTCAAATACAAACTTTATATCATACGGTCGTGCAAAATACGACCACACATCTGTGAGTGTCAATACAAATATGTAGAAAATATTAAGATTCAAACTAAGTCCTCATTACAATTATTATCACACTATTTATCAGAAATAGTGAGGACTACTACTGCTCTAACTCGGACCATCACTCTGTCCCCCGACTAGTCCCCGCAACATTCTCATTTCCTGAAGAGGACAACAGATGAAAAGGGTGAGCTCAACTAGCCCAGTAAAGAATATTATGACTAAGATAATGAAAAATAAATTATCGTTAGTCTTCAACAGTTCAGATAAAATATTATGGACAACAAGTTTTAGATCAATATTCGCAGCGGAAATAACAAATCATTAGAAGAGTTAAGCAGAGAATGAAGTCTACTATCTTCTATGATTTAAAAGTCCATCACCAATATTTTATCCCTGTAACATCAATCAATATATATCTCAAATCAAATATTCATCTTTGCACTACAGGCCAAAGATATTCATTTGCATCATCAGTAGTCATGTTCATCTCAACACCTGTCATCTTTGCACTACAGGCCAAAGATATTCATCAGGTAATCATTCATCTTTGCTCTACAGGCCAAAGATATTCAGTTACATCACCTTTTAGGACTGAGGATGATGAAAAATATTTTAAAGAGCGAATCCAGTGAGATAAAAGACAAAGATCAAATATTCGTATTTTAGTTTATCCAAATTCAAGAATAATCCATAATAATACTTTGTGAAGCAAAATTCAAGAATAAAGCCCAAAACTTGGATACAATCAAAGATAGTAATCTTAACAGACAATTTGGACAAATAGAAGAAAAATAAATTTTCCCGTGAATAGTGCCGTATACATGAATAGTAACCCCGACGGAAAAAGTAAGAATTTCAACATAAAATCCATGACAATATTTTTGTATAATGATATTGAGAAGAATAACATCATTTACGAAAGAAATAACATCCCTTACCTCAAAAGAACAGTATCTCTGACTGGAATATCGGATATAATACCGACGAAAGCTTGTACTGAATAGTAATACTCAAAGTATTGAAATACTCACAAAAATACGCTCGATATTATAGAGAGAGAAAACTTCGAATTCTGGTGTGATTTTCAATTCTAACCTAAGCACCCTATTTATAGGAAAAGCAAAGGATGCCAAAGGAGACTAAAATAATAAAATATTATTATTTTTTTCTTAGCCGCCGGCTGCTCCAAAAAGCCATCAGCCATTTTGTTTCAACCAAAAGTGGGTCCCACCCATTAAATAATATATTTATTTTCCAAAACTTCAATAATTCATAATAAATAGCCCCTTTGTCAGAAAAATACAAATTCTATGTCCTTCTATAGGAAATTTAATTCTCTACAACTTTGCAGAAGAAAATTTTTCCAAATTCCCAACATAAATTATCCGAAATCCACCAACAGATGATTTTTCACACCAAAATACTGATAAAAACACATCAACACTAATTCCTTCTTTAATATCCACAAAATAAATATTTCCTTATCATATAAATCAATAATTAATTATTAACAAATAATATTATAGAACTACAATATTGACAACCAGGTCGTTCCCAGGAAAGAGGGGGCCTTCCGATAAGGACTTCTCCTTACTGGCGCGCAATTAAATAACCCCTCCTAGACAGAACTTCTTTAGACATTGTCAATAATGCTATCTAATAATATTATTCAAATAATATGAATTATTGAGTTGATAACGTGAAATACTGTGCAACGACAATTATTGAATCAATACTACAAAATATCAACTGTAGCCATTATTGAATCAATCATATAAAATGGCAACGTAGCAATTATTGAGTCAATAAAATATCAATGCAGCAATTATTGAGTCAATAATATAAAATATCAACGTAGCAATTATTGAGTCAATAATATAAAATATTGAACAGTAATTACTGTAACAATAATTGAGTAATGGCTTCTCACGTAAGACTCAATAATTCGAAATACTGTGCAATACCGTGTGCTACTGCGCACCACCGCGTACTGTATTTTAACCACCGGGTATTTCAACAGTACTAACGGTAACAACCACGCCGTTATCTTGTAAAAAGTTATTTCTGTCGCTTTCTATATCCGACAGTTATTCCGTTGTGGGGGCCCACAAATAGCTGCGCCGTCGTACGAATATTCCCCGACAACAAGAATATTCCACGACCAAACGAATATTCCCCGACAACAAGAATATTTTATAACCACTTGCTCATTTTAAAAATATTTGCACATTTCACCCATAACTTTCATATTTATCAAATCAACACCTTACTATTTCGAAATAATATATAAAGAAAATTAAATCTTTATTCATAAAAGTTGGGGTCTTACAGAGACTGTTTTTGATCCGTCCTTCTTAGCAAGCACCGATCAACTGTTTTAACTAATTATTTTTCGATTTTACTTCGCGCGTTTATTGCTTTGAGAGTATGTTCATTCTTATAATCTTTCATTTCTGCAAGGTAATAAAGGGCTTGGGCGCTTTTACAGTTTTGGATCTTGGACTCTGGCATGTTGTATAATAAAATAAAATAAAAATAAAATAAATTGAATAGGAGATTGAATATCGAAAGTCTTGCGGTGGGTCGAGATGGAGCGTAAAACGCGCTCGCCCATAAACGCAGGACCGATGTTGACATGGAGCATAAAATGCACTCGTCAAATAATCTTCCGATTTCGTAAAGTCTAATTTGGCTTATGTTGATTATGTGGCCTTTACTGCTCGAGTTATTAGATTCATAGGGGTGTTCCACACCTAGTGCCCTAAAGTCGTCTGGCTTGGGAGTCACTGATCAAAAGCTCATTAATGGGTAGCTCTGTTTAGCCTAAGGTAATTAAGGACTGTCCGAGTCAGATTTTACAGTCTTCATGCTAGAGCCTTTTGATCTTTTCCTGTGCTTGCATCTTAGTCTTAATGCTTGTTGATTGTTTAAGTTGCGATGCATACTGGTTTTACCAATCGACTGTGCGAGTTTTTTTTGAGTTATGATTAGTTAGGATGGTTGGTCTTCACACACACATAGAATGGATCGAGTACAGTCTCATGCTTGCATGTTCGATTTTAAGCCCCCTTTCATGTCAGTGTTTGTCCTATTCTCGGAGAGGCTCTATAAGTACGCTTTGAAGCCGTGGTATTTTTCTATAGTAGTAGTTTCCATTCGCGTCTTCTAGTAATGTAGGTGTGGATGTTAGATAGTTTGCTTGAGGGCAAGCAAAAGCTTAAGTTTGGGGGTATCTGATAAGTAGTATTTATATCGCGAATCAGATTCTCTAAAGCTTAAGACGCTGCTTGTTTTATGTTATTTGTTGTGCTTTTGTATTTATTTTATTGTTATTATGCTTTTCCTGTATGATGCAGGGCTGTTCAGGTCATTTCTAGCTTGCAGGGGCAAAATTGTCATTTTTTACACTCTGGCGCCGCAGCGCCAGAGCCTAGTCTGAAGCTCGCGCCGCAGCGCCGCCTCTTTGTCCATGCTGATGTTATCTGGCGCTGCAGCGGCCCTGGTCCTTCTTAAGCTCGCGCTGCAGCGTGAGTGGCGCCGCAGCACCACCAAGCTGTTATAGGCTCCGCGCCACAGCGTCACCTCCGGTGTCTAGCTAGTGGCTCGCTTTTAATGACCTAATGAAAGGAGAATAAAAAAGAACACGGCGGCTAGAATATCGACGACAGACAGTGATAACAGAGAATATTTTTGGAGATTCTAGAGCAGAAAGAAGCTATGTTTTAGGGGAGAATAGTTATTGCATCATACACAGCTCAGGAGTTACACGGAGAAGAGAAGACTTGGAGACAGAAAACCTTACAACAGGAGTTTTCTTATTCCAAATCTCTCAGTTATTTGTGTATTACTGAGCAATGTTGAATGTGATAGAAATGTGTATTAGCACCATGGTTATGAACTAATTCCTTTTTAGGATTGCAATGTAACCTAGTGTTTAGCCTAATTAACTTTCTCTCCTATTTATATTAATGAATCATTTTGGGAATGGGTTGTTGTATTTCTTGCTTATTGACTAAATGCTTGACAGAGTGTTTGGTAGTGATATTAATGGATATTGAATATTGGACATTAATATCTGGCTTTTAAAATACAATAACACTTGTTATGCCCTTGCCTAAAGGAATGTGTGCATAAACTGCTTAATAGGATAGACATATCTCTATTTGCCTTGTGTAGCCTTGAGACTGAGCTTAATGACCCTAGTCTAGTTATTATCATCGATAGACATATTGTGATTCGTCTAGCTAGGGATGTGCATTTGGCCTTCGACAGAAGCATATGCGTAGTTCTATTCTCGGTTGACCATTCCTTGATTTGTTTGTAATGTGGAGAGTTATGAGATTAGGCGACGCATTAGGGGAATTGTAATCCTAGCTTGTCTCCCTATTACATCTATTTCTCCCGCTTCCTTTAGTTGTAATCGCATAGTTTAAAATACCACCTCCAATCATTTGTTTAGATAAGACAGTATAGAACTTACATTAGTATTTGATTTGCATTTAAGACTTCGTCCTCGTGGGTACGACATCCTACTTATCTTATATTACTTGTTGACCGCGTATACTTGCGCGTTAATTGTCGTTACACAAACCAACCAACAATAATGTGATAATATAATAATATAGTAATGGTGATATTTTACAATAAATAAACAATATGTGAATAAATGAGGAGGAAGGGAGCAAATTGGATCGGGATGGAGGTGTGGAAAATCATCCGTATGTGGATTTCGGTCATTTTGCGTTCAGAATTTGAAAAAACTTTCTTCTACAAAGTTGTAGAGAATTAAATTTCCTATGGAATGGACATAAGATTCGTATTTTTCTGATAAAAGGGTTATTTATTATGAATTATTGAAGTTCTGAAATAATTAATTTTTGGGTTTATAAATATTTTTTTAATAAAAAAGTGTTTTTTGTGTGATGGGCCCCACTTGTGTGTGCTGATGAATTGGTCAAGAGGTGGGCGTGAAAAAAAAAATTAAAATATTATTTTATTATATTTTCTGCTTTGGCGTTCTAAGCATTTTCCTATAAATAGGGTGTTTAGTTTAGAATTAAAATCACACCAGAATCAGAAGTTTCTCTCTTTATAATATCGAGCGTATTTTTGTGAGTATTTTGATACTTGAGTATTGCTATACAATGCAAGTTTCCTTCAGTATTATATCCGATATTTCAGTTAGAAGTACTATTCTTTTGAGGTAAGGGATGTTATTTTTTTTGTAAATGATGTTATTGCTTTCAATATCATTTCATCGAAATATTGGTATGAATTTTATTATGAAATTTTTACTTTTTTCGTCGGGATTACTATTCACGTATACGGCACTTTTTACGAATACGGTACTATTCACGAGTACTATTCACGAAGTATGATTTTTTATGAAAATTTCTACCTTTTCATGTCGGGATTACTATTCACGTATACGACACTATTCATGAATACGGTACTATTCAGCGAAACTTTAATTTTCTTTTCTTTGTTCAAGTTGGCTATTCTGAGTCCTATCTTTGATTGGATCCAAGTTTTGAACTTCATTCTTGAATTTTGCTCCACAAATGATTATTATGGAGTATTTTTGAACTTGGATAAATTGATTTATGAATCCCTAATTTTTGTCCTTTATCTCGCTGGATTCGTTCTTTAAAAATATTTTCATCATCTTCAGTCTTAAATAGTGATACAAAAGAATATCTTTGGCCTGTAGTGCAAAGATGGATGATTATTTGATAAATATCTTTGGTGCAAAGATGGATAATTATTTGATGAATATCTTTGGCCTGTAGTGCAAAGATGAATGATTACCTGATGAATATCTTTGGCATGTAGGTGCAAAGATGACATGTGTTGAGATGAACATGACCACTGGTGATACAAATGAATATCTTTGGCCAGTAATGCAGAGATGAATATTTGATTTGAGATATATATTGATTGACAGAGATAAAATATTTATGATGGACTTTTAAATCATAGAAGATAGTAGACATCATTCTCTACTTAACTCTTCTGATATATTGTTATTTTCGCTGCAGTTGTTGATCTAAAATTTGTTGTCCATATTATTTTATCCAATTTATTGAAGACTAACGATAATTTATTTTTCATTATCTTAGTCATAATATTCTTTACTGGGCTAGTTGAGCTCACCCTTTTCATCTATTGTCCTCTTCAGGAAATGAGAATGTTACAAAAACTAGTCGGGGAACAGAGTGATGGACAGAGTTAGAGAAGTAGTAGTCCTCACTATTTTTGTATAATAGTGTGATAATAATTGTAACTGTCGAGGACTGAAGTTGAGTATTTATATTTCGTATTATATACGTTATGTATTGAAGCTCACAGCTTTTATGGTCGTATTTCTCACGACCTTTTGTTATAAAAGATTGTATTTAGATTCTGTACCATGTGTTTGACGACCCAGAATGGGTTGGGTGGAATGGATCTATTCTAGGGGGCGTCATAATAAACATTCAAATCGAGCTAAAGGCTGAACAGAATAAAATAAAGTATCAAAATGCTTCAATTCCTATGCGAGCGTAAGGGTTTGAAAATCAAATATTTCAAAATATCATTTGTATATCTTGTCTAAAAAAGGAACTTTTAGCAAATCAAATTAAACCTTTCGTATATAGGTTCAACGAAGTACGACAATACTTTCAAATCAAACGTAGGCTCAATTACTTCAAGTATACACACACACATTACAATTTAAAATATAAATATTAAAAATATGCGGTATCTTGTTTCACAGGAGTTGGGGGGTGCCTAACACCTTCCCCCCACTTAACCAAACCCTCGAACTTTAGAATCTCGATTTCAAGATCAAGTTTCGACAGTGTCCAGTAATTGGGTCTACTTACAAAATTAAAAAAAATTCGATTGAGTTAGTACAATCATTTCAAATCTACCAACTGGCGACTCTGTGAACCGTTTAAATCGTCGACATAATACATGTTGGCCTTTTTCTAAAAAACTTCTCACCCTTCATTAAACAGATAAAACAAATAAGGGTTGAAAATAAAATTTAGAAAGAGAGAAAAATCATGTCCAAAGCGACATGATTTTTTCCCGACATCGACAATGAAAAAGGATAATTATTTAAATTACTCCACAAGGTAAAATCGTGTTAAGCATCTATATCTATATATATAATAATAATATAAAATGATCTCTCACCCTTAAAATTTAAAAATGGTCTTTTAACTCTTAAGAATAAAAATTTTAAGTTTATGAAAAGGAACTACTTTTTCATCTTTTATTATAAACAATAAACAGTATAATAATTTTATAACAAAGCACACGATAATGAGCTGGTTAAGTATTATTCAATAAATACGATACCAATCTATCATATTCAATAAAAATGATGCAAATATAACTCATCCCATAAATATAGGATTCGATTAGGGTGAATTTCTCCGAGCATCTCCAATAATAATAGCAAAAAAAAAATTTTTAATTAAAGTTTGTTGACCTACGTGGCAATTTGAAGAGCATTATTTGATACTTTCATATTTTGTATCTAATCAGTCTCTTCAATTTTATGACATCAAACTCATCAAGCGTAATAAATATTTTTAGCCTTTAATTATAAATTTGAAGAATGAGAAGGAGGTTGCAGATTTGATGACTAAAGTTAAGAGACTGTTGAAGATGATTTTTCTAATGTAGATCACCTATTGAGTATTCTAAAGTGATTGAAGAAGCTCTTGAAGATGCTCTTACGGTATAGTTGCATTTGGTATAATATATGTTCTATTTTAATCTAACATTATGAGTTTTCGTGGGTCAACACACATAAAACATTTACTATAACTAATATATTAAAAAATTATTAAATTTATGATGGTAAATAAAATGTGATAATTTCATTGATCCATAAATAATAGTTAATAATACTATGCAGGTGAAAAATTGTAGGAGCCTATAAGATCCACGTGTCTTATAAAAAAAAATCTATGCAGACAAAGTCAACATACAAATAAAAATTAGTAAAATGTTTCAATATAGTTTTCAGTCCTACATAAATTATCTATAAAAAATTTGTGTACTATTGATGTGGCATACTGCATCTCAATATATTGATTAACAAATTATGATGTGACATACTGCACCTCAATATATTGATCAACAAATTACTTCAATGTAGTCTTCGGTTTCACATAAAAAACTGAAGTGGAGTATGTCACATCAATAATTTATAAAATATTTGTAGAATAATTTGTGTTTGTAATATAATGTCCAATTATCATGTCTTCGCATATAATAACTCATAAAAAAAATATTTGAAAAAAGAGTCCTTCTATGGGGACATGAAAATTGGACATTGGAATTGAATATTTTTATTTTTTTTATTTTTGTTGTGACTCCTAAAAAATGTGTAGTATTTATTTCAACTTGAATTTTTACAAAAAATAAAATATTTTAAGTATAATTTAGATACATATACAAGAACAGTGTTATACAGACTGTACAACACTGTTCTTATATATGTATTCAAATTATACCTAAAATATTTTTTTTAATAAAAATTTCAGTTAGAATAAATACTATACATTTTTTAAGAATCACAATAAAAACCAATTTTTTTTTTTATTGAAAATGTACAATTTCCATATCCAATTTTCATGTCTGTTACGACTTATTGTTGAAAAAGGGCCACCGCATCAACATTTAGCTTTCTACTTTGTAGGGTCTTAAGGAAAAAGTTGGAACTTGGAAGAATCCAATAATAAATAATAATACTACTATAATAATTCTTCTTCAAACACTCAAAAGATTCACCGGCCACAAACTAATTCAATACCGACCCCTCTCTCTGTCCTGTCCAGGAGAGGAGAGAGAACCCAACCACCTTCCATGGCAATCACCACAACCTGTTCCCACCTATCCACTCGCTCTATATCTTTCCAACAACCACCGCATCACCACCACCACCACCATCGCAACTCTTCTTCACTTATATTTCCCTCAATTTTCTCCCCCTTTTCACTCAATCTAATTTGTACCACCCACAACCCTCCACCCCCATCGTTCCAATTATTCGCTGCCGCCGATAACGGCGGCAGCTTGGGCAGTGGCGACGGCAATAGCGGCGGAAAGGGTGGCAGTGGCGGTGGAAATGATGAGGGAGGAGATGCATGGGAGAGAAATAGGACGGAGGCGCTTTTGGCATTAGCGGAGGTAGGAAGATCACTGGAAAGTATCCCTAAAGACCTTGCGGCGGCAATAGAGGCCGGGAGGATACCGGGATCGATTGTGTATAAGTATTTTGAGCTGGAGAAATCAGTAGTTTTCCGGTGGTTGCTCCAATTTAGTGGGTTTAAGGAACGGTTGCTAGCGGATGATCTGTTCTTGACCAAAGTTGGAATTGAATGTGGTGTTGGAATCTTCACCAAGGTTTGTGCTTTATTTTTATTTTATTTCTCTCTCTTTTGCTTGGTGATTTGATCTAATTATTTAGTTTTATGTTACTCCATCCATTCCAAAATGAAAGTGGAAATAATATTTTGGGGCATATTTATTAGTTTCTTAATTTAAATTTGGTCTTTTTGGGCGTGTAAGGTTGATTTAGAACACATTCAAATTGTTTCTTATTATATTTTTAGGAAGTTTTAAAAGTAAATTTTGAACTAGGAAAAAAGTTGTGAAAATGATAATATGTTAATAGTTTTAATGTGCCAAAAAAAATCAAATGACTCTCTCATTTTCAAATGGATGTAATAAAATACTCAATCCTTTCCAAAATTAGAGATTTGTTTTTAGTTGTTCTGAAATATGGATACATTTCTATTTTAAAAATATAAATGACATGATATTCTTAATTTATTGTTACTTTGCTAGTGACAGATCTAGCACCACAACTAATTCTTAACTAATAGTAAACATTTGGTAACATAAAATTATTCTTAAAAATCGTCATTTATATTTGTATCTCTAATTTTGGAATATATGGAATAGGAATATACACACACATTTGTATAGATATGTTTGATTAAAGTTAGTAATGGTTTATTTGTTTGACTTTAATTAGACAAAACAACGATGATCAATTTGTTTACTTACTTACACTTCTCCATCCGAGTGTACTTCTAAGATTAGTTTTAATGTTAATATAATTAAGAACCAATATACTGAGATTTGATACAATGATTTTGAAAATAAATTCTATTTTTTTATTTTATAAAAGGAGAAACTCAACTCTCATTTTGGGACAAAGTTACTATATTATTGCACTTGGATAGTACTTTATCATGTTAAGTGAAAAGTACAGTTATTGTTTTCCTACAATATGATATTAAGAACAATTATTTCTAAGTATTGCATATTTGCATGTTGATTTAAAGGTATAAATTCCTTTAGACTGAAATGTTTTAGCTTTCTCATTTAAATGTTTTCTTCAAAGATTTATGCAAATCAATAGTTAATTGTCATCCACTGCTTTACCTACTAGAGTTTTTGTTTATGCAACTCAGTAGTGGAATTTATGTCATCTATCTGGTTGCATCTAGACTGCTGCAGAGTACGAAAGGCGAAGAGAAAATTTCGTCAAGGAGCTGGATTTTGTTTTTGCTGATGTGGTATGGTTTCACCATCTAATTTTACAGTGTTATATCTTGGATTTTATGCTTAAACTTTTATGTTCCTCCCTTCTGAAGATCAATTTTTAATTTATGTTGATAACTAGAGTAATTTCAGTACTGTTTAAGCAAGGTAATAAGCTAGTGCTTTTCTTTATACAGCACAATCATGTGGGGCTTCGGGATGTCAAAATATAATAAGAGAACCAAATTTAGTAAAATGAGAATCAAGAGTAAAAAGAAAGCTAAGATTCCTAAACTCTATGCAGCTGCTCTTATGGACTTGATGATTGGTGGGCCTCTGGTCAAGGGAGTAATTAGGTCAGCACTAAGATACCCCTTCAAAGTTTGGATGAATTTTAACAGCTTGTTGGTTACAAGCCTATAGTCAGAGGCCAGGTGATTTTTGTAGGTCACAAAGAAGAGTTGCAGATGGTAGATTGAAAACATAAAAAATGAACTTCTTGTTGCTCCAAGAGTTTAAGTTGTTAGAAAGGCAAGAACATATCATGATTTAATGCTTGTATCTAATGTGTGAGTCACCTTGCTCAAACATGGAGAGAAAACTGAGGTGCACTGTAATTATATTAGGAAAACAAGAACAGATAACACTAATATAACGGGGCACCATATCATAAGTTACTATTTATCTGAATTCTTAAGCTGTTACAAATTGAGCACACTAATGTATTATGCTCTAAAATAATAAACCTAATTGACTGAGAAGCAAGTACGTTACTGGCGTCCTTCATCTATGATCTTAAGCTACATATGGTACTGGCTGAATGGTCTGTTCTTTTGGCAATTGTATAGATAAAGAACTATGTTATATATATTTATGCCGAACACTTGCACATATAATCATATATATTAAGCTCCCAGAATAAATAATCTGGTACCATGTTATACAACCACTTAACTCGAAATTCTTAGTTTGATAGGGTCATACATACTTCAACACCTAGTCTAACATGTTCTGAAGGTTCCAAACAAGAATGGGCACTCTATGAGAAGTTGAAAGAAAAAGAAACTATTTGTATACATTTATTCAACATGATCCGCTTTCTCAAGATCAGATGAGCGGTATGCTGTATTATCTTGCTTAAATATGCGAACTGACAAAGGGAACTAGCTTTCTGAGGCACCTGAAAGCTCTACATTACTTTGAATGAATTTTCCAATTACTGAAATTAGTCGACTAAAATTAATTTTTTCGAATTTGGAAAGCCATGCCTTGCTTCATCTTCTGTTCAGCTTTGATCTCAATCTTTTCCTTTGAAGCATCCTTGTAAAAGATCAAGTCAACAAAGAATTGTATCAATTACCTTCAATAACAAACCTAATGGAAAAAATATTTTTTGGTATAGCATATCCTTCTGAATATATGAAAGGGTAGATCAAATGACCAAAACTCCGAGTCAGTTCACCATTTCAGCTACACATACGACAATAATTGAACAGTCTTGCATCTCCTTTTAGATGAGGTCGAGATGGTGCCTAGAGCTGCTGTCCAGACGAAAAAAGAGAACTTGGAAGAAGATGTTGTGCCCAGCAAGCCTCAGGGATGCAAGAAAAAAAATTAGATCTCATTGTAGGATCGAGTAAATGTGAAAGCATGATTTACAGTGATCAGCCACTCAGTTGGTAAGTTAAAATGTATTAGAGCAGGCAAGTGCAAGGTCCAAAGTCTCAATTGCTATGGGGCACTTGTTACCAATTGTACACATTTGGCTAAAATTTACACCAGCCGTACAAAAGTTCCACATAGTGTGACGCCCCCAAATTCGAGTACTATTCTAGACTTACATAACTAACTACATAATACAAACTATTTTATATTTTAGTACATAATATACGTAACTTAGTCGTACATTCACCCTGTATTTACTTACATCACATCAAAATACAAACAACACAAAATATTATATCATTAATTATTATTTGGGATAAGGTTCAAAAATGTCCCTGACGTTTACCTCGATGCCCTTCGTGCACCCTATACTTTTTTTTTCTTCCAAAAATGCCTATAACGTTACATTTTTTGAGTCATTTGTGCCCCTGGCCCGAACGGACTTGCCACATAGACTAACGTTGCTTAGACGTGGCCTTATTTTGCTGACGAGACTTCAAAGTCAGAACAAAGCTTTTCCATATTATTCTGACTAGGCTTCAAACTCATAACAAAAGCTTTGTCTGTATTTCAAAAGGGGCAAAAAGCCCAATCAACATCTCTTGCCATAGAGAAGAAGAGAGGAGAAATCGTAGAGAAGAAGAGGCGAAGTCAAAAGTGAAGCCCTAATCCTGCCATTTCTTTTCTTTAGTCGTAGAGAGGAGAAGAAATTAAGCCCTCATCGCCATCTCCATCCTTTCTGAAATTGATCGAAGAATCGTCATGGCTCACTATTCGTCGTCATCTTCATCCTCTGCTCAAAGACGCACCATTGATGTTGATTATGAAGCTATGCCGTTGTGTTATTGTGGGTTAAGAGCTCCTCTGTGGACCTCATGGAACGAAACAAATCCTGGAATGAGGTTTTTCTCATGCTCAAAATTCAGAAATTTAGTTTGATTTAGTGTTTGGAAAAGGTTTTTACCTACAACCATTTCTTAAATTTTTATTTTTTTGGTTTCAAGAAAGGGGATGTGGGTTCTTTGTATGGCATGACCTACAGATGTGTGATTAAGCAAAAGTTGTCCATAAATGATCTGAATAAGGAGAACAAGATTTTGCTGAATAAGGAGCTGAGAAAATTTCTTCAAGTTGAAGGGCATCTGAATTGAAAGAATTGGTTCAGGAGCTAAAGAAGTTGAAGTCAAATGGACATGAATCTTCTGTGAATCAAATTAAAGAAGTAGATTATTTGAATAGGAAGTGCATTGCTGTGTTATTTTTAGTTACAATTATCTGCATTTCTTTTATGCTACTTAGGTAGAAAAATGGTGTTTAGATGAATTGGTAGTGTTGAGAATTGTAATGTAATGCAGTTTGAAATGTGAAGTTAACTCAATGTAATTGGTGAATTTGGTGAATGGAAGTCGGTATTAGTCCTTGTTTGGTGAATTAGTAGTCTGCATTTTAGTCCTTGTTTGAGCACTGCTTGGTTAATTGATAATTTTGTGTGTTAATGAGTTGTGCAAGTCCTTGGTGAATGGAAGTCATTGTTTGAGCAGTTAGGTGAATGACTTGTAATGTTTCTTTTACATCAATGTCAAATAATTGTTGAATCAACTTGGTTTATCTTTTAATATGTTACATGATCACATTTCAAAATTACATCTGGTAAAGCATTGGTGATATGAGTTCCCATGATAAAATGGCAGTATAAATGCTACAAGACAATGAGAGTAACAATAGGCTGCCATTGTCCTTGACCTGAAGTCTGGAAATATTGAGGTACAATGGAGTTTAACACATTAATCCCATAATCTGGTTGTCAATGAGTTGATCAAGTTTAATATATTGAACAAAACACAGATACCAAAAGATAGTGCCAAATTATATTTCCAAAATATAGGCTTCAGAAGCATGTTCATTATATTTCTTTTAACTGAGCATAAACACTTCAACATTATCCAATATATATTGCTCAGTTCCAAAAGCATAATTAGAAGAAGTACAATTACAAAGTAGGCTCTAATTACAAAATAAGTTTAATGGACAATTTTCCAAACAACCACAACAATTAGAAGTTCAGTTATCTCCACTACCATTAAGAGGAATTCCTTGTGACTTGCTTGCATTGATGCTACTACCAATCCTCTCATCCCTATCTGTCATAAGCTGTGTGGTAGTGATGCAGCTTCTACCTCTCCATTGCAGTCCTGGAGGTTTGAAAGGCATGTTGGACATGTTTATAGGACTACCATCACCTCTGTGGTTTATTTTTCTACTGCCAACTGAAGATGATACTTTGTCTGCTCTTAGTTGAGCTTCATTAGGGATTGAAAATCTGATTTTAGGGTCAACAATAGGTGGTTGTGTCTGACTTCCTTCATTGAGAATTGTTGATGATGTGCCACTCTGCATGTATACAACACAACATCATTCTTTGCCACTCTAACCTTGCACATCATATTATATCAATCAGAATGAAGCACATATCAATTACCTTGTATGTTACTGAACCAGTGTTGTCATCATATAACAACCCAAAACCTTCACCTTGACTGGATTGCTTCCTGGAATGAACTCTTGCAACAACTTGAACTTGTAATTTTGAAGACCTTGGCCTTGAAGTAGGAGACGCATGCCTGACTGACTGTGCATTAAACCCTAGGCAGCAAGAACACAATAGAAGTTGTAATTTTAAGACCAAATTAAAACCTAGCTGACTGTGCATTAACCAACTGTTCATAAGACTAAATTTTAGACATTGAATTTGTAAAGCAGCAGGTATATATCTTAAGACCATCTAGTAGTCTGTGTTCTCAAACGACAATAGATCTCCACAAACAACTAAATCATATCATACCTGGGTTAGGGAGGTGAGACTGATGGGCCACCTTGTGCCTGTGTGTGCACTGTATATCCAGTTTGGGACTGAGCAGGGACTGAACTTCCTGTTTGTGATTGGCTTGCATTGCTAGGTTTAGACTGAGCTGGGAATGACCTTCCTCCTTTTGATTGGTTTTGATTCTGATATAGAGCAAACGTGGTCACAAATACACTATATTGAAACAAATTCAAAGGAAGCATAATGTATACACTATATGTACATAACTATAATTAACTTAGAGACATAATTAACTTTGGGACATTACCTCCGAACAGCTTGATTTGTTGTGTCCTTGTTGCTTACACAGACTGCATGTAACTGTTTTGCCTTTCCTAGATAGTTTTGTCACTTTATTTGTAGGTCTGACCTCAGTTTCCTCTCTTCTTCTCTTAATCTTAGGCTTTCCCCTGTCTTTTCAACCTTTGGTGGCTCAACAGGTTGATACTTGTCCATTTCATAAAATCTCTTCCCTCTCACTGGCATAATCTTGTACTTGTAAGCAGCTTGGTATACATCTTTGTGATACCACTTTGAAATATGGTTCATTGGGTCCTGCTTGCTACGAACTAGAGCACATATAGCATGTTGGCAAGGGATTCTAGTGAGATCCCATGCCCTACATGTGCAAGAGTTTTTGTCCAAGAACACAGTGTGGGTGTCCTCACCCTCCCTGATTTCATAACATGTGTCTCCATTAAAGAGCACAGTACATCCAACTGCTATGCTTTTATTTGTCTGAAATATCTCACTACTATAAGGACTAAAAGAATTTATCCACTTCTCACATGTTGACCCAAGAGTTTCTAACCTCTATGGTTTTTACCCTAATGTGTTCCATCATAGTCCTAATGGGCTTGTGCCTAGCTTCAAGAATCCAGGAATTGAAACTTTCCAACATGTTGTTATCTACTGCCCATGATTTGCTTCTGCTACTAAAGTAGGCTCTGCACCATGTATGAGGTGGATAATTCATGAGATCCATTGCTCCTTTTGAACTCATCTCACTACGGGTCTTCATATTGTCCTTAAATTCTTCCTCAAAGGTAGACCAGGCTGCTTTCCAAAATTTCTTCTTCAACTCTCCACCCCTGTTTTTCTTACACCAATTTGCATATATATGACGAGAATACAATCTGTGCTCAGCCTTAGGCAGTACATCAATAACAGCTTGTATTAAATCCTACATTAAAACATTAAAAGTTACACAAAGATATAAAGGTGTAATGACTACATAAAAGCTTACACAAAACAATCTGACATAAATAAACATTAAAGTCATAAACATTAAAATTCAAAAACATTAAAACATTCATACCTTTTGCATATCAGATATGAAGTTGTACTAACTGCCATCTGCCAAATCAAGATGTTATTGCAACAAAGTCAGAAACCAAGTCTAGTTGACCTTTGTTTCACTCTTCACACATGCCCAAGCTATGGGAAAATTCTGCTCATCCCCATCTCTTCCTAGAGCTACAAGCAATTCATCCTTATACTGTGTCTTCAAAAAACACCCATCAAAGCCAATAATAGGCCTACATCCTTCCTTCCAACCTCTCTTGCAAGCATCTAAACAAACAAACATTCTTTTAAATACTCTTCTCCCTTCCCTTAATTCATCTGTGGACAACTCCACTTGCACTTTAGACCCTGGATTACTCCTCAATAGTACTGTTGCATAAGCCTCTAACTCAGAAAACTCAGTAGTAAATCTCCCTGAGAATTCATCCATAACCATCCTCTTGTCTCTCTTGCACTTGGAAAAGCAAACATTTATTTTCCAGTCTGTCTACACATCTTTTTTTAGGTCTTTGATCTTGTAGTCATGCTGCTCAAGTATTTTTTGTTTGTAAAGCTTGGCCAAGAACTTTGTTGAAACCCTAGGGTTGCTGAAAATCCTATAACAATTGTGGTCTTCATTTAATGTCTTGACTGCCAACCCAGGGTTACAACCGTCCTTTGACACATGCAAGACAAAAGGACACCCATCCTCACACTTTACCCTTATTCTATATGGTTCACTTCTCACACATTTCAATGCCACTCCCCTAGATATAGCATACTTTGATATAGATTCCCTAACTTCAGCTGCACTAGCAAATGTCATTCCCAAGCTGAAATAGGGTGTTTGATCATTTACATTGAAACTGACAGGATGTCTTCTCTCACAAGGCACCTGACCCTCATCAGTCAGTCTCTCACTATCATCGTTATCATCCCCTTCATCCCTATCATCACTGTCCTCACTATCATTACCTTCCTCACTCTCCTCTTCATAGGGAGCATCTTCACTGTCCTCACTCTCCTCTTCATATGCAACTTCTTCCTCACCAACCCTGTTACCTTGTGTGTTTATTATGGGCTCAGGTGGAATAACTGGAGGTTATTCATCATTCATTATAGGTTCATCTATCTCATGTTTTGCAAAGAACTCTAGGACATTTGTGTCTGAATTTATTTTACTCAGAAGTCTCCTAATCCCATGGTCATCCTCAAGTACAAAGAGTCCTTCTGCAATACTCAGTCCAACTTTGTTAAAATTGGGATATTTCAATTCCTCTTTATATGTATTCTTAATGCAAATAATAGAAAGGTAATCTACATCAAAATTCTTACATATATAAACATCACCTCCCACATATCTCCACACAGGATTCTCCAGCCATTTGCCCCCATGATGTAAATATATATCTACACGCTCAACTATTCTGCCAGTCAAAAAAAAACCCAGAATTCATAATTCAGATAACAACAAATTACAAGATAAATGCCAACTCTAAAGTATTAACAATGTAATAAAGAATAATATAGGGGACCACATGTCCCCTACCAGTCAACACCCAACTTAAACATGGACCACATGTGATGACCATCGTTTACCTATTCACCTATATAAAATGCACTTTATTAATCAAAAGCAGATATGAAAGTACCTGTGAAAAGCTAAGAGATACTTTTTTTTCTTTTTAAAAGATTACTTCGAATTTATGCCTTCGATTAGACTCAAGTTCATTCGACGAACTGACTGCAGAGCAAATACAGAGCAAAGTTAGGGTTTTTTGATTTCGCGGACCAACTCAGTAAGGGCTTCACCTTCGACTTCGCCTCTTCTTCTCTACGATTTCTTCTCTCTTCTTCTCTACGACAAGAGATGTCGATTAGGGCTTTTTGCCCCTTTTGAAATATAGACAAAGCTTTTGTTCCGAGTTTAAAGCTTAGTCAGCATAATATGGAAAAGCTTTGTTCTGACTTTGAAGTCTCGTCAGCAAAATAAGGCCACGTCTGAGCAACGTTAGTCTATGTGGCAAGTCCGTTCGGGCCAGGGGCACAGATGACTCAAAAAATGTAACGTTATAGGCATTTTTGAAAGGAAAAAAAGAAGAAGTATAGGGTGCACGATGGGCATCAAGGTAAACGTCAGGGGCATTTTTGGACCTTTGCCCGTTATTATTTATTTATTCTCTAATTCTCCTCTCCCGCTTTACCCATTCCTTTATCCTTAGTGTTCAACCCTTCAAGACATTCTGCTTTAACTACAAATATAATTTGCATGGGTGAGCAATTAATTTGCTCAGCAAGTATAAATCAAATCAAGGGATGGTATATTATGAACAAAATGGACAATTATCGAAGAGCTTCAACAATTTGATTAGAAATTTATGAAACAACATGAATAAATAGGAAATAAAAGAATTCCTTAAATCTAGATCATTTTTAACATCATACTGAGCGGTCGTAGGGATGATGAACTCACATCAAGTTCAACAATTAAAAAAACTGTGAACTATCCACAATGTTTAACAGTCACACAGACTGAAAAACTCCCACTAGTACTCTAGGTAATCAGTCTATCGTACCACATGTTATGCATAACAATCCTTTTACGCTTAATGCATCAAGTCAATTACCCGACATAAGTATCCCCTTTTATCAGGGTTGTTCATACTTGGTCTTAGTCTCGGAATCCGCACCAAAGCAATTTAGATTGGATTTAATCACTTCTGAAGGTAATATCAATAACTTAATTTATGACATCAATTATGTTTAACCGAAACAAGTGGCATAAACTCATAACATAAAACAATTTATGAATTGCATGATAATTAAGGAAACAATTATGGTTTATCGAAGAACGGTTAACAATTGCACATAAGTGCGGAAACGTTTAATTCAGGAAATCTCATATATCAAGTAACTTGCACAATTTAGAAGACTAGCATAAGCTAGAGAATTTGCATAATTTAAAGAATTTGCAATAATTAGGAAACTTGCACACAAGCTAAAAAAACTTGAACAACTCGAAATGACTAGCGTAACTAGGGAAATTGTCTGCTTTTCGTGGACTATTTTCAAACTCAATAGATCTTTTCCGCAATTGACCTACATCATTATTCATGAAGGTCAAAGATATTAATTTATCATTTTTTTTCCTTTTTAATAACTGAGTATTTCAATTTTATTCAACTTAGTTACTCGGAAATACGTGTTTTACATTTTTCTCAGCTTCTTCAATTTGGACATTTTCTTACATTCTTAGATATTCATTTTCGCATTAAATATTTATTTATTTCACTTTTCTCCCTTATCTTGTAATTTCAAACTCTCAAACTAGGATTTCCAGTTTTTATTTCCTAGGGTTTTCTTCCCCGTTTTTGCTACTTTAACACATCATATATTACTTTAGCTATGTTGTGAGGGATATATAAATTTCATATATAAACATTACATAAACATATAACATGTACAAAAATAAAAAGAATAACTAAAAACATACCTTCTAATTTCTCCTTATCTTGCTTCCTTCTAATTTTTTCCTATTTTCCCCAAATTTTCTCACTTTTTTTAGTTGAGACCTTCTCTCTCTTATTTCTCTCTCTCACATTCTTACTGCTTTTTTGTTTTTCCTGAAAGTAGCTTAGCCCTTAGCAAAGGTGTATTTATGTATATATAGATATATATATAACTTAGCCGCCTTGCCAACCTTCCGGATCCTTCTAATGATAATAAAATAAAAAATATCATTTGATCCTTATCATAGTTGCCGACTTAGCCTCTTTATCATGTGATGAGATATTTTTTTTTTAACTTTCCAGCATACTTAGTCAATTTAGGAGCACATGACATTGTGTTCCACAATTACTTTCTCCTAGGGACGGTTCTACAACGGAACTAGTTAATTTTTTTTATTAACCATGTTTATTTGAAAATTTCACCAAACTTATTTGTTAACATTCGCCTTAGTTCCGTAGCATTCTAATTGTATGGAACACCCTTATACACGTTTTCATTCGCACGCGTTATCGTTTGCTAATTATCGTGTATCGATTATTCGATATAATTCTTTCAAATTCGTGATAAAATTCAAGTTCATTTTATTGAAATTTAAATTTACATTTATAAATTTCATTTATATTAATTAAACGTCCCGAATGTTACACTAAGCCTGGAGTTTCAATATATAACCTTGATGGGCTACTCCACTTGTAAGTTGTAACCAACTGGTTTTGACTTTTGAGTTGGATGCTTTAACATGTAACAGAGCTTTGATACCCACGGTTTTGGGTTCATGTCTTTCTGCTTACAATTTGTTCCCCCTTGTGTAGTTAGTACAATTGCACTCTGTTTTGTTTGCGCACTATAATGTACATTATTTTGTTTCTCACGTGCAACCCACAAAAGAGGATTATGAAAGTATGATATACAAGTTGTGCCCTATGTTTAACAGCTTAAGCTTTTAGAGAAGTTGATTATTTAACAGTAGAAACACCTAACTGAGAAGATCTCCTTTCTTCAAAACTTAGTAGATCTATCTACTGAGAAGATCTCTGTCCTGCAAAACTTACTATATCCGTCTACTTTTGTGGGTGAGAAATCGGTGATGGTTAGTCATCCCATTATTAATATACATGAACTACTATTAACCCAAGGGTAACGTCAGTGGTAGCTCTTGATAAACTTTCTCTAGTAAACTCAAGGGTTAAAAACTCCACAAAAGCACTTGAGGCTTGGCCAATGCACACTCGAGCTATTGTGATTGCGGTTTCTCTAATAATTTCTATTTTAGGTGATGGCGATAATTGCAGATTTCATGCTTGTCTGGCTTCCTGCCCCTACTGTTTCTCTCCGACCACCTCTTGCCATTAGTGCTGGAAAAATTTCCAAGTTCTTCTACAACTGCCCTGATAATGCATTTCAGGTTACTTTGTTGACACCTTCTAGACAAAATGATGTGAACTGCAAATAGTCCACTTAAAGAGATTCTTCGATGCTGTCTGCAGGTTGCTTTGGCTGGTACCTCCTATTCATTTTTACAAAGAATCGGTGCTATACTGGTATTCTGTCTCATACTTGATACATTGAGATAGTTATATTACTAGCAAATCTCTGAAACTTGTAACTTACCTGTCTTGCAGCGAAATGGAGCCAAGCTGTTTGCAGTTGGGACCAGTGCATCTCTTGTAAGTCGACTATACTTTACATTTAGAAATTATCTTCTACACTTCTAGAATTCTTTAGTTCTATTTTTTACCCCCAAAATTTTTCTGTTATCATGATAGTTTCTGCTAGTCTTGCTATCGAAGTTGCAGGAGATATTCAGTATGTTTTATTATTTACTGCGTCTTCTTGTTTTTTAATGTAGTCCATTCTGTCCAAACATTTATGCTATATGGATTCTTCTTGTAACATATATTATACCAAACGTTTGTGTTATATGGATGCTTCTTGCTTGGTTACTTGACATAGTTTTAACATACCTTGTTGTGAAGGAAGTTTGGCTTTAGACTGTATGAGATTCTATGCCTATGAAGTGTACAGAAAGCTTCCATGTAACTACATTTATACGAATTTGCGAGTTCCTAATTGTATTAAAGCAACCTATAGAAAATCTTTACTCAAAAGATTGTATTGATACCCTATATATGCTTCCAGTTTTGAGTTGAACTATTAATCATGGTAGTGATCGTTGGTAGACTTAAATTTTCAAGGAAAATTGTATCCATGAAACATCTCCTTGCTCCAACTCCGGTGTCCCTTAAGACCACCTTTTGAACATGTGGAGTGATTAATTTTGACCATTTAGCACTTAACCTTTACTTTGAAGTATGAACTCTCTCTCTCTCTCTCTCTCTCTCTCTCTCTCTCTGTGAATACATGTTATAAGTCGCAGAATTGTGCTTCTGAGTTCAAAACTTTTGGTGGACACCTCTTAGATAACGTGTCATAAATGGGGATTCTATCTTAAAAGTAGTAGATTTGTCTGGCGTATTGAGATGCCCTTACTACCCATCGTTTGGACCCTTCAAGCCAGTTCATGTATTTTAACATATTAACAGGCACATACCTGCAACCAATATGTGCACACAAGTCCATGTTTCATTGAGCATAAGCAGTATTGTCTGTATTTGTACATTGTGGACCCCTTGTTTGTATTTCTTTTTGAGGACTTGTGATACTAAATGTCAAAATTTTGCATTGGCATTTTGTGCATCTTGGATCAAACATTATGCATGTACTGTGTGTTTGATTGGTCAGTAAAACTCCGACCTTCAAGTATAAGCCTATACAAGTCTTGCTACTATATCTGACGCAACGAGTCACTGAAACAATCTTGTTCTTTTAAAATTTATTATGGGTATTCTATAAAGTCTTATCTTCAGTTTGATTTGACTGAAGTTACCAGAGAGCAGCAATGCAACACTGCAGCAGCAGCAGTAGCAGTAGGAGTAGGGAATGCTCACTGTAGTGTTGTATGGAACAATCCATATTATTGAAAATCTTATATCCTTATAGAAAAAGGAAACCCATAATACTGATAATGGAGAACTCATATTAATCTTCCTGTGTCTCTAGTTTTTCATGTTAGGGACTTTGGAGTGAGTGGAGGAGCATCTAGAATTGATTAGAACATTTAGTATGCATATTTATGTTGTAGATTTCAAGTGTTCAAGACTTAGATACGATGTGTATCGAAGTTCTGTAAATTGTTGTGAAATAAGTGAATATTTTCCTTCTGGTGCATGTTCTAATTGAAATCTTTTGCAGGTTGGTACAGGAGTAACAAATGCGCTGATTAATGCACGAAAAGCCATTGATAAATCTTTTGCTGGTGAAGCTGAGGATGTGCCTATATTATCTACTAGTGCTGCATATGGTGTTTATATGGCAGTTTCCAGCAACCTGAGGTATAGTTGTTGCATAGAATTAGTTTTATGATAATATAATCTAGAATATAGCCCTCAGCTTCTTGTTTTTTAGACTACATTATTGTCCAGTCGCGGTTCAAGTTCAAAATAATGTGGCTTCGTTCCCACCCTCTTCCAAATTATAAAATCATTATTGACTTTTGAAAGTCAATGCGAGATATTATCAAATTCAAAGTGATATGATTCATTAACAATTATGAAATAATAAATCTTATAATTAGTAGTACTTTTTGGGTATTACAATATTCATCAATTATATTGGCTAAAATTAAGTGAACATGTATCAGTTTCTAGTTGGAAAATGTCTCAAATAGACTTCAAAAAGTCACTAATGATATTATATTTTGAAACGGAGGGAGTATAAAATTATAAATAAACAAAAATAAAATATGTGGCTTGCGAATACATGATTTTGCCTTTTCAGAATAGTGCCAATAATCTGTGTTGTGATTGAACTAAATATTACCAACTGTCTAGATCACAGCTTCGAAGCAACACAAGATATGGTTACTTGAACTCAAATCTGTATCACTCAGGGTTCATGTGGTATAGCATGCCCTCCCAACGTGCGCATGGAAGCAAATACCTTGTGGACAATGTTCACAAGACAATATGATAATGGTAGATAAACAAGAAACACACAAAGAATATAAAGAAGATTGCATAGGAGACAATAATTTAATGTGGTTCGGCAGCATCTCTTCGCTAATGAGATTTGATACATTGATTACCAAACTAGTCTCATTTTAGGGACGTCTAAAATAGAAAATTGGAATAACCATTTGAGACGGAGCTTGCTTGTGAGTTAAAGTTTTGTAAGTTTATCATTCTTTGTTCTACAGATACCAAGTACTGGCTGGCGTCATTGAACAGCGGATATTAGAACCCTTGTTACATCAGCACAAACTCGTATTAAGTGCCATCTGCTTTGCTGTCCGCACAGGCAACACATTTTTGGGGTCACTGATGTAAGAATTCTTATACTAAATTCATTCTTCTCCTTCTCATCCTTCACAAAACACACAAATAGATTTTTTTGGAATCCGTAATGAACCATTGAGAACACATTCATTTCTGTCAGGTGGGTGGATTATGCTCGTTGGGTTGGAATCCAAAAGATACGAGAGTAAACCCAAGGCGGATCAATAGGATTAATACTGTTCTTCAATGAACTTTTTACTTTTGTAGATATGACGTCTTATTTAATGGACTTCAACAAAAATCTCATAATCGTAAGTTTGGGTGCTCTTCAATTCTCCCCTGTTTCGGCTTGATGCATGATTTATGTCTCAACTTTAGCTATACCAAAGCTAGCAATGTCAGATCTAGTGACCATCGATGAATCATCTCCAGAGGCCACTTTCTTTACATCGACCGACCATCACTGCTTTTACAGTATAAAATTTAAACCAAGATGCAGCTGGACACAGTCTTCAACGGGATCAGTAATTCAGTATCAACAGTTTCTGCAAAAATTTGCTTCTGTAAATAAATAAGATGAGCTTCCTCTAGAGAGAGTTGTGACATGTGATTGAACTCTTTCATCTTTGTAGGTTGTTGAATATGAAGCACTTCTGTTTCAGGTCTTTGGTTTCATGATGGTTAAGTTTCAGTTAATATCTAACCTAGTCTTATGCAGATGCTGCTACTGACTTAATTTGTTGAGATTGGCAAGGTCTAGAGAATTTCCATTCTCTACACACTGCTTTTAACCTCAATTTTAGAGGGAACCACTAAATTTAACCACCCTGTGGTTTTGACAACTGCTTTTAGCATAGGTTGGTTGAAATACTAATCTTGACCCAGGCCCTAGTGGGTGTGGGTGTGGGTGTGGGTGTGTATATGTATATATATTGGGTGTGTGTGTCTGTATATGTATGTATATATATTGAGTGTGACAACCACAATTAACCGGATGTCTTTAATTCGGAGGTGACCGTAAAGCTTCCCAAAAGGTCATTGGGCCTATTCTTGGAGAGACAGACCAGTGTTTGTACTTTCAGGTTGAATTAAGATTTCTTATGTTGTGTTTTATAAGAAGGGGATTCTGCATTGTATGATGCATAAAAATTTTGAAGATAGTGAAATTTATTTGTCATTGATCATGGACTAACGTTTATGTGAACCAGAACTACGTAAATTTTGTGTCTTATGCGATTGTTTTGTGTCTTATGCGATTGTTTTTCTTGCGAAATCTTTGTGCTATTGTTTTTCGTTGCGTTGTTTTTTAAGTTTTTTTGTCCTAGGCAGTTGGCTGTGGTAACCCACAACCATGTTTTTCCTATAAATATTAGGAGGTAAGGTTGTCACTTAAAACAATTTTTTTTGCCAAAGTGTTGTCACTTGAAACTTTATATCAAGGGATTCCATTCCTTCCCCCACAAAGTGAGAAATGAATCGTAGTATTCTTTTTCTCAAGTAGTATTAAAAGGGGTCGTGCAGGAGTGTGGTTTTTTTTTTTTGGTTGGGGGGGGGGGGGGGGGGGGGTTGGGGGTGGGGCGTGGTTTACTATCCACCATATTTAAATCTCATTTTTTAAAGTACAAGTAGCTGGTCTAATTGTCCACAAAATTAACTAATGAACCAAAGAGAACTTTAGTGATCAAGTTGGACAAAATTATACACTACCACTACCAGGTTGGAGAAACTAGTTCATGTACATAAATAAAGGCTTGGCCGGATGCCCGGATAGTAGACCTTGTGCAAACTTCTCCAATACAATTCTGTATATGTTGAGGTCTTGATGATCTTTTAAGTTGTTCAAGACTTTCCTTCATTTCTTTTTCTCTCTCCAGGTCCCTCTCTCTCTCTCACACACACAAAAACAAACAAACAAACACTCAGAAAGATTTTTCCTATGTGTAATGATTGTCCCTCTTGGATCTACCAGAGATGTGCTACTTTCCCAACCACCATTAATTTTGTTCATCATGAACACCCTCTGGTGCTTGCTTACTCTCTTCCAGAACGATATCCTACTTTCCGATAGGGTTGCAGTGTCTGTGCTGAGAAGATGAATCCAAGTAGGTGGCTTCATTATTGTGCTGAGATGGGTGTGTGCTCTAAAAAAACACACCCATCTCAGCCACTGGAAATGTTCAAAACCCACCCTCTTGGTACACAAGGGGTGGGGGTATAACCATGGGGTCAAACACACCAATCTCATTCACTACCAAATGTTCATAACCACACCCTCTTGGTACACAAGGGGTAACCATTGGGTCAAACCCTATTAGTTTCTTAAACATTCTAAAACTTTTGGTTTCAGTTCTAGCGAAAATGAGAATGATGGAGCTGATAAGCCTAAGTTGTTGCACCTTCCGGTGCCTGATGAATCCTCCCTGGATCCAACAAAGCAACAATTGATCATGCGGATTAGACTTACAGATGATATGAGCACAGCAGCAGAGCATATTATGTATTGGGCTCATAAAGAACATCCATTGATCCTTTTCGATGAACATAAAAGGAACAATACTAATGAGGTGAAACGAATGGAAGATCAAATGATATGCAATGCGTGTGTCCCCTGTCGTGAGTAGTTCATTCTACAGTTGTGCATATTAGACTTTTACACAGCATTTTGTCATATTCGCATCAAACATAATAACTTCAAACTCAAAAACAGAACCCAAGAAAAGACCAATAAGATGAATCCATAAATAACACGACAAGACCTGCGCAGAATGTAATGAACCACCTACATGTAACACTGAACAAATGTCTCTCAAAAACCAACCACAAAATCGGACCAATAAGCTGAAATTCAGAACACGATGAGACGTGAACAAATGCAATAAACCACCTACATGTTACACTGAACAAATCTCAAGTTAGCCTTTGCTGCAATTCGACCAGGATTAAGTCAGATAAAATGCATAAGCGTCATTCTGTCAGCTATAGTTGTACCAGAGAGGCCAAGCAGGGATAACAAAGAAGAGTACGATCCCAACAACCTAAGCAAAGGCCTGATCTGGGTTCAGATGTAGTTTCCTTTTTTCACCATGTTTAAAACCAATTAGCTAGGTAAACTTTTCTTATAAACCAACCTTCTTCATTCAGTTGTCACACTCTTCGCCAGATTCCGAGGATGGTCGACATTATAGCCCCGTAAAACAGTTAGATGGTAGGCCAATAACTGCACAAAAAAGAAAGAAAGTTAATAAAACTGAAATTTTGAGCATTTATTCACGCTAGAAGTTTTACTAGACAACATAATGTTCCGGGGACACATGAACATATATATACAAAGGTTAATGCATCTATAGAACTTGATTCTTTGTCTTTTCCCAGCTTCAGAAATATAATTAATCAAAGTTAATGGTAAATAAAAATATATAAAACGCATCACACGCATAACAATTAACAGTTAGTCATGTGCTTAAAATACAGATTCATTACAATACGAAATTGATATTGAATCTAGTTATTTCAAGAACTGGAAGTCTAAAACTATGAATTTAAATAATAAAATAACTACTATCAATGTCAACAAGGGATTGATACAGCACCAGAATACTCCCTCTACTAAGTTTATTTCCAATAGTTCCTCTGAAATCAGTGCATTGAAATAACAAAACATAACCAGGAGGGATTAATAATTAATAGGTGAAAGCTGAAAAGAGAAGGAAATTATAACCATCTTCAATGGCACAGGAAGAGTAAATAGAAATTGCGGCCATTGGAGTTGAGTAATATGATCCTTAATAATTTCGCCTTGGTGGGTAAATGGCTTTGGAGATTACCCTTAGAACCTACTTCCCTTTGGCATAGGATCATCAGGAGAAAGTTCAGTATCATATGAGTGTGTGAGATACAGGATACTAAACATGGGATTTATGTTACTCATTCGAATTCTTGAAAATTTATCCCACAAAGATTTCTCTCTTTTGGGCCTTGTTTATGTATAAGTTAGGACGGGCTCATATTTTTTTTGGAAGACATTTGGGTGGGTCAGGTTCAGTTTTTCAGGATTTTACTCGTCTTTTGAATTTTCACTTGGCATGATCCCATTTCTGAATTTATTGTTCACGATTACATACTTCCGAATTTTGATTGTTTTAGGGATGAGTTGGTGTCTGATTAATTTAGAGAATTCGAAATAGATTTCCACTTCTCCTGTAACTTCTAGCACTTTTTCATGTAAGAGTTATTTCTCCTTCCTGACTCGTTCTCTGTCCTCCGGTTCCATTTCTTTTGACTTTCTGTCATATAGAAGACAAAGGTTTAGACATTTATTTAGTCACTATTTTGACAAAGGCTGAATATAAATATTCTTCATAAATAGCTCAGACTCCACAAGGCTTTATCTCCAAACTTTTTTTTATCATTTTATGTGCAAGCAGAATGTTGAGACACACTCACATTTTGCGCTGTGCAATTGGTTGGGGCATGTGGAACTCTATATTTCATGTATTTGGGGCGGAGTGAGAATGTCCTGCTTAGATGTAGGATTTGTCGCTTACTCAATTCAGAAACATTAGAAGGAGAAACGATGCTAAGATGTTTTGATTAAGAAATTCAGAACAAGACTTGTGCTCTGCTTTTCAGGGACATTGATCTATTGTTTGATTTGTCGCGAGATAGGGTCAATTTTCTTACTTTGCTTTGTGCCTCTACAATGGATGCCTTCAGAGGCATTCTCAGTTTCATCTTTATAAACACTGGAAAGATACTCTTTTTGAGTATTCTCCTCTTTTTCCAATTTTTATAGAGTTAGTGGTCTCATGTCCCCAGTCTACTTAAAATCTCTCTATTCGTTTAATAAAATTCTGTTTTCTATAGAAAAATTTAAAATCTATCAACTGCTTGATTTGTTCCCGGAACTGCGTCTATTTTATCTGCTCCTCCAAATGTGAGCCAGGATCACATATGGGGAAATTTATCCCAAATCCAAATCAATAAAGAAAAACCTCCAAAGCTAGAGTACATAGATATTGTCCCCCCACACCAAGATCAAGTTAGATACTCTAACAACACTGCCAACAACTATATCTTTGGTTCTTTACTAGCATATCAAGAATCCAGATGCCTAAACTGCATGTCATTAGTATTTCCACATAAGAAATTTGTGATTTAGTACTATTTACTGTTGATATTTACAACCAGATTTGCCACTTTATTAAATGAGGAAAAGACGGCTCAGATTATATCTATAAATGGCACAACTAAACCAACCTGAAGTGGGACTATGTTAATTACTGGCTGCAGACAATCTTCTACCAGAGGAACTTCAATTACTCGACAAGATTTACCGACATTCACAGATGCTGCATCTCCTTTCGAACACATCACTATTAATCGACCTTTGCGAGCATTCAGTTGTTGAATAACTGACTGCTGCTTGCTGTCCAAAACCAAAAATGTCAGACTCAAACATCATAATTTCCTTATCAAGTAACCTTTCTTAATTACAACTAACCTGAAGCATGAATCTCGGGTAGCAATAACAACAATTGGGAGGTTTTCATCAACTAAAGCCAGAGGACCATGTTTCATTTCACCAGCAAGTATTCCTTCACTGTGCATAAGTGCCACCTCCTTTACCTTCAAAGCACCCTCTAGTGCTGTTGCATAGTTGTACCCTCTACCAAACACAAGAAGCGACTGTTCAGCAATCAGTAACTGTGCAAGATCTTTCATCTCGTTGTCAAGCTTCAGAGCCTCTCTTACTTTGCCTGCAAAGTAATTCAATATGAGCACATATATAAATACACACATATTGAGCAGGCAACCTATAAAAATACTGGGGGCTTGTGTACACATCCACGTTTAGGTGAAGGAAGGAATAAAAATATTTGTACAACAGATGAGTGGAGCAGCAAACCAAGACATACTAGGTAAATCAAATAGACCATCTATGATAGCCCCTCTTCTTGCTTGACTAGATATTGTGTCGCTGCCAATTGCTAGAGCCAACATAGCCATCGCGACTATTTGACTCGTATACGCCTGTTGATCAAAATGATGATATTGTAAAGTCGTTGGAGATATGTCAACTGGAAGACTTAGAAAACAATTTATTTACCTTCGTACTCGCTACACCAATCTCAGAGCCAGCATTTATGTGAACACCACAGTGTGTATTCCTTGCAATCGCACTACCAACAGTGTTCGTAATACCAACACATAATGCACCATTTTCTAAGGCATACTCTAATGCATTTAACGTATCAGCAGTTTCACCAGACTGACTAACAAAAGCAACTGTATCTTCTCTGTAAATTGGTCCCTGCCGATCCAATAAATCACTAGCTATCTCCATTGTAACAGGTATACCTGTGCAATACACATAAAACTGGTAATAATCAAGTGATAAAACATCATTATTTTCAGTACAACACAGTTATTGAGCACTGACCAGAAAGTTCTTCCAAAATAGGTCTTGATGCTAAAGCAGCATTATAACTGGTGCCGCAACCAATAAAAACAATCCTTCTGCTTCTCCTGATAGTTTTGAGATGATCCTTCAGTCCACCCAAAAGAACAGTCTTGGGTTTGCTTGAACCACCACGTATCAGTCTCCCCCGCATTGTTGTTGTCAAAGATTCAGGCTGTTCATGAATCTCTTTTTGCATATAATGCTCATATTTGCCTTTATTTATTTGCTCAACCTCCATCTCAAGAATGGACAATGCACGTTGTACAGAAGCAGGCCTAGACATAGCACCACTGTTTTTTCCTTTGCCATGATCAAACTTGAGGATTGACACGCCACCATCCTGAAGCCACCAATATTAAATGTAAAATGTCCTTGATATTTACAATATATAACAATTGGTATACACAAATCATATCATTTAGAAAGAAATCAACACTTATAAAGAGGACAGCTAGCACTAAAGCAAGAGATCACAAAGCATGGTGTGCATGCATATGCCAAGCACAGAGAAAGATGGTACAAATTAACATTTATGCTTGTGAGTTGTGGGTGGCAAAAAAACCAAGGACGAATCAGGTTGATTATACAGAAACTCATAAGAGCCATATTTGGCAAGCTATCTTAGCTACTGCAGGTACAAGCGCCTAGATATTAATTACTACAGAGCACTGAAAATAAAACGCAATATCGGACTGAGAACCTTGATCATAGAATCAACTGGATACATGTCAGAACCAAAAAAATTCAGCATTTAAATACATCTAGAGGATCTAAGAAATTATGTCTTGTCTGCAGTCATATATCACGTCATTCATATGAAAGTATCCGATACAAGATCATATTAGAAATTTGGAATTGATTTACATTACGCGGAAATGTTACTTTGCTTCTGGCAAAGCTAATTATAACATTTTATTATCTTTTTGCTTGATATAATCATTCATCATCCGTATCCATGGCAGGTACAAATATATATGTTCCACCACTTTTTTTCAAAAAAAAAAACATTCCCTGTCCCACAAAAGATGACTTTAGTACCAAAAAAATTATCCCATAAGAGATGTCTAAACTCTAAAGTACACAATTCAAATGCAAAATGTTATATATAGTCTACTTTACCCTCAAAATTACTGAAGTAGGGTCCACTACTTTTAGGAATAAGAAAGAATCTTTAGTTTACTTGCATGGGTCCATTATGGGTAAAATGGGAAATTATTTTCTTGTCCTTCACTTTTGCTTTTCTTAAATATAAATATAGTGTGAAAAGTGTACTTAAGACATCTTTTATGGGACAGAGGGAGTAATATACATGTTTCCTTTCAGCTCTATAATAGTGCCCATATATTTAAATACTGCCTAAGGGAAATAAAGAATTTAAACCATTAAGTTTATTAATTTTAAATGTGTCGCTCAAACAGATGAAGAAGGATACTAACCATTCTCCTCGGTATATTATATATTCTTTTATGATTAATCAATGAAATTAGTTTACAAGAACTTAGTACTGAAGCACCTAAGCATGAAGAATAGATCCTAAAAGAAAAGGAATCATTGTATATATATATATACACATAATATATATATATATATATATATATACACACACACACATATTATGTGTATATATATTGAAAATGAAAATTTTGAAAAGAGCAAGAAATGAAATGGTTTGGTATTTCTTAGCTCACAAGTTGTAAAATCAAGGCCTGAGTTTCTCCTTATAGATTGTATGAGACTGCCAATGGACAATCTCATTATTTATTTATTTTTGTGGGACAAGCAAGTATGGGCCCAATCATGGGGACGGCCAATGGTCAATCTTGGCCATCAAACGCATAAAAACTGTCTAATCTCATACACAAACCATTTATTACATGGACCTGTCTACTTTAAGGATATGGGGAATCCAGGAAATCCTGTTATCAATACTCAACATATTTCTTTTTAAGAAGCTTAGCAATCATATTTTTGATAAGTTTGGGCCCAAGCATGAGGATTATAAAATGGTCAATCTTGGCTATCCAATAAATGCAAACTGTCAAATCCCATCCATAAACCATTTGTTACATGGATAAGTCTCCTCTAAAGATATGGGGTAATCTAGGAAATCCTTTTATCAAACACAACATACCACTTTTTAAGAAGCATAGAAATCGTATAATTACGGATATTCATATAAACCAACAAACTAAAATTAAAATATGAAAAAAATCTATAACAGTAGAAAGAACCATTTGGCAAAACCTATTGAACTTGCTAAAACATCATTTAAGATGCACATCTTTTAGCCATTCTGTACCATTTTAAATAATTGCATACAGCCAGTTTTATTAAGAACACATTGAGGACTAATTTTATGGTATAAAGAGATTGATTTCTTAAGTAATTAAAAAAGAGAAGTATGTACAAATGAACTATTCTTGAGGACGCAATTACACAGAAAAGGACAAGATAATCACCAACTCCATACAAATAATAGCAAGAACTTAATAGAAGGTGATGTGAAACAAAATACCTTAAGATGAACAACTTCACCATCCTCAATTACCAAGACCTTTTTTGTGTGTTCAACTAGGGCATGAGCATCACTGGATAAGAAGAGTTCTTTAGGTTGCCCATTAATTGAAATAAATTTAGCATCATTAAATGAGGTCCCATTGCTAGCATTGCCTGGATACTCCTGCAATAAAAGCAATTTAAGTTACCAAATGGACATAAAAATAAAATCAAAATACAAGTAAAAGAGATAATCCCACCATCACAGTGATTTGTCAAACAGTGAGCTCATGCTTTCACAAAACCATCCAAAGAGAACAAGAATATACATATGCTAAATTTTTTGTGCAATATGTTAATATACTCGAGGATATAAAACAGCTGGTTTTATTTTATGTTATATGCACACATGAATTGGTATAATGTTCTTTGTATTTCCCCTCAGAAAGTCACAAGAATTGATCCACAATGCATGAGCAACCAAAGCATACAACATCGCACTGATCTCAGAAGTATGACATATAGTAGTGACAGCAGTGACTATGGTGTCAACATGGAACCACATCGACAAGAGGAACATTATAAAACACTCAAAAACAAACACACAACGATTTTGAAATAATATGTTGAAATGGTATACTATGAGTCATCTGATAACACCACAGTACCACACACCACTGGTTTTGTGCTCAGTTTCTCATCTATTGTACGTTATATGGATCAAGCATGGAAAAGAAAACGTTGTGCCAGGTGATTGAGGCTGGCCTGCAAAATTTTCTCAGAGCCGCATACGAAATCATCTTAAGAAACACAAGGAACTACATTAACTGCCTCTTTCCTTTTCAAGGAAATTAAAAATTAATCCAGGACAACCAAAAAAAAGAATATTTTCTATTTAAGAAAAACCATCAACCCTCATATTGCCCCCGTTCCAAAATATAAGATCAAATTTGACTTTTCAAAGTCATTATGAGACATTTTCAAACTTAAAATTGATGTGATTCATTTAACTTTTGAATACAATAGATCTTGTATTTAGTCGTATTTTTTAAGCAGTTTATAATTTTCATAATTGTATTGTCTAAAGTTAAATGAATTCAAAACAATTTGAATTAAAAAATATCTCAACCAAGGCACCTATGCAAAGCTTGTGCACCTAGGGTTCATTTGTAAGGGGGGGGAGAAAATTGGACAAATCAATGGAAACTAATCCTGTCCTTTCCTTGAGATTATTTTGTGTTATCCCACGGTAGGATTATTTTGTGGGTGGTGAAGGGTTGGTATAACTTTTATCCACCACCTCTATGAGATATCTTTTCCAATGTGTAATGCCTATTTTGCAGTCTTTTATAATGTTAAATGACTTCTTCCAAGGGTAAATATGTCATATGTGGTCCCTGAAACAACCGATTCTCTACAGTATTTCGCATAACCCAACTCCTGGTAACCTACTCCATGGTACACTAGCGCTTTCCAAATGCTCCAGACTGCAACACCAAATTTAATGCAGAACAAGCCTAAGGTAGGTGTCTAAAAGCATGTTAGTATTGCAAGAAAGATGGTAGAAAAATATATTTATAAGATATTTTAAGAAAGGGGCAGTGCAAAAAGTAGAAGTGTAGGATTTGCTGAAATAATTAGAGGCTTCAAGATTTAGTAAGGTGTCACATACACCTGAGTTAGTTATTTGAGGTGCAAGTTAGTCTACTACAAGTTTCCTTTTAGCATGATGAAATGTAGTAGTATAAGTAGAAGGCAGGAAATTGTATCGCATGAAACAATCTGAAATGTGATGAAAGAATGACTTAATCCATCTCTATTCAAGCTTTTGAAAGAATGGCTTAATCCATCTCCATCCAATAACTCTAATCTTCTTCTCAACGTTCTATCAATTTCCCTCTATTCTTTACCTAAATCTCCTCTAATCTCACTGTGTAACTACAGATTCATCACAATTTTTTAACTAGCTTGATTAGTTAGATAACAACTGCTATTTGAATTGAAACGAGTCAAGGAATTATGCCTGTTCGGTTGTTCCTGACAGATAAATAGGGAAAAAGGACGAATTACCTAAATGGTGCTTACTTATAAGGACAAATAGAGTTTCTTACCTCTTGCTAATTACAATATCACCCACTCAGCTGAAATACTATTGATCATAAACCTTATACAAACAATAAATAGGAAAGCTCCTGCTGTACAGAATCCTAAAAAAATTACCTCGTAGAGTTTAGCTCAAAGTTCTTCAAAACAAAAATTACATGTGTTCCAATATACATGTAATGACTGGCAGAACTAATATACCATAATTAACCATGAGGCGCCCAAGTGGAAATAATATGTGTAAAGAACAGCTTTAAGACCCCTGAGAAGATGGATTTTCTACTACTATACAAGGTAGGCGGGAAGAATGATAAAATTTACAGTCGCACTGCTTCAAACAGCCCAGTCGACGAAGTTTCCTTATAACTACATAACTCAGAGGAAAGTGATGAAGCTGCAAGTGATAAGCAAAGAATATAAGGTGGGTACGGTTAACAGGTTGGCAGAGTGTCCGAGTACATGAAGGTTAGAGAACTTAAAACTATCAAAATACCTTTTATAAAATTAATAAATAAACTCATATAGTTATATTCACCTAAGCTAGATAAAAATCTATTCCAAATCATATCAAAGATCTAAGGCATCATAAATCTATCAGCAAACTCATCAAACTCGTTAATTAACCATCATTTCAAATTTGAAAGATATCTATTTTCCTTTTTTTGAGACAAGGAAAAAAGAAATTTGAAATTCTCCTCTGATTTGCATCAAAAATATATTTGCACTTAGCACTATATCAAAAAATATAAGAAATTTAAATAAAGTAAAATGTATGGACCTAAATAACGTTACTCAACATAGGAGAATAAGTAAACAACTTGGACAATGGGCTCAATTTAAAGTTTTTTCAGTTTTCACTTCATAGACCCAAATTAGGAAATACCAACCTACAGCTAGTCGTGTTCTATTCCACCGTCATGACTCTTACAAAAAGAAGTCCTAATAATTTAACTGTGGAGATCATTTTGTTTAGTAAAAACTTCGTAGATAATATCTATACATGTTATCAATTCAAAATAATGGCTGAGTAACTATTACCACTAAAAGCTTAATCTTACCTGTTCCGTTTGTTTGTCCAACTATCAGTTTAGGAAGTCTCGAAATGGATGTGCACAATCAATTATTCACGTTCCCTTGCACTCTTATTAGAATATTAATATAGATTGGAAACGAATTAATTACTTTACAAGTACAATTGTAAGCTGAGATGTAAACGTTTGTTAAACAAAAGACGTTTTCCAAACTTTTCAAGTGCTGCCAATTTAGGGAAGAGGGATTAAGAATTGATCTCTCAAATATAAGAAGAAAACGAGTCAAATTTGTACGTCTCAAAATAGAGTAATGGTGGTTGTAAATGTCTCCAGGTTCAGGTCATCATGTAATAATAAATTTCCATACTATATTTTTAAGCATCTAAAAAACTGGAATGAGCAGTGATTGTGCTTAGTATATAATAAAAATTAGTATAAACACTAAAAACAACTCATTATTGTGAAAAGGCTTTTGACCCACTTCAACTTTCAGCATTAAAAGACGAGAACCACAACAGATGCATGCTGAATATCTCAAATACAAGTCATGGCTGAACAGAAGCGAAAATGTAAACCAGCAAGCCAACAGAGTATTGAAGACACAATTTCCAAAAAAATTAAGGCTAAAACAGAAATGATAAAGACATGCAATTGACAACTTATTGAATCATAAAGAGTACTCATATAAGCTCTATTTTTTCTTAATATGGAGGAAATTTTTTTATGTGTAACCTACTTTCACGCCAAGAAGCAATGGACTGCCACGCTTGCAAGCAATCAATTCATTTGGATAGCGACGGCTTTTAAAAATGAGAGCATATGCCCCTTCAAGATGCCTCATAACTTCAAGTACAACCTGACTAAATGTGACAGACTGATCACCTGCAACAAACAGTAGAACATGAAGCCAACGTTATATAGCAGTCACCACTTTGTGTGGTAAATATATACCAAAGAGAATGTTAGTTAGAGCTTTTATAGTTCTTTCCTTGCCTCTTCTGCTTTTCCTTGAACAAAAATTTCTTACAGGAAAGCAAAATAGCAAGAGAAGTATTTAATGTTTTCTATCTCTGATTCTCCTGTTTTCCAGAAAACATTCTAGCATGTTTACAGGAATGAACAATAATATAGATACAATAAAAATGGAAACGTTTTATCATTTCTGAATCTAGATGCATTTTTGAGATAGAAATCGCTTAAATGCAAAGGTTAAGCCCCAAAATAGTCAATTAATCAGAAAAAATGCTTCAAAGAATCAATATTTCCAACAACAGAATCTTAAAATGAACTAAAGATGCAGAGAAAATGTTAAATAAGAACTCATGTCGCTGAGGCTAGAGGTGCATCAAACTATGGACAAAAAATGGTGATCAGGTGATGATTTGTGCCGCGAAGACAGATAATGCACCACTGAAGGCACAAGCCACACAACTAAGGCAAGATGGACACCAAAAGTAACTAGACTAAGACCAAATAAGTTTCCAATAAGGTGTTGAATGGTTGCAATTTTACAGAAATTTATTTGACAAAATTATATATTCTACCAGTTCAACATCTTCAAAATAATTTTCCATCTGTTTTGAACATTACAAAAACAGATATTCAGAACCTTATTTCATCAAGAAGAAATAAATATATGTGAGAGGGTATTTATGTAACTGCATTCTCTCCTAAGACACAAAAAAGGATATGTACAGCCGTCTCTTACATCATTTTGGTTAAAAATCACACTTAAAATAAATAAATAAAAATTAGTAACCACAAATTATGGAATCACTTAGAAACTGTGGAATCGCCCCCAAGAAAATGTATTTCTTTTCTTGATGATTTGGAATCACAAAACAATAAGAAAATATATTAAGTATGCTTATTGCAACATTGATGCCTTAATTCATAACATATTTTAAGAAATCACAACTACAAAGAAAGATCTTAGTAACTTTAATTGATTGAGAGTTCGACCTTCTTCATTTGCTTTGTCAAATACAAACTTTGCAAGCTTTGGAATCACTTCTGTATCTGTTTCAGATTCAAAGGAGAAGCCATGACGGACTAGTGTTTGCTTTAACACCTGCACGCTTACAGATGAGCAGAATTTTAGTAAGGTCGTGTTTGTAAAGGAAACTATTTGACAAAAAAATAAAAGTGGAAAACAATTGGAACATAAGTTAAACGGCTACACCCTTTAGAAGTTAGAAATAGTAAAGTCATACAACTAAAATAAGGAAGGAAGAAACTACAAACACATAACAGGAACCCCTCCAATTTGTACATGTCAGCATCTCCACAAAACATGTCAGAAAATGATATGGTGAATGAACGAAGCCTATTAATGAAAGAGTAATGGTACATACACCCAATTTATGCACCGGATGATGTGCCTCTTACAAACCTTTTAACTAAAAATAATAGAGCCTAACAGTTCAATTAATTTCAACAAAAATACTCGTGGATCGTGAGTCTTGTGACATATTAGTAGGTGCACAATGTAGATGCACTAAACATTTTTTGAATAGAGTTTCATGCTTTCTATCTTGATACAAATGTATCATCAAGGTTCTTTCATTCATTCTTCTGGTAGAGCTCCTTTGTTCTGAATTTCCACTAGTTACCCAGACCAATCCATTATTTCTAAACAGGAAACATATGCAAACCCTTGCCTTCAAACTAAATATCGTGGTATTCTCAAGATCATTCTGTACTTTCTCTAAGTCAACCTCCATTGTTTAGCTTTTTAACAACTTTATCCCACCCACCTCTAGGCAGCAATAAACAAACAAACAAACTCTCTCCGAAAGCCTCCCTTCAGGCTAATGACCACAATTTAATGAAGTGTAGCTAGGTAAAGAACAAGACCGTAGAGCTCTTAAAGCTCAGTGGCAGCAGCAACATGACCTTACAGTTGATCCATTGCTCTAGTATCTTTAACACAGCGTTGAAGACCTAGCTGGAATTTTTTGTATGTGTCAAGACATGGGCCAACAATGAGCTTTATCTAGGTCAGCCTACAAAAAGAACAACTACAATGTCCTGTCACACTCACACATGTTAGGTAGCTTAAGTACGTATCTTCATATTGAATTCTATCTTTACAGAGCATAGTAGTCAAAATGGATATATATAGAAGCACATTCACTTCTGGTAGATTTATCATATCCATTGTGAACATAATAAATACATCATATGAATCCAAATTTTCCATAAGATTCTAAGCAAACCTCGTAATTAGTGATGACCCCATTGTGAACAACCAAGAAGTCATTTCCACTACCAGAAGACTGAGGATGGCTATTCCTTGGAGCTGGTTCACCATGTGTCGCCCAACGGGTGTGTGCAATTCCAGCATGAACAGAAAATGCTTCCTCCAAATTTAAATCTGTAGATGAAATCTCTATACAATATTCCAAAATTAAGTTAGAAAAAATGTGGTTGGCCATGCACAGCATGCAAGTGTCCGCAATGTTTAAAATAGATACTTAAAAGGATGATGCAAATCTAGTTGAAACATGAAAGTAGCAACTAACATGATCACTCATATACTTAAACTACTTCATGTACTCCACCCAATAATAAAAGATACTTCTATCCAAATATAATTTTAATATGGATGCTAAAACAAATTTCAAAATAACTGTTTCTTTTATATTCTAAATTTATTTCAAATTCTTTTTGTGGTTCATTTGCTTAAAAAACAATTTCTTTACTATTACTATAATTAACCTCACGTATTTTATTTGTACTAAAATTGACCATCTACTCATATATAGCTAAGATTCAGAAAAGCCAAACAAGCCTCCAATTTCACTGGTACAATGTGTCGGCCTTCTGATTCCTGCCCAAGTGTACACACTTAAAATCTACATAGAATTTAAGTTTGGGACTTTGGAATTAATATCCACAATAAAAGTGACCTAGCAGCAAATTCATGAAGTCAACCCTAATCAATAGACTGCAACTTAACAATCCAAATCAACATTTAAACTCTTGGAGTTACACAGCTAATCAATTTATGCCCTTAAACCCCTCTAGTATCAAAAGAATTTCATACTCTCACTAGTTGAAATATTAAATAAGTTAGATCAATAATGCTATGCATGAAACTCAGAGAACTAAGGAAAGGAAATTGCAATAAGGAACCATTAAACTTGATTTTAGGTTCTATAAATCATAAATAGAGGGATTCGAGTTCATCAATGCGGTTTTATGTTACTTTAAACTACCTCTACCCAAAACCAAAAAACAAATCTTAAAATTCAAAGAATTTGAAATAATTTAACAAACAAAAATTGATCAAAAACTATAAAACTTCAACTTAAACAAAATCAGTGGACAAGATCAAAACTTTAGTACATTCATTTTGATAAACCACTATTTTTTGTACAAATTATAGCGATTAATTAGTAGCATTCGCCAAAAAAAAAATTATTTGCAAAGAGAGACGGGGAGAATTATTAAAAACAACGAAGAACAAGATCATTGTACCTTCATAGACTGATTTAACAAGCGATTCGATGTTCCCTTCTTGGCGAAAAACGAGGGGGCAGTTTGGCAGGCCAGAAACATGGGCAGAAATGGGAGAATCGATGGAAATTCCTGCGGAATCGTAGCCTCTGTACTCCAAACGCCGTAGGCCATTGAATAGAACTTCGAGAATGTACCCACGATCTCTGTTGACATCGTAATTCAAGTAGGCGAATATTCCACACATTTTCTCTCTCTAAAAGATCAATGACCAGTGATCGGAGAATGGTGGAATCGTGGAGAATTTATACATAGAGAGACAGAGGGAGGAAGGAAGGAGGGAGGGAGGGTGAGAGATTTGACTTTTGACTTTTTTTTAATTTTGATGAGGTGGCTGCAGTGTCTGTATTGAGTTTTTAATTGGAAACTTATAAATTGACAAGCAGAAAAAAATGACTTTTTATCGTCATTTATATACTATAACGGCACTTTCAATTTATAAATTAATTATAACGGCACTTTTAATTTACAAATTAATTGTGCGTATATATCTAAAAAGTTGGTTTAATGATATTTTTATTCTTTTAAATTATTATTCACTTTTAAAGTCGTTCTTAAAGTTTAATTTTAATTAATTAGATCTTAAAGTGATATTTTGTTAGGCGTTTTCGTTCTTTCAGCCTAATTTGACCTTAACTCGATCCATTTTAATAAATTTTAACCCAATCCGATCCAGTTTGACTCAATCCAAAATTTTAATATTTTAAAATATAATATTATTTTAAAATAAGTTTAAAATAATAATTATATATAACATTTTAAAAAAATATTTAATATTTTAAAATAATTATTATTTTTAAAATAATTATTATTTTAAAATTTTAAAATAAAATAAATATTTTTAATATTTAAAAATAAAATATCATTTTTAAAGAAAATTAAAATAATAATTATATTTACTATTCTAAAATAAATACTTTTTTAAATAATTATTATTTTTAATATTTTAAAAGTAAATATAATTTTTTAAATAATAATTAAATTTAATATTTTAATATAAAATATATTTTTTGTAAATAATTTGAAAATAATAATTATATTTAATATTTTAAAATAAATATTATTTTTTAAAATTTATAAAAATAATTATTATTCTAAGTAAAAAAATATTAGAAACTTTATTTTTTCAAAAATGAGTAAAGTTTCATAAAATATAGATTCAAAAAAATTACATAAGAAAATAAAACTTTATTCTTTAAAAAATATAGTAGATTTTTTCATTTTTTATTAAAACTTTATTGTTTAAAAAAAGAAAAAGAAGTTAATATCTTTACCATTATTATATGTATTCTCAATATTAGAATTTTTAAAAATAAAAACTAAAAATAGAAATTAAAATACAAAAACAGTAAAAGATAAATAAAAAAAACTGATTCATTTTTTTAAAAAAAAATTATTATTATTTTCATGGAAAAAAAATTAGAAATAATTAACATTGAATCCCAAAAGTTAAAAAAAAATTCCTGAAAATAATATTTATTTTTTAAAAAATATTTATTTATTTATTTAAAAAATATTGAATATATTTTTTAATTTACTGTTTTTAGTATTTTTATTTTTATTTTTAGTTTTTGTTTTTAAAAATTATAATATTGAGAATATATATAATACAAAAAAAGATATTAACTTCTTTTTTCTGAAAATAAATTTTTACATAAAAAATGAAAAAATCTACTTTATTTTTTAAAAAATAATTTTTATTTTCTTATGTAATTTTTAAAAATCTATATTTTATGAAACTTTACTCATTTTTGAAATAAATAAAAGTTTCTAATGTTTTTTCCTTTTGCTTTTCCAAAAACTCCGACGATCCCAACTCCTTGAATTGCTTGGCAGTGACCAGCCGCGAGTTATCAATGTTTCCACCTGCATTTTGAACAGGAGTCTCTCTTGTCTGGTTTTGTATGAATTGTAGAAAGCTCCTAAACACCCTATCGTTCATCATTTGGTCGGTGGTGTTGTTTACAGAAGGATTATTGCCTTCTTGAGGCACATGAATTGCTTGAATTACTTGGCAGTGTCTCAATGGTCTCATATTCTCCATTGATTATCTCCCAATTTTCAGAATGTCATTATCAAATACTGCCATAAAGCAATGATTAATTAAAGAAATTGGCATACCACATATTATCCATATATTCCGATCGACCAATTAAATAACAAATAAGCCCAGGTAGGACACACTAGCGAAGGTTTTACTCGTCTCCCCCCTCCTAGTTCTAATCCCAGATCTCTACCAGAGATCATATCCCTAAGCTCTGATACTAACTGTTACGTCCCCAAAATAGTTTCACACAACCCATTCTGAGTCGTCAAATACATGGTACATAATCTAAATACAAACTTCATGTTTACAATTATTAAACTGTCGCACAAATACGACGAAACATAATCTGTGAGTTTTAATACAAATATTGTCTTGTAGACAATATCCAAACTCAAATAAAGTCCTCATCATAATTATTATCACACTATTTTATAACATAGTGAAGACTTCTATCATAACTATCTCAGATCATTACTCCACTCCCCGACTAGTCCAGTTACACTTTCATTTTCTGAGAAGAACAATGGAACCAAAAGGAAAAGGGTGAGCTCAACTAGCCCAGTAAAGAATATTATGACTAAGATAATGAAGAATAAATTATCTTTAGCTATCAACAATAATAAATCATAAAATATAATGGACAATAAATTTTAGATCAACAACTGCAGCGAAAATAACAATCCATTAGAAGAGTCAAGTAGAGAATGATGTCTACTATCTTCTATGATTTAAAAGTCCATCAATAATATTTTATCCCTATAACATCAATCAATAAATATTTTAAATCAATAATTTATATTTGCACTACGGGCCAAAGATATTCATTTGTATCACCAGGGGTCATGATCATGCCAAACACCTGTCCATCTTTGCACTACGGACCAAAGATATTCATCAATCAATAGTTCGTCTTTGCACTACGGGCCAAAGATAACTTTCATCACAAGTTTAAATCTGAGGATTATGACAATGATATAAAGAATGAATCTAGTGAGATCAAGGATAAATATTAAAGATTAATTTATTCAGAGTTCAAGAGTGTCCAAATTGTCAACATGAAGATCAAAACATAGATTCAATTTCAAGAATAAGATTCATAAAAGATAACTTGGACAAAAAAATGAAATTAAATTCCTTGTTAATAGTACTCATGAATAGTACCGTATGAATAGTACCCCGGCATGAAAAGATTAAAATTTAATAAGAAAGTTCAGACCAATATTTCAGTGAAATGATATTAGATAAAGCGCAAACCTTAAGGAATTTCTAATCATTTCAGGAATTATAGAAGCAATACTTATCATAGTAATTTAAATTTATGAATATGAAATGAAATAATATCACATACATAACATGGAATATGAAAGAAAATGATATCCCTTACGAGTATAAAATAATATCCTTTACGAATATTAAAAGAAATAACATCCTTTACCTTAGTAGAATACTAGATCTGACTGAAATATCGGATATTATCTTGCAAAAATCTTCCACTATTAGCTACCCTTAAAATATCCTTATACTCAAAAAAATACTCACAATATCGTAGTATAAACACTTGTGTTTTTTGTGTGTTTAGGATGAAGGAGTAGCCTCCTTTTTATAGTGCATCTCGGAGGAAAATTTAAACAATCCTGCCTAATTTCTCTGCCTACTTTCATGCCTAACTCACATTTTATTGGTTGAGGGCCCACTAATTTGGAAATCATCACTTTGCAAGAGAAGGTTTCAAGCCTCCATTTAGGAAAAAAAATGTGCAGGAGAGAAGTGCACGGAAAGGTTTTGAAAAGAAAGAATTCAAAATCAAAATGTTAACCTTCACTCCACTTTTATTCACATGCTGGAAATTATATAATATTATAATAATATTATCATTTAAATTATACTATTATATTATCACACTGTAATATTATAATAATATATTTGAATGAATATTTTATCGGAGAAAATAACTATGATTTCATAGAAAAATATGCCAAACTTTCAACAAATATCTCAAGCTAAAATTTCTCCATTTATATCAAAATTAAACAAATATTTACTTATCATATTTATCAATATTTTTTATTCATCAATTATTTATAACTCTTCAATCCTTCAATAATTATTCACAATTAATATTATAGATTCACAATACTGACAACCAGATCGTTCCTAGGAAAGAGGGGGTTTTTCAATAAGGATATATCTTTATTGGCGCACAATTATATATCCTAACCCCTTTTCTCGACAGAAGTTTATAGACATTGCCAATAATTTTATCTAATAATATCATTTAAATAATATGAGTTATTGTGTTTTGACAATTATTGATTTAATAATGTGAAATACTGTGCAATGGTTACTGCGACAATTATTGAATCAATAATATAAAATACTATGCAATTATCAATGTAGCAATTATTAAATCAATAAGATAAGATACTGAACAGTAATTATTGTGACAATTATTGAATGAGGGACTTCTTACGTAAGAACCAATAATTAGAAATACTGTGCAATACCGTGCGCTACTGTGCAACAACGCGTATTACTGTACTTTTATCGCCGGGTATTTCAACAATTAACAGTAAACGTTTTGCCATTATTTTATAAAAAAGTTATTCTTGTCGCTTTCTATATCCGACAGTTATTTCGTTATGGGGCCCACCAATGATTGTGCCGTCATACGAATATTCCCTAACAAAAAGAATATTTTTCAACACAACGAATATTTTATAACAACTTGCTTACTTTGTAAAATTTGCACATATCACCCATAACTATCACATTTATCAAATCAACACCTTATTATTTAAAATAATATATAGAGGAAAATTAAATCTTATTTATAAAAAGTTGGGGTCTTACAATTCATTTACTTCATTACCGTTCGTTACGGTTTTCTTGATAATTATATAACACACTTACTAACGTTCATCAACGTCTAAGTCATACAACCAATATATGCTTAAGACGTTCGCTCGACACGAATACGATTTCCTGTATATCTGAATACAGGGTCCTGTATTCGATTACGCACTCTGCGTTTACATCGTATTTATATTATTTAACCTCTGTTATTGCCTTCTAACACTTCCATGTCATAAGTTACCATCTTCGTACAACATCTACGTATTACAACCTATATAAACCTGAGACGTTCGTCGACACGAATACGATTCACGAAGATCGTTTACGTATTCTGCGTTCACATTGTTCATCTTTTAAACCTCCATTCAACCTTTATTTAAGATTTTAATCACTTTCATTAGAGATACATTACATAAACATCACGTTCATCGTCATCTCTTTATGTCTAAGTCATACGGTTCGTTGTATGCTAAGACCGATCGTCCATCGCAATTACTTTGCGTTTACAGCGTTTATACGCTTTACATTTAACTTTCATTACGACCCCATAACATTGAAATATTATAAATCTCTGTCTTCATTCAACGTTTAAGAAATTACAATCATTGCAATCCTACACGTTCGTTTAACGTAAGTACTGTCCCCGGATATCGGTTACGTATTTTGCGTTCGTCGTTGTATAACCTTTATTCGACGTTTAATCGTCAAACTCAAGGTTTTACTCATCATTCAAGATTTTTCTTTTCATGAATATTAAATTCATGCTTGCCCATTAATTACCATCTAAAAAGTTGGACAATAAAAATTTCCAGTCAGAAAATTTTTCCCTAAGGGCGCTGCGGTGCCGGTTCAAGCACAAAATGGGACGTTGCGGCTCACCTTTGCAGTAATTGAGGCCCTGGAGCCTGATGCTTGCGGTGCCTCTTCCCCTTTGTTGGGCGGCGCTGCGGTGCCTCTAGCAAAACTTGGAATTTTTTTATAAGTTTTAAACTCGTACGAATCGCCTACTTTGGAAATTCATAACTTATTCGTTATAACTCGGAACGAGGTCATTCCAAAGCCATTTTCTTCCTTATCTTACGTAATACAACTTTCCCCGAACATAATTTCATTCTAAACCTGTTAACACACCATTCAATTGGATCACATTACAGCGTTCATTCATCGAACGTTCTTGACGTTCTTCGTTCGTTCGTCCGTAACTTACTCATCCAATCTCGGAATGAGTTTGTTCTTGAGTCCACGACTCATGTTTTTTACGTTTTCTTACATTCGTATGAAACAATACTCATTCGGGTTCATTTATATACTTTCTATATTCATTCATGTTTTACGAAATTTCAGCCATAACTTCGTTATAGGCTAATTTCAATCCGTTGTTCATAAACATTTCTTTCAATTCTACATTTCCTAACCAATCACATATCAACAAATTTATATATGATGGTTTTAAACTTTTTCATCAAAAATAAGCTCTAATTAGGATGATTTTTAATTTGTCCATCAACAACGTTCTTCGCGTTCTTCGTTTTTAATAGATATTTTGATTACTGATTTTACCTTTTCATGCATATTAACGTTATAAGTTCGTTAATTCATCCTTATACATTTGGATAGTTAATATAACTCATCCGAATCGTCTATTAACATCAAGCAATTCATACTTCATATGAAAGCCTTTAAAAGAAATTTATAAACTAACTTCTTCCTCTTGGTAAAACTTGCGATTTGCTAACTTTTCTTTTTCCGAGACTTGATAATCTGAGTCCCTCATGTCCTCTCTTCATTTTTCCAGAGTTTCTTCTCTCGATTTTTTGAAAAATGAAGAGATTAAGCTTGTTTATATAGATTTTCAAGGCTAGGGGCATTTTGGTCATTTGGCTACTTTTTACCGTTTTACCCCCACCTCCTTACTATTCACGAAGCTTCTCTTGGAAGCTTCGCTTAGCTTCTCCTTGAAGTTTCGTTGTTCCGTAATTTGAAATTCGTCCGACAGTTTGAAAAACTGCGATTCTCCTTTTCCAAAGATTTTTGGATATTCCGTCTTTCCTCTACCGATTAACTTTTACGTGTTCTTCGAAAATTCAAAAAATTGAAACACACTTTTTGATGAATAGTTTTTTTCGTCACGTTTTCCCAAAATGTGGTTAAAGGAATAAAAAGTACATAATAATACTTTTTGTAGTTTTTATTTTGTTTGATTTCTGCACGTTTTTTTAGAACAACTTTTACTAGCTAATATGACTTTTCACGACATATTACCGACAAATCTTCAAACAGAATGTCATTCCGACGTATCGATCTCTCAGAATGACCTATGTTATTCAACCCTAAACCCTTAGGTTTCGTCGGGTGAATATTGCTTTTATTTTTGTCTTAAAAATTCTTACTCGTTCATTCTAGCTCGTAGCCAGATTCCTCTCGTTTTACAATCATCCTAGGTTATAGAACGATAAATAAACACATAACACATAATATAATTAATAAAAATCTATTTTATTAATTAATAATTCTTTAAACTTACTTTCTGGACAATCCAATTTTTGGGGTTGTCACAGTAGGCTAGGAAGTTTTTCAGGAAATACATCAGAGAATTTATTAACAACAGAAATATTATTCAAATCTGACGTATTTTTGGTTAAATCAGTGACATGGAGTAAGAAAGCTTGACATCCGTTTTTTAATAAATGAATGACTTTATGGCTTGAGATGACAGTAATTGATTTCAATGGTTTGGTTGATTGAATTCACATAGCAGGTTGATTAGGAATATAAAAACTAACAACCTTACGAAAAAAATCAATTTTAGCATGATGGGTAGTTAACCAGTCAATTCTTAAAATCACATCAAATTTAAGTATTTTCAAAGAGATGAGATCAACGGGTAATGTGAGGGTGCCAATTTGAATCAAACAAGATTTATAAATAGTGGATGTAATGAATGTTTCTCCTAACGGAATTTCAACAGATAAATCAAAATTTAATTTATCAAGAGACAAGTTCAAACGTTAAGCACAAGCAGGTGAAATAAAAGAGTGGGTAGAACCGATATCTAATAAGGTATAGACTTCGTGAGAGTTATAATGAGCTTACCAATTATAACTTCATCTGGTTTTCACGCCTTTTGGGAAGTTACGACAAAAGCTCTCCCTTGCACCACAGACTTTGACTTGTCCGTAACAGCCTTTGGTGTCACCATTACAGTTGGATTTGATTTTGCTATAGAGCACAATCAAACTATGTGGCCCTCTTTTCCACAACTATAACACACCTTGGATTGTTGTGTACAGTTTGGACTGATGCGTCCTTCCTATCCGCATTTGTAGCATTTGACTGATGGTCTTTCTCGTCCCCTTGAAACTAGTGTTGGTGTTACTGTCGGTGTCTTTCCACGTTTATTATTGAATCTCCTCTTCTTGAAGACGGAGGGTGTATATTTGTAAAGAAAGAGTCTAGCGCAAAAAGCAACTTTCAAAAAACGTGCTCCTTTTTACATTTCAGCTGCTTTCAATTCCCCTTTTTTTCTTTTTTCTTTTTTTGCTATCAAGCATGTCATGTATTTTTAATACTTTTTTCATTCAAGATTATTAACATTATTACTAAATTTTAAAAATCAAAATAAAACACTTTCAAACTTAAAATTAGTAAGATACATTGAACATTATGAAATAATAAATTATATAACTAATAGTACTTTTTTGATAGTTTATTATGTTTATTATTATATTAATTTAAGTTTTAAAATATCTCAAATTAATTTTAAAAAATAACTAATGATGTTATAGTTTGAAATGACACAAGTATTTTACTTTTTAATTTATAAAAGCAGTTATTATTTCATAATTAGTAGTATTTGTTATATAGTTTACACTATTTATTTTTGTTTAGTTAGTTAGAGATATAATTTAATTTTTGTAGTCAAACGACGACATATTAAAATTTAAATTGATGTGAATTTATTTAATTTTGATACAATTATTATAATTATATAATAAAAACTATTAATCATAAAATTTATTTCATTATTAACTTTTATGAGTCATACCAATTTTAAAATTTAATATGTCATCGTTTGGCTTCAAAAATCAAATTGCATCTCTAATTTTAAAACAGATGAAGTATTTTTTTTGGGTGTGTTTTGTAATGATTTTGTAAAGACTTTTTGAGATATAAATATAATTCGGTTTGTAAAGGCTTTTTGTGATATAATATAATTTCTTTGTTAACTAAAAAATTCACAAGAAACAGGGGTGGTTGTAACACCCCAGTCCCACATAGAAAGATATTGGGAAAAATTTATCTGTACTTAAGAAATTAAGTTACTACCAATATATAGTACCTTCAAGTCATGATCTTTTGGATGAGCCTGTGATTAGCAAAGATGACCCAAAAAGATACTATTGGGTCAGTGGGTTAAGGCCTTATTTGGATGGATTTGATTCGATTCAAACTTGGGATTTGACCTGAGATTTGTTCCGGACTCAAGATTTGACCCATGTTATTTCATATGGTATCAGAGCTGACTCTCAAAAGCTCAGGTTGGGACATCCGATCGGGTTGCCAGAGATGGGGACACGAAGTCTAGTGGTATTATCCCACAATGGAGAGAGGGAGGTTCTGAGGTAGGGACACGAAATCAGCCTAGTATTATCCCACAATGGCTAGAGAGACAAAGATCTGTGAAACCGTGTATGTGATCAGTTTTGACGGGGACGTCAAAAATTTAAGTGGAAGAGTTCGTAACACCCCAGTCTCACATCGAAAGATATTGGAAAAAATTTGTCTGTACTTAAGGAATTAAGTTAATACCAATAATACCTTCAAGTCATGACCTTTTGGGTAAGTTTGTGGTGGACTAAGATGACCCAAGAAGATACTATTGGGTCAGTGATTTAAGGCCTTATTTTGATGGATTTGATTCGATTTGAACTTAGGATTTGACACGAGATTTGTTTCAGACTCAGGATTTGACTCGGATTGTTTCAGTGGTTCTATTTCTTTTCCTTCTCTTTCTCAGCAACAACCAATTTTTTCCCTTTAATTTAATTTTTTGGGATTGATAAGGCTTCTTCAGGTGATACATAAAATCAAATCAAATGTTTAATTGAGTCTTTGATCTTAATAACCTTTTTCAACTTCTTTAAAGAAACTAAGAGAGAGTGCTATAAAGTTTTTAAAGAGAGAGAGTATAAAAGTTAGAGAAAGAATGAAAAAATTATAGAGATAGATAGTGTAAAAAAATGAGAGTATTGGATATTTTCAAAATATTTTATTATATAATAAATATATTATATTATTTTAATAACTAACATATGCATTGGTTTAATGGTAAATGTGTGATTACTAGTTTGAACATATCTAATATTGAACCAGTGCAATGGTTCAGCTTGGATCACTAGTTTGAACCAGTGTGAGTACTAGTTTGAACGGGTGTCATATTGAATTAGTGCAATGGTTCATTTTGGGTCACTAGTTTGAACGTGTGACGCTTAGAAATGGTTTGTTTAGTTCATATCTTTTCAAATTGAAAATGTGTCTTTTTAAATGGGTGTTTGAAAACTTATAAATGGATTAGAAAACTCTCATTTGGATAACAATTCATTCACAAGAAATGAATGTATAATTCTTTTAAAAGAATTTTGGTGTTATTATTTTCTTCTCTATCAAATTATATTTATGAATTAAATATTATATTGCACATAGTATTTAATACATATTAATTTATGGGTCTATTTTATCTTAGGAGACGGATTCGTTGTAACCCTGTGTAGTATATATAGGGGGGCGAATTAATATTGTCTTAAGGAGAAAGTGGACTTCAATTCGATTCAGACAGAACTATTATTATTTTTTCTAGAATTTCGATAAAGTCCTACGGCTAAAGTTCCAACAATCTTATGACAGTATTATATGAAGGACATTCTGAAAAAATGATGTTAGTTTGAATATGGAAAGGTGGTGATGTTATATCAAAGAATGATATTTTCTTATAACTATGATCACGAAAATTATTACTATGTAGGAGGAAGTTTCCCAATCAATAAAATTTCAAAGAAGGAAATATGAAATCACTGTAAATGAATTAATTTAATTTTGACATGATAGTATATATATTTATTATTTGATAATACTATTTGTGGCTAAAAATGTATATTTATTTTCTTCCAAGTATAATATATGTGATTACATTATTTAGGAGGAAAATAAAATAATACATATTGATTATTATACGTGGGAATTTGAGTTCATAATTTAATAAATAATTGAAAATATAGTTTATACTTGCTAATTTATTCTTGAAATTGTTGCTTAAAAATAATTTACATATATTTATATTTGAAATTAATCATACCATGAAACTTTGTATTGTGTTATGTGTTTTAAAATGTATGAATATTAAATTTTGCACGTATATAGTATTTGGTATGATATTTAAGTATACTTTTTTTTATGGTTTATAATCATATGTTATGATTATGTATTATGATTCATTTCGAGTTTATAAAGGCAATAAAAGTAACTCTCAAAAGGAAAAGACGGTAATACCTAGTTTTAGATTACTGTTTTTAAATTGTACAACGTTCGGATTAATGCGCATGGTTCACTTTCAAAGTGAGTGATGCTCCAAAGTGATGTATATTGAGATATATATGGGGCATCATATATAAATTTATTTACATATACATTAAGCATTATCTTAGTATTAAAGATAATATGATTTATAACTTTATGTTAAGACTGGTCAATTTATGAAGTTATTGTTAACATATTTTGGTTTGAGATAGTGATATGTAAATGAACAACTGTATGCATGATTTGTGACATTTAATTATGTTGAGTCAATGTAAGTTTGACCAAGTCCTTACACTAAGGTCCATAGGCAAGGATGTTGAATTATGTGTATGTTAAATTAATTTTGAGAGATACTATATGATCAAATTCAATAAAGTTTAAATTTTATCATTTTATGATAATGAAATTGATTGACTTAAGTGTATGATATTAGAGATATCTTTATGACATAAGTTAATTGATAGTTATGATAATACAGTGACTTGTTAAGAAAGTCAAGACATATCGTTATAAGACATGACTATGTAAATAAGCGCTCGATAATAATAAAGTAATATAGTCATTATCTTTGTTAAAACAAAAATAATTTGGTGGATCCCGGTTACAAAAATCCTAGGCAGTGATTGTTATGGAGTAATTCCATAGAGATGTGTTTAAAGCCTTTGAATGAGAGTTAACTTATAAGTGGAATCCAACTAAATACTAGAGTAACATCTAGTATATTAGTTTAATGGAAAAAATACTTATAGTAATAACCAATAATACACTAGACAAGTATTAAAAATAATTTTTTTGAAACCATTTCAAAGTTAGTGCATGTTTGTATGGAGAACAAAGAGGGTTGGGTAACCATTTAATGAATCTATAGCTGGTTTGGAAGATACAAGTCGTATAAGTTCATCTGATTAGATTCACCTATAAAAGTGAAGAAAGTGGGGGCCGCTTCTACTAGACTTAAACTTATCTCTAAGTCATTTACGAAGGCTGAATGACACTTCTGTCCCTCCAAATTGCCACTCACTTTCAAAATCATTCCCTAAAATTCATTCTTCGTCATTTAGGTCTTTAAAGTGATATTTTTTGGGCGTTTCCGTTCCTCCTACCGAATTGACCCAACCCGACCCATTTTGACCCAACCCGACCCATTTTGAATTAACCCCAATTTTTAATATTTTAAAATAAATAAATATTTTTAGTATTATAAAATAAAATATTATTTTTAAAATAATAATTATATTTAATATTTTAAAACAAATTATTATTTTTGAAATAATAATTATTTTTAATATTTTAAAATAATTATTTTAAAAATAGTTATTTTTCTTATTTTAAAAGAAAATATTATTTTTTTAAACATAAAGTACAATAATAATTATATTTTATATTTTAAAATAAAATAATTTTAAAATAATTATTATTTTTAATATTTTAAAATAAAATATTATTTTAAAAAACTTTATTTTCATAAAACAAAAATAATTTTTTTAAAGATGTGTAAATTTTCATAAAAATAATTAAGATTTTAAAAAAATTAACTTTACCTTTTTGCATCTATATTTTATGAAACTTTACTCATTTTTGAAAAAAAAAGTTTCTAATATTTTTTCCTTAAAATAATAACTATTTTTTAAAAGAAATATTTTATTTTAAATATAAAAAATATTAATTATTTTAAAAAGAATATTTTATTTTAAAATATTAAAAATAATTATTATTTTCAAATTATTATAAGAAAATATTTTATTTCAAAATATTAATTAAATTATTATTTTTTAGAATATTAAAAATAATAAAATTAAAAAATATTTTATTTTAAAATATTATATATAATAATTACTTTAAAAATCATATTTTCTTTCAAAATAATAAAAATAACTATTTAATAATTATTTTATTTTTAAATATTAAAAATAATTATTTTATTTTAAAATATTAAAAATTGGGGTTAGGTCAAACTTGGTCTGATTGGGTCAAAATTTGGTCAAAATAGGTTGAGTTGGGGTCAAATCGAGTAGGAGGAATGAAAACGCCAAAAAATGCTACTTTAAGGACCTAACTGATGAAAAATAAACTTTAGGGACAACTTTAAAAGTGAGTGGCAACTTGAATGAATAGAAGTGCTATTAAACCCGTTTTAGAAACCCAAGAGATAAATACAAAGTCATAAATGTGTTAGGTCTTCTTAAACTATAAGGGGGTATCATATATCTATTGAGCAAGATATCACTTTAAAATTTCTTAGTTCAAAGCTAACTGTAGACACTCGAAATTTTCCTTGTCCCAATACTAACACTGTAGGATGGCAAAATCGTCAATCAAATCAACCCCGGTACCGATACCGGGCTTCCAATCCAAACCCGGTCCCCAATGCCGATCATCCAGTTCAAATTCGATCCCCAATATCGGTAAACCTAAATCCGATCCCCAATATCTGTAAACCTAAATCCGATCCCCCAATATCGGTAAACCTAAATTCGATCCCCAATATTGGTAAACCTAAATTCGATCCCCAATATCGGTAAACCAAAATCTGATCCCCAATAACGGTAAACCTAAATTCGATCCCCAATATCGATCAATAAACTCAAATCCAATCCCTAATATCGGTCAATCAACTCAAATCCGGTCGCCAATACCGGTCTTTAACATCAAATCAACTCCAATCTCCAATCGGACCTTCAGTTCAACCCCGATCTCAATATCAAGCCATCAAATCAACTCCGAACTCCAATCGGACCGTCAGATCATCCCTGATATCAATATTGGGCCATCAAATCAACTCCGATCTCCAATCAGACCGTCAGATCATCCCCGATCTCAATATCGGGCCATCAAATCAACTCTGATCTCCAATCGGACCGTCAGATCATCCCCGATCTCAATATCGGGCCATCAAATCAACTTCGATCTCCAATCGAACCGTTAGTTCAATCTCGATCTCAATATCAGGCCATCAAATCAACTCCGATCTCTAATCGGACAGTCAGATCAACCCCGATCTCAATATCGGGCCATCAAATCAACTCCGATCTCCAATCAGACAGTCAGATCATCCCCGATCTCAATATCGGGCCATCAAATCAACTCCGATCTCCAATTAGATGATTAGATCATCCCCGATCTCAATATCGGGCCATTAAATCAACTCCGATCTCCAATCGGACAGTCAGATCATCCCCGATCTCAATATTCAGGCCATCAAATCAGCTCCGATCTCCAATCTGACCGACAGATCATCCCCGATATCAATATCGGACCATCAAATCAACTCTGATCTCCAATCAGACCGTCAGATCTCAATATCTGGCCATCAAATCAACTCTGATCTCCAATCGGACCGTCAGATCATCCCCGATCTCAATATCGGGCCATCAAATCAACTTCGATCTCCAATCGGACCGTCAGATCAACCCCGATCTCAATATCAGGCCATCAAATCAACTCCGATCTCCAATCGGACCGTCAGATCAACCCCGATCTCAATATCGGGCCATCAAATCAACTCCGATCTCCAACCGGACTGTCAGATCATCCCCGATCTCAATATCGGGCCATCAAATCAACTTCGATCTCTAATTAGATCGTTAGATCATCCCCTATCTCAATATCGGGCCATCAAATCAACTCCGATCTCCAATCGGACAGTCAGATCAACCCTGATCTTAATATCGGGCCATCAAATAAACTTCGATCTCTAATTGGATCGTCAGATCAACCCCGATCTCAGTATCGGGCCGTCAGCTTAAACCCGATCACCAATATCGGGACAACCACAGCCCCGATCAATCAAATCGGGATGTCAACTCAGCTCCCGGCAGTAACCCGGGAAGTCAGGACAACCTCATGCACAAACCTGAAGCATCACAACACCTACAGAAGAAAACCTGGAATGACCACGTCAGCTTCAGATGCAACACTGAGGACGAACAGACTCGAATAGGATCCAAATCTTGGAAACAAGTCCTGAAAGTCGACCAAAGGCCGTGCCGACACTACAGGCAGCCCCGGGAGGGGCAAAACGGTTATTTTACCAACTCTCAGTCGATTCGGTCAAATTCAAGTCGAATTAATGCAAACTAGGTCAGAACGAACCTATAACGACGTTCCCGAGTGCAAACAGCGCAAGACAGCACAACGGACAAACTGCGGGGAATCGAAGACCTGGTTATGAACCCGTCTTCTTGGACCCGAAAAATATTTTATCCCATGTCATTGTGACTGTAAGACCCCAACTTTTTATGAATAAGATTTAATTTTCTCTACATATTATTTTAAATAGTAGGGTGTTAATTTGATAAATGTGGTAAGTTATGGGTGGAATGTGCAAATTTTACAAAGTAAGCAAGTGGTTATAAAATATTCGTTGTGTCGGGGAATATTCGTTTGGTCGAAGAATATTCTTTGTGTCGGAGAATATTCATACGACGGCGCAGTCATTGGTGGACCCCACAACTGATTGAATGTCGGATATAGAAAGCGACAGAAGTAACATTTTTATAAAAATAACGGTAAAACTTTTACCGTTAAACTGTTAAAATACCCAGTGATAAAAATATAGTAATACACGTTGATGCACAGTAGCACATGGTATTGCATAGTATTTCGAATTGGTTCTTACGGAAGAAGTCACTTACTCATTAATTGTTACAGTAATTACTGTTCAATATTTTATATTATTGATTCAATAATTGTCACAATAACCACTGCACAGTATTTCACATTATCAAATTAATAATTCAGATTATTTGAATAATATTATTAGATAGTATTATTGGCAATGTCTAGGAAGTTCTGTCTAGGAAAGGGGTTAGGTAATCTAATTGCGCGCCAGTAAGGAGAAATCCTTATCGAAAAGCCCCCTCTTTCCTTGGAACGATCTGGTTGTCAATATTGTAATTCTGTAATATTAATTGTGAATAATAAAAATTATTGATAAATATGATGAGTAAATATTTAATCAATTTTGATATAAATGGTGGAATTTTTAGCATGAGACATTTGTTGAAAATTGGTATTTTATCTTCTCCGATAAAATAATTCATTCAAATATATTATTATAATATTACATTATAATAGTACAATGTGATAATATAATAGTATAATTTTTTTTATAAGTTGAATGGTAACATTATTATAGTAAATTTATGGTATAAAAGTAAATGAGGTGGAAGAAAACAAATTGAATTTGAATTTTTGTGAGGTAAGCGATGATGTTATAAGAACGATGAAGTAAGCAATGATGTCATCGGAACGATGAGGTAAGCAATGATGCCATAGGAACGATGAGGTAAGCGATGATGTCATAAATTATGGCAAAAATATTATTTTATCCTTACTCTGCCAAGCCTATAAATAGAAGCTCATTTCTTCATTATTTCTCACCAATTCACTAAAGCTATAGAGACAGAAAGTATAGAGAGAATAAGAAAGAAAGAAGAAGAGTATTCTGCTATTACACTAGTGCAGTATCCAAATTTCTATTAAGATAAGGAGTATTATTTCTTTCGTATCATGAAGAGAGTTATTTTCTTTCAATACTCGTAAGGGTTGTTATTCCATTCTTTATTATTCTGTTGGAATAACCTGTCTATGCGGACTACCGCATGCATGGTGAAATCCTTTTGGTTATTCCATTCTTTATTATTCTGTGGGAATAACCTGTCTACGCGGACTACCATATGCCTGGTGAATAACCCCTCGTATTCATTCTTTTTTAAATTGTGGAAATGATCTGTCTACGCGGACTACCTCATGACGAGTAAAAATCTATTTGCAGTGTCTTATATTGTTTCATTTCAGATTTACTCCAAACTTACTACTGTAAGTATTGCTTCTATAATTCCTGAAATGAACAAAAATTTCTTGAGTTTTGCGCTTCATCTAATATCATTTCACTAGAATATTGGTCTGAACTTTCTGATAAAATTTTTGCCTTTTCATATAGGGGTACTATTCATGAGTTGCTATTTACGAGTTACTATTTATGAGTTACTATTCATGATTTTTTTTCTTTCAAATTATCTTTGATTGTATCCATGTTTTAATCTTCATTCTTAAATTTTGCTTCATAATTGATTATTATGGAGTATTCTTGAACTTGGATAAACTAAATTACGAATCCCTAATCTTTGTCCTTTATCTCACTGGATTCGTTCTTTAAAATATTTTTCATCATCCTCAGTCTTAAATGATGATACAAATGAATATCTTTGGCCTGTAGTGCAAAGATGAATGATTATTTGATGAATATCTTTGGCCTGTAGTGCAAAGATGATTATCTGATGAATATCTTTGGCCCGTAGTGCAAAGATGGACAGGTGTTAAGATGAACATGACCATTGGTGATACAAATGAATATCTTTGGTCCATAGTGCAAAGATAATTGTTGATTTAAAATATTATTGATTGGTGTTACAGAGATAAAATATTGATGATGGACTTTTAAATCATAGAAGATAGTAGACATCATTATCTACTTAACTCTTCTAATGGATTATTATTTTCGCTGCAAATGTTGATCTAAAACTTGTTATCCATAATATTTTATCTGATTTATTGAAGGCTAACAATAATTTATTTTTCATTATCTTAGTTATAATATTATTTACTGGGCTAGTTGAGCTCACCCTTTTCTTCCATTGTTCTCTTCAGAAAATGAGAATGTCGCAGGAACTAGTTGGGGAACGGGGTGATGGTCAGAGTTAGAGCAGTAACAGTCCTCACTATTTTGTAGAATAGTGTGATAATAATTGTAATTAATGAGGACTGAATTTGAGTATTATATACGATTTGTATTGAAACTCACAGTTTGCGTGGTCGTATTTTGTACGATCGTATGTTATAAAAGATTGTATTTAATTCTATACCATGTATTTGGTGACTCAGAATGGGTTGAGTATTGAACCTATTTTGGGGGCGTCACAGTGACAATCTCAGCGAGGGCTTTCTGAAAAGGTATCGCACGCCTCAAATGGGCACTCCGATCATAAGTTAGAAAGTTTCGACTTCGACTGCGCGTTGTTAGGAGTGCACGTACTTTGAGACGATAGGAACCGGCACCGTGGGCCCCACCAGGGGAGCCGCACCTCTACCTGCGGCTGTCGCAGGTAGAGTGGAGGCTCCCTGGCCTATAAATAAATGTGCACCCCCCCTCATTTCAAAAAAATTTAAACGCAGCGAACTTCTGCCCGTTTGATTTTCTGACTTTTTCACCTCTTCCAAACCCAAATATTTTCACTCTAACATGTAGATATACCCATATACTACCACATATCAGAAAATAACCGGTAGATTTGGACGTATAGAGCCTACGAATTGGCAAAAAGCCCGTATAGCAGTCCATTGTAAGTATTTTCACGATCAGAAAGTGAATATTGCTTCTTCGTACTTTTATACACTTGCACATTAAGTTTCGTTTTCTAAAAATTCCCGAAACTTAGTTCCATGACCGTTTTCATCAAAATTTAGTACATTTTTGTACATAAACTGATTTTCTGGCATTTCTACAACTCGGATTGACGATCCGTCAGCTCCAGCAGCTTCAATGCACTAAACTCTTCGTTCTGGCAACTTCGCCAGGACTGGGTTATCTTACCAGTCCAGGTTTTATCCCTTTTTTGTATATATTTAACTGTATATGTACTAACATTTTAATTCTGTCAAGCCCGGATGTCAAATTCGAGGTAGTTTACCGCTTTTATATATATATATATATAGACACATATATAAGCGATTTTCACCATCACTGGGTTCTCTTTCCAGTCTTGGTTGACTACATTTCTGTCAATATATATATATATATATATATATATATATATATTTCAATTCTAGTCCGGTCATCGGCGTGAAAACCAATCTCTCTTTATACTGTTTTTGCACTCTTCGCCATACTGGGTGATCTCCCCAGTCATTGGTTGATTACTTTTCTGCAATTTATATTCCAGTCTGGCCTGGACTATTTCGTGACCTTTATACTATTTTTGCACACTTCACCATTACTGGGTTATCTTCCCAGTCTCTGATTGACTACTTTTCTGTACATTTACATTTCAGTTCGGTCTGGATCGTTCTGTGGCCTTTTTACTACTTTTATATATATTTATACATATATAAGCAGCCTTCACCACCACTAGGTTGTGACGGCCCCAAAATAGGTTCAATACTCAACCCATTCTGAGTCGCCAAATACATGATACAGAATCCAAATACAATCATTCATATCAAACAGTCGTGCAAAATACGACCACACAACTGTGAGTGTCAATACAAACATGTAAAAAATATAAACATTCAAACTAAGTCCTCATTACATTTATTATCACACTTTTTTTAAAAAAAATAGTGAGAACTTCTACAGCTCTAACTCAGACCATCACTCCATTCCCCGACTAGTACCCGCGATATTTTCATTTCCTGAAGAGAACAATGGAAGAAAAGGGTGAGCTCAACTAGCCTAGTAAAGAATATTATGACTAAGATAATGAAAAACAAATTATCGTTAACCTTTAATAAATCAGATAAAATATTATGGACAACACATTTTAGATCAATATTCGCAGCGAAAATAACAATTCATTAGAAGAGTTAAGTAGAGAATGATGTCTACTATCTTCATTGATTTAAAAGTCCATCATTAATATTTTATCCCCGTAACATCAATCAATATACATCTCGAATCAAATATTCATCTTTTGCACTACGAGCCAAAGATATTCATTTGTATCACCAGTTGGTCATGTTCATCTCAACACCTGTCCATCTTTGCACTACGGGCCAAAGATATTCATCAAGTAATCATTCATCTTTGTACTACAGGCCAAAGATATTCATCAAGTAATCATTCATCTTTGCACTATAGGCCAAAGATATTTAGTTATATCACCATTTAAGATTGAGGATGATGAAAAATAATACGAATAACGAATCCAGTGAGATAAAGGACTAAATATTAGAGAATTTATCCAGAGTTCAAGAATGAAGATCAAAACCTGGATCCAATCAAAGATGATTTGGAAGAAAAAAATATTTTTTTTACCGTGAATAGTAACTCGTGAATAGTAACTCGACATGAAAAGATAAAAATTTCACAAGAAAGTTCAGACCAATATTCTAGTGAAATGATATTAGATGAAGCGCAAAACTCAAGAAATTTCTGATCATTTTAGGAATTATAGAAGCAATACTGTAGTAAGTTTAGAGTTAGGAATCTGAATTGAAACAATATACGAAACTGCAATTGGATTTTCACCCGTCAGGCGATAGTCCGCTCAGACAGATTATTTTCACAATTTAATAACAAATGAATACGAAGGGTTATTCACCAGGCATGCGGTAGTCCGCGTAGACAGGTTATTCCCACAGAATAATAAAGAATGGAATAACAACAGGATTTCACCATGCATGTGGTAGTCCGCGTAGACAGGTTATTCCAACAGAATAATAAAGAATGGAATAACAACCCTTACGAATATTGAAAGAAAATAACTCTCTTCATGAATACGAAAGAAATAATACCCTTTACCTTAAAAATTTGGAGACTACACTAGTGTAATAGCAGAATACTCTTCTTCTTTCTCTCTTATTCTCTCTATACTTTATCCCTCTCTATAGCTTTAGTGAATTGGTGAGAAATAATAAAGAAATGAGCTTCTATTTATAGGCTCAGCAGGGTAAAGGTAAAATAGTCTTTTGCCATAATTTATGACATCATCGCTTACATCATCGATCCTATGACATCATTGCTTACCTCATCGCTCTGATGACATCATTGTTTGCATCATAAGAGTTCTAATTCAATTTGCACTCTTCCACCTCGTTTAACTTTTATACCATGAATTTACTATAATAATGTTACCATTCTAATTATAAAAATTATACTATTATATAATAACATCATACTACTATAATGTAATATTATAATAACATATTTGAATGAATTATTTTATCAGAAAAGATAAAATACCAACTTTCAACCAATGTCACATGCTAAAAATTCCTCCGTTAAAAAATCCACATTGAATAAATATTTCCTTATCATATATATCAAAAATTAATTATTCACAAATAATATTACAGAACTACAATATTGACAACCAGGTCGTTCCCAGGAAAGAGGAGGCCTTCTGATAAGGATTTCTCCTTACTGGCGCGCAATTAATCAACCCCTTTTCTAGACAGAACTTCCTTAGACATTGTCAATAATGTTATCTAATAATATTATTCAAATAATATGAATTATTGATTTGATAATTTGAAATACTGTGCAATGACAATTATTGAATCACTAATATAAAATAGCAAAGTAGCACTTATTAATATAAAATATCAACGTAGCAAATATTGAACCAATAAAATATTATACAATTATTGAATCAATAATATAAAATATTAAACAGTAATTACTGTAACAATAATTGAGTAAGTGTCTTCCTACGTAAGAATCAATAATTCGAAATACTGTGCAATACCGTGTGCTACTGTGCAACACTGCGTATTACTGTATTTTAACCACCGGGTATTTCAACAGTACTAACAGTAACAACTACGCAGTTATTTTATAAAAAGATTATTTATGTCGCTTTCTATATCCGACATTCATTCCGTTATGGGGTCCACCAATGACTGCGCCGTCGTACGAATATTCTCCGATAAAAAGAATATTCTTCGACCAAACGAATATTTCCCGACACAACGAATATTTTATAACCACTTGCTTACTTTGTGAACTTTGCACATCTCACCCATAACTTATCACATTTATCAAATCAACACCTTACTATTTCAAAATAATATATAAAGAAAATTAAATCTTATTCATAAAATTTGGGGTCTTACAACCTCCCCTCCTTATAAAATTTCGTTCCTCAAAATTGACGTACGTACCTGGTATGTCAAAAAGGTGAGGATACCTCACTTTCATTTCTGATTCTAACTCCCAGGTCATTTTCTCAATTTCATGGTTTCTCCATAAAACTTTGACTTGAGGATAACCTTTAAGCGTAGAACATGTTCCTTCCTATCCAAGATCTTGACAGGTACCTCCTCGTATGTTAAATCTTTGGCTATCTCGTCTGGTTCTAACACAATAATGTGGTTTGGGTCTTTCACATATTTACGTAGCATGGATATGTGAAAAACGTGTCTATAGGCCACATTTCCTACTCGATCAAGGATCTCAAATGGACCAATGAATCGTGGGTTGAGCTTTCCTCTTTTTTCGAATCTCGTAACTCCTTTCCATGGAGCAACACGTAATAATACATGGTCCCCAACATTAAATTCCACGTCCTTTCGATGAAGGTCCGCATAACTCTTTTGTCGATCTTGTGCTGTTTGTATACATTGCCGGATTATTTGAATCTTTTCCATAGTCATACGTACTAACTCTGGTCCCAACAATGTTGCTTCCCCCCACCTCATCCCAGCATACTGGAGAACGACATTTTTGTCCATACAACGCCTCGAATGGAGCCATGCCTATACTTGCCTGATAACTGTTGTTGTAGGAGAATTCCACCAATGGTAGGTACTTATCTCAACTCCCTTTGAAGTCTAGAACACAGAGTCTCAATAGATCTTCAAGAGTTTGGATAGTCCTTTCAGATTGCCCGTCCGTTTGTGGATGATATGCCGAACTGAATCGTAAATCCGTGCCCATAGCTTTATGCAAGCTGACCCAAAATAGTGAAGTGAATCTTCATGATCCGAAACTATGGATACTGGCATGCCATGCAATCTCACAATTTCATTCACGTATATACGAGCAAGACGTTCAAGGGAATAAGTCTCCCGTATCGGCAAGAAATGAGCAGACTTGGTTAATCTATCAATAATAACCCAAATCGTATCTATGCCTTGAGAAACCTTGGGAAGACCCGTAACGAAATCCATGGTAATGTGTTCCCACTTCCATTTCAAAATCTCAAGTGGTTGCAATGGACCCTTTGGCACTTAATGCTCCGCATTGACACGTTGACACGTTAAACACCTTGAGATAAACTTCGCGAAATCTCTCTTCATATTGCTCCACTAAAATGTATGTCGAAGATCACGATACATTTTGGTACTCCCAGGATGGATTGCAAACGGTGTGTTGTATGCCTCCATCATGATTCTATACTTCAAATCAGAATCGTTAGGAACACAAAGTCTGGAGTTGACTCGAAGTATTCCTTCTTCATCGATTCTTGCTTCTGGAATAGTACCTTCTTGCACCTTCTTCCTTATATTCATCAGCTCTAGGTCTGTAGCTTGAGTAGCTTTGACTTTATCAATCAAAGTTGGTTCTACGCGTATACTGGACATCATCGCATGGGTCTTCGAAGTCTTGAACTCTATCTCCATCCTTTGTAAGTCACACCAAATAGGCCTTGACAATATCGCATTCGTTCCCGCATATGATCTTCTACTCAACGCGTCAGCTACTACGTTCAATTTACCAGGATGGTATTGGATGGTATAGTCATAATCTTTCAACAGCTCAAGCCAATGTCGTTGCCAAATGTTAAGTTCCTTCTGGGTGAAGAAATACTTGAGGCTCTTATGATCCGTATAGATCTCCACTTTCTCCCCATACAGGTAGTGTCTCCAGATCTTCAACGCGAAAACGACTGCTACCAACTCTAGATCATGAGTAGGATAATTCCTCTCATATTCCTTGAGTTGTCGCGAGGCATAGGCTATGGCTTTCCCATGTTGCATGAGAACACATCCTAACCCTTTGCCCGAAGCATCGCTGTAAATGACAAATCCATCCGAACCAGATGGTATCGTCAAAACAGGTGCCGAAATGAGTTTCCTCTTGAGCTCTTGAAAGCTCTTCTCGCATTCCTTGTTCTATATGAATTTTGTATCTTTTCGAGTCAGCTGAGTTAATGGAGTAGCGATTCGAGAAAATTCTTCCACGAATCTTCGATAATAACCAGCTAAGCCCAGAAAGCTACGTACTTTGGTCACCGACTTCGGTTGCTCCCAACTTTATATTGCTTCAATCTTCGCCGGGTCAACAGATACTCCACATTTTGATACCACGTGCCCAAGGAATGCTACCTCCTCAAGCCAGAACTCGCATTTCTTCAGCATGGCATATAGCTTATTTTCACGAAGCCTTTGATGTACCAGCTTCAAGTGGTGCTCATGATCTTCACGACTTTTGGAATAGATGAGGATGTCATCAATAAAGACAACCACGAACTGATCCAAATATTTCTTGAATACACAGTTCATCATATCCATAAAAGCAGCAGGAGCATTAGTCAATCCAAAAGACATGACTAAGAATTCATAATGCCCGTATCGAGTTCTGAAAGCAGTCTTCGGAATATTCTCAGTTTTAATCTTCAGCTGATGATATCCAGAATGAAGATTGATCTTTGAAAAGAATTGTGCACCTTGCAACTGGTTGAACAGGTCATCAATACGAGGTAACGGATACCTATTCTTGATGGTGACATGGTTCAACTCCCGATAGTCAATACAAAGTTGCATACTCCCGTCTTTCTTCTTTACGAATAAAACAGGAGCACCCCAAGGAGATGTACTAGGACGTATAAAACCGATGTCTAACAACTCCTGTAGTTGGACCTTTAACTCCTGAAGTTCAATAGGAGCCATTCGATATGGGATTTTAGAAATGGGTTTTGTACCGGGTTCAAGGTCAATAAAGAATTCAACTTCACGTTCCGGGGGTAGACCGGGAAGTTCTTCGGGAAATACATCAGGAAATTCATTAACAATAGAAATATCATTCAAACCTGACGTATTCTGGTTTAGATCAGTGACATGGGCTAAGAAAGCTTGACATCCGTTTTTCAATAAACGAATAGCTTTATGACTTGAAATAACATTGATTGATTTTAGTGGTTTGGTTGTTTGAATTCGCACAATAGGTTGGTTAGGAATATGAAAACTAACAACCTTACGAAAATAATCAATTTTGGCATGATAAGTGGTCAACCAGTCAATTCCTAAAATCACATCAAATGCAAGTATTTTCAAAGATATAAGATCAACTGGTAGGGTGAGGGTACTAATTTGAATCGAGCAAGATTTATAAATTGTAGAAGTAACGAAAGTTTCTCCCAACGGAGTTTCAACAGATAAGTCAAAGTCTAATTTCTCAGGTGTCAAGTTCAAACGTAGAGCACAAGCAGGTGAAATAAAAGATTGGGTAGCACTGGTATCTAATAAAGTGCAAACTTCGCAAGAGTTTATTATCAGCTTACCCGTAATAACCTCGTTCGGGTCCCTTGCTTGTTGGGCAGTCACGACAAAAGCTCTTCCAGGAACCACTGACTTTGACTTGTCAGGGATAGCCTTTGGAGTCACCATCTTTGCTGGACTTGGTTTCGCTACAGGACACACTCGAGCTATGTGCCCTTCCTTTCTACAATTATAACACACCTTTGATTGTTGTGTGCAGTTGGGGCTGATGTGTACCTCTTGCCCGTATTTATAGCATACGACCGACGGTCGTTCACCTCCCCTAGAAACAGTTGATGTTGGTGCTGCTGTCGATGCTTTCACGTTCTCATTGTTGTACCTTCTCTTCTTAAAATCTCCCCCCGACTCACTTCTTCTATTATCATGGCCACGATTACCATCGGAGTGTTTACCGCTTCTGTCATAATACTTTCCTCCCTGCTGGTTGTCATTGTTTATATAACTGCTGCCACCGGTACGACCTTGGTTGGTGTCCCTTGGTTGAACATAATCATTATCTCGTTCTAATAACTGGTCCCTGTTCACTACATCCGAATATAAAGAAAATTTGTGAGAAATGAGGTATTGACGAATTTCTGGTTTCAAACCTCTCAGAAACATCCGCGTCATACGTTCCTCATTCTCCACCAAATGAGGTGCAAACCGGGATAACTCCGCGAACTTAGCCTCGTACTGGGACACAGTCATGTTGTTCTGTTTCAGTCTGATAAACTCTACCTCTTTCATATGACTGAATGCTTTCTGGAAAGTACTTGTCATTGAACAGTTTCTGGAACGCCCCTCAAGACATCTTGAGTGCGACAGGCTGGGTACGCTTCACAGATTCCCACCAATAATTTGCCTCTCCACTGAACATAAAGGTGGCAAATGGAACCTTCTGTTCCTTCGTGCATCCTAAGACATCAAATATCTTGGTAATTTGCTTAATCCAATTTTCTGCCTTGATTGGATCTGGCTTTCCCTGAAACTCTGGTGGTCCCAACTCTTTAAACTGCTTGGCAGTGACAAGCCGCGAGTTGTTATTTCCACCTGTATTATGAACACGAGTCTCCCTCGCCTGGTTTTGGATGAACTACAAAAAGCTTCTAAACATCCTGTCATTTATCGTTTCTTCGGTAGGGTTGTTTACAGGAGGAATATAGCCTTCCTGTTGCACGTTTCCTAGTTGGTGATTAAAGGTGTCTCAACGGTCTCATTCACTCCATTGTTTAGATTTTCAGCTGCCATTCTCAAATACTGCCACAAAACAAAGGTTAATCAAACAAATTAACATATCACATATTAACTCTATGTTCCAAATGACCAATTAAATACCAAATAAGCTTAGGTAGGACACACACTAACGAAGGATTTTACTCGTCTCTCCTCTCCTAGTTCTATTCCGAGATCTCCACCAGAGTTCATATCCCTAAGCTCTGATACCAACTGTGATGCCCCCAAAATAGGTTCAACACTCAACCCATTCCGAGTAGCCAAATACATGGTACAGAATCCAAATACAATCTTTTATATCAAACGGTCAGTGCAAAATACGACCACACAACTGTGAGTGTCAATACAGATATGTAGAAAATATAAACATTCAAACTAAGTCCTCATTACATTTATTATCACACTATTTTAAAAAAAAATAGTGAGGACTTTTACAGCTCTAACTCGAACCATCACTCCATTCCCCGACTAGTACCCGCGATATTCTCATTTCTTGAAAAGAACAATTGAAGAAAAGGGTGAGCTCAACTAGCCCAGTAAATAATATTATGACTAAGATAATGAAAAATAAATTATCGTTAGCCTTCAATAAATCAGATAAAATATTATGGACAACACGTTTTAGATCAATATTCGCAGCGGAAAATAACAATTCATTAGAAGAGTTAAGTAGAGAATGATATCTACTATCTTCTTTGATTTAAAAGTCCATCATTAATATTTTATCCCTATAACATTAATCAATATACATCTCAAATCAAATATTCATCTTTTGCACTACGGCCCAAAGATATTCATTTGTATCACCAGTTGGTCATGTTCATCTCAACACCTGTCCATCTTTGCACTACGGGCAAAAGATATTCATCAAGTAATCATTCATCTTTGCACTACAAGCCAAAGATATTCATCAAGCAATCATTCATCTTTGCACTACAGGCCAAAGATATTCAGTTATATCACCATTTAGGACTGAGGATGATGAAAAACAATACAAATAATGAATCCAGTGAGATAAAGGACAAATATTAGAGAATTTATCAACAGTTCAAGAATGAAGATCAAAACTTGGATCCAATCAAAGATGATTTGGGAGATTTTTTTTTACCGTGAATAGTAACTCATGAATAATAACTCGACATGAAAAGATAAAAATTTCACAAGAAATTTCAAACCAATATTCTAGTGAAATGATATTAGATGAAGCGCAAAACTCAAGGAATTTTTGATCATTTCAGGAATTATAGAAGCAATACTTACCGTAGTAAGTTTAGAGTTAGGAATCTGAAATGAAACAATATACGAAACTGCAATTGGATTTTCACCCGTCAGGCGGTAGTCCGCTCAGACAGATTATTTTTATAATTTAATAACAACTGAATACGAAGGGTTATTCACCAGGCATGCGGTAGTCCGCGTAGACAGGTTATTCCCACAGAATAATAAAGAATGGAATAATAACAGGATTTCACCATGCATGCGGTAGTCCGCGTAGACAGGTTATTCCAACAGAATAATAAAGAATGAAATAACAACTCTTACGAATATTGAAAGAAAATAACTCTCTTCATTAAAACGAAAGAAATAATACCCCTTACCTTAAAAATTTGGAGACTGCACTAGTGTAATAGCAGAATACTCTTCTTCTTTCTCTCTTATTCTCTCTCTATAGCTTTAGTGAATTGGTGAGAAATAATAAAGAAATGAGCTTCTATTTATAGGCTCGACAGGGTAAGGGTAAAATAGTCTTTTGCCATAATTTATGACATCATCGCTTACATCATCGATCCTATGACATCATTGCTTACCTCATCGCTCCGATGACATCCTTGCTTACCACATCGCTCCGATGACATCATTGTTTGCATCATAAGAGTTCTAATTCAATTTACACTCTTCACCTCGTTCAACTTTTATACCATGAATTTACTATAATAATGTTACCATTCTAATTATAAAAATTATACTATTATATAATCACATCATACTACTATAATGTAATATTATAATAACATATTTGAATGAATTATTTTATCAAAAAAGATAAAATACCAACTTTCAACTAATGTCACATGCTAAAAATTCCTCCGTTAAAAAATCCACATTGAATAAATATTTCCTTATCGTATATATCAAAAATTAATTATTCACAAATAATATTACAGAACTACAATATTGACAACCAGGTCGTTCCTAGGAAAGAGGGGCCTTCCGATAAGAATTTCTCCTAACTGGCGCGCAATTAATCAACCCCTTTCCTAGACAGAACTTCCTTAGACATTGCCAATAATGTTATCTAATAATATTATTCAAATAATATGAATTATTGATTTGATAATTTGAAATACTGTGCAATGACAATTATTGAATCACTAATATAAAATAGCAAAGTAGCACTTATTAATATAAAATATCAACGTAGCAAATATTGAACCAATAAAATATTATGCAATTATTGAATCAATAATATAAAATATTAAACAGTAATTACTGTAACAATAATTGAGTAAGTGCCTTCCTACGTAAGAATCAATAATTCAAAATACTGTGCAATACCGTGTGCTAATGTGCAACACCGTGTATTACTGTATTTTAACCACCGGATATTTCAACAGTACTAACGGTAACAACTACGCAGTTATTTTATAAAAAGATTATTTCTGTCTCTTTCTATATCCGATATTCATTCCGTTGTGGGGGACCACCAATGACTGCGCCGTCGTATTAATATTCTCTGATAAAAAGAATATTCCTCGACCAAACGAATATTCCCCGACACAACGAATATTTTATAACTACTTGCTTACTTTGTAAACTTTGCACATCTCACCCATAACTTATCACATTTATCAAATCAACACCTTACTATTTTAAAGTAATATATAAAGAAAATTAAATCTTATTCATAAAATTTGGGGTCTTACATAGGTTCTCTTCCCAGCCATGGTTGACTACGTTTCTGTGAATATATATATATATATATATATATATATATATATATATATATATATATTTCAATTTCAGTTTCAGTTTGGGCACCGGCGTGAAAATTCATCGCCCTTTACATCTTTTATATATAACTGTATGTATATATATACTGCTTTACTCGCTTTCTATTCAACTGCTGTTTTAAATATTCATTTTATATGAACTGGCACTGACATATCTGCGGGCGAACTAGATTTATTTAAATCTCGCCAATTCTAGTTTTCAAAGTTTCAAAATCTCCGGATTGAACCGGGAAGCTAGAATGGCTGAGATTTCCTTAAATCTAGCTTTCTTTCTAGTTTCAGCTTCAAAAGCAACCTCGCGTCCTTAGATCGCTATCTAGTAGGAACGAGACGCTTCGGACGTGCGAATCTGGATTTATTGAATGAATCCTCGGTTCTGGTAATATTGGGATATTTACCTGTTTCTGTACAAATTTGAACTGTGCAGGTTTTGGTTACTCATATGTGAGCCTAGGAATCGTGGGATTCATGATCAAACTGATCAGAATTTGATTCCCACGATGAACAAACTCCAATTTACAAATGTACCCTGCCAATTTTTCTGTAGAAATGTAAATGTAAATAGAACTTAAAACGGTTATCCGGATTTAAGGTCTTAATATAATAAAAAAAATGTGGATTGCCGTGTCAGAGTCCCTCTGATGGTTTTTATGCCCATGAGGAGACCGACACTTGTTTATTTTTGTGGTCGAGGATGCTTCACAGCCCGACAAATCACCATTCACATGCAGCCTTAAGGCTATAAAGATAAAATTGAAAGTAGCGATACGCTTCAATTTCCTATGTCAGCGTAAGGGTTTGATAAACCAGCTTTCAAAACATCATTTTCAATTAAATCAAAAGAAAAGCTTTTTAAAAAATCAAATTAAATGCTTTTGCAAATCAAATCAAATCCTTCATATATAGGTTCAACGAAGCCGGTCAAAGCTTTCAATCAGTTAAACATAGGCCCAATTTTTCAAAACATGCATTCACTCACGCATTTCAATTTTAAGGGAAATATTGAAAAGATGCGGTACCGTGTTTACACGGGAGTTGTGGGGTGCCTAACACCTTACCCACACTTAACCAAGCCCTCGAGCTTAAACTTTGTTTTCAAAAGATCTAGTTTCGATAGTGTCCAGCAATTAGGCCTTTTTCAAATAAAACTCGGTTGAGTTAGTACAACCATTTTTCAAATCTACCAACTGGCGACTCTGTAAAACATTCAAATCGTCGACATGATACATGTTGGCCTTTTCCCTAAAAAACCCTTCAAATTCTTTTTCCTAAATAAAAAGAGTGAGAGTAGAGAGAACTTAGGAAAAGAGATTAAAAGATCCGGGTTGTGACCCGACCCGCGAATTTTTTAAACCGACGTCGACAGGTGGCAACTCTGCTGGCGATCAGTAGAGGGCTTAGGCCGCTTTCAAATATTTTCAAACATTTCCCTTTCAAAACTATTGAATGCGTGAAATTCTGCGTCTCCACAGTCAATGAATGAGTGAATGCTGCGTCTTTATTGAATGTATGAATGCTGCGTCTTTATATTGAATGAATGTAAATGAATGTTTTCCTGCTTTTTAGTGCTTCGCACCCATATTTAGTGATTTGCACCCATGTCATCATATGCACAATGGTGAGGCACGATGTAGGTGAATGTATGTTGTGTGTCCCTCTCACTAGGAGGAAAACCCGGTCGGTGATAAGTAATGTCTCTGGGGACGACTAAGTCTCTAGGGCTCATGAAAATGCACCACCCAGATTCGCTCCAGTTGAAAGACCGGATTAATTTCCCCTCTAGTAGATTGCGATGATCTGGGAACCTTCATGCACGAAAACAAAGCCGCGAGAGTAACCTAGGATAGGTTAGCCTCTGATTAACCAAATCCAAAGGGAAACTTCTTCATGCCTTCCTCTTTCAATTCCATGTTAAGTCTCCAATTACCGAGGAGCACAATGTAAATATCATAATGAAATATTTACTTTCCCTGTCAAAATACCATGTCATCCTGTCATCAAAACAACTAACCTCGGTTTTGCAGGATAAATCTAAAAACACATCATGCATCTTGTCCTTACCTACATCAGGAAATTGACACACCTACGTTTTATTGTAGGTAAAAATTGGTCCTGTTACTAGGTCTAAATCTAAAGCACCCAGTCCATCCACAGATATGGCTTCCAGTGCTCAACCAGAATCCACCTCGGTATCCAGGGAAGAGTTCGAAGGACTGAAAAATCAGATAGCCGAGTTAGCCGATTTTCTACGAGAACAAAGCAAGGCCCTTAAAGGGAAACAATCTCAAGCTCACACAGAATCAGGAGCATCTGGTGGTAGTGCTGGCGGTCAAGAGACTAAAAAGGCCGAAACTCAGATTCTTGGACCACAAAACAAGGACACGACCAACAAAACCCCTAAAATCACCCCCCTCGTCAAAGAACAGGAAGCTGGTGACATTATGAAGAAAATACAACAGATGAAAAAAACCCTCCAGTCTATCAAAGGGACTGGGGCATTTAGCAGTGTTAATTACTCTGGCCTCTGTATATTCCTCGGGGCTTATTATCCCGAGAAGTTTCAAGTCCCCGATTATGAGAAATATGATGGATTGGGGGATCCTTACACACACCTGAAAGTATACATTGGAGAGCTTGGATCCTATGCAGAGGACGAGAAGCCTCGAATGCAGCTATTCCAGAAGAGTCTAACCGGAGAGGCGAGAGCCTGGTATGCCTGTCTGGACAACTCCAAAATCCACAGCTGGGAAGACTGGCCCATGCTTTCCTTAGTCAGTACAGTTTCCAGTCTCAGCTGGCTCCAGACATATATCAAATTACCAAAATCAAGAAAAAGAACACTGAATCATTCAGAGAATATGCCCAGCGATGGAGACGGGTCGCAGCACAAGTCACCCCAGCCATGACTGAATCTGAAATAGTCATGACCTTCATCGACATCCAAGAAGCTCCATATTATGAGAGGGTCCTAGCAGGCATAGGGAAACCATTCTCTGAAATGATCAAACATGGCGAAATGGCAGAGATGGGGCTCAAATCCGCGAAGATAAAAGATCTAACCGCCCTCGAGGCTGTCGCTGAGCATATCCAGTCAGAAAATTACGGGAGTAATCCTCGTAGGGTACATAAGAAGAAAGACGAAGAAGTCTTTTTAGTCTTACAAGGATAAAATCAAAGAGGCGAGTTAAACAGTATGCCTATTCAAAGGAGAAATTATACCCCTTTCCAAGCTACGGCACAGCCTTCAAATCCTCTATTTCAAAAAAATATGGAGGTCAGGCGTTGAAGAACTTTCACCCCTCTAGGGGATTCACTCGAGAACGTATTCAAACTTCTGACAGCCCAGAAGAAGATTGTTCAACTCCTTCCACCAACCAACACTAATGGTCGAAATTTCGACCCAAGCAAGAAGTGTGCTTATCACTCTAGATCTCCAGGCCATGACACCCAAGACTGTTGGTCTCTCAAGCACAAAATACAAGACTTAATTGACAGCGGAGAGATTATGGTCACAAAGCCTGAGCAACCCCATGTGCAGGACAATCCTCTGCCACAGCATAAAGAGGAGAATGTCAACATGATCAGCACCACAAATGGAGAAGGATCCAAGTACCTCCGTTATGTGGGAGAATCAACTCCATCCAGCCATAGAACCCCAGACAATTGGGAAATATCAGAAAGATAGTTCCTGATAGAGCAGAAGATCAAGTCTATCAAGGAACAGATCGAACAATTGGCAGAACTGGTCGTCTATCAGCATCAGATCACCAGAAAAATGATAAAACGGGCCAATAGGTCTGACATTGATTGTCCTCCCACACCGGAAATCAATTCCAGGCAAGATCATAGCCGGTCTCACGAGCATGGACCTTGGACTGACAATGGGGTCGAAGAAGCGAGTGTCCAAACTGATAGGAAATTCCTATTTTAGAGGAACTTCACCAACCTCAACCAATCAATGCTAATCAACGAGGGAATGGTTGCAGACTTGTTACCTCCATTGAACCCTCGAGCCAAAAAATTCAAACCTAACCAAATATATCAGTACCATTCCAATTCACCCGGCCATGATACTGAAGATTGTTGGGCACTTCGTAACCTGATTCAAGACATGATTGAAAGCGGGGAATTGATAAGGGGAAATCAAATTCTAGATCTTCCAGATAACGACACTCTCTGGATCCCCACTGTATGGAACCAGAACACAGTGGCTGTCATATCCTGCAATAGGGAGTCGACTCTCAAACCCTTAGTACTGCCAGGGAAAGGGGTCCAAGAAATGCACAACCCTGTAAAGGTGGCCGCACCTGAGCCTTTGATTTTGCCCTTCAGACCTCAGTATACAATTATCAGTTTGAAGAATGTCCCATGGAACTACGAGAACGATGAAGGCTCCACTTCAAATAACATTATCGTTGTGCCGAAGGACAATCCATTATACCTGCCATAGCAGGTGATCAAACCCTTCATTCGAATCAAAGAAAAGGTGGCTGAAGAGAAAATCAAAGAGTTCCTCAACAAAATGGGACACAATGAAATCAAAGTAGTGCAAAGTTTGAAGGACGCACCTAAACAAGTGTCCATCCTCGACTTGGTCCTATCCTCAGAGGATCATCGCAACATTCTAGTGAAAGTACTAGAAGATGCTCATTTTCCATATATAGTGGATATCGAGAAATTCTGTCACGTGATCGAACACATCTTCAACAACAATGTAATATCCTTCACTGACGATGATATCCCGGTAGAGGGAACGGGCCACCACAAGTCCCTGCATATAGCTGTAATGTCCTCCGAATATGTGATCGGAGGTGTGCTCATCGACGGAGGATCATCCCTCAACATTTGTCCATACGACACTTTAGAAAGAATGAAGATCAATAAGAACCGGATCAAAACTAGTTATGTGGTCATCCGGGCTTTTGACGGATCAGTGGCGCCAAGCTTTGGGAGAAATAAAGCTACCTTTAGAGATTGGCCCACACACTTTCTACGTATCTTTCCAGGTGCTCAACATCGCCACCGAATACAACTTATTGCTAGGCAGACCTTGGATCCATATGGCAGGGGCAGTGCCATCCACCCTCCATCAATAACTCAAGTACATTATCAATGGCAGCCTCATCACAGTGAATGCTGAACCAGAATACCCTGCCTATATACATGGGGACATGTCAGTAATCAGCCTGGATGCGGGGATTGAACCTGCAAGTTTTCAAGCTCTTGAGGTGAGCGATACCCAATATCTACCTATCAGGGCGCCAGCCCTGAAACCAAAAATATCCCCTGAAGTAATGACGATAGGCTAGGAGATGGTATCATTAGGTTTCCAACCTGGAGAAGGGTTAGGAAAGAATCAACAAGGTATCAAGAGCCCGATAGAAATCTCGAGTCAGACGGGGAGAGCAGGTTTGGGATTTTCATCCGGGTCAAGCCGCCGGAACCCATATAAGCATCCTAAGGCTCATGCTTCCACAATCCTACTGCTAAACCTCACTAATGCCGGATGGGTAAAACCAATGAGGAAGATTCCTACGGTGGTGTCCGCCATGATGTTTCCTCCAATTATACCTGTCAACGAAAGAAAAACCCTCAAGCCTGAGGTAGATAGCGAATAGGAAAAAGAAAAGATCCTGTGCGAAGGACGAGACCCATTCTCTAACATGCGGGTTATCCTAAACTATGAGGGTATGAATGACAAGCTCCCAGATAGTGACGACGAGGATCAGACTCAAATTCCTCGCATCAAGACAAAGGGGGGCAATTCAAAGAAAAATCCCGGTTCGATTGTAAAGGATGTTTTCGTCATCATCCGAGAGGAGGCATACGAGCACAATTCCTCGATTCGCCTGGTTCATGAGAATCTAACACTGGATAACTGGAGCAGTGTCCCTTACCTTGGTCGAAAAGGGTAAAGGGGCAGAGAGTACATCTTCCCTTTAATCATACTTTCATTTACTGCTTACTTTTGATTGCACAGCTATAACAGTAACTTTTGTCATGCTTTGCAAATGCCATGTATATTTAAGCAGTTGTATGTATTAAGATGAAAGCATTTTTGTTTTCAGGACTCAAGCATTGGATGTGTGTGTCTCTACTGATAAGATGCCAACTTGTCAAAATGACTACGACTTTGATGTACTGAACTTCGACTTGATGGATATTGATCAAGAGGAGGAAGATGACCTATGAGGTGCCCAAGGAGATCAAAGAATAGGTCGAAGACAAACCAAAATCGAACCTCGACCAAACCACCACTATTAACATAGGAACCTCCGAAAACACCAAAGAAATCCAGATAGGTTTAGACCTCACACCCAATCAAAAAGCCGACCTGATGGAACTCCTAACACAGTACCAGGATGTATTTGCATGATCACTATGAAGACATGATTGACTTGTCTACTGATATTGTCCTCCATCGAATGCCCATCAAGGATGGATTCAAACCAGTCAAACAAAAACTCAGGCGATTGAAACCTGAGTGGAGTCTGAAAGTCAAAGAAGAAGTCGTTAAATAATTCAAAAGCCGGAATCATCATGGTATCAACATACCCAGAGTGGCTGTCAAATATAGTTCCCGTGCCTAAGCCCGGAGTGAAGGTACGAGTTTGCGTGGATTACCGGGATTTGAACAAAGCCTGCCTCAAGGACAATTTCTCGGTACCTTTCATCCACATCCTGATTGATAATACTGTGCAATATGGCATGTATTCCTTCATGGATTGCGTTGCTGGTTATCATCAAATCATGGTTACTGAAGAGAACCGAGAGAAAACAGCTTTCATCACTCCCTGGGGAACCTTCTGCTATAGACGACTATCCTTTGGCCTCATCAATACCAGAGCCACGTATCAACGAGCCATGATGACCCTCCTTCATGACATGATGCACAAAGAGATAAAAGTTTATGTGGATGACATCATCATCAAATCCTGGAGGGAGGATGATCACATCGACCATCTCAGGAAGCTGTTCAACAGGTTACGTAAGTATAACCTCAAGCTGAATCCCGCCAAATGTGCTTTTGGCGTCAAAGCAGGCAAGCTGCTAGGATTTTTAGTAAGCAATCGGGGCATCGAGCTAGACCCTGCCAAGATCAAAGCCATTATTGAAATGCCAGTCCCTCGAACAGAAAAGGAGATACGTAGGTTCCTGGGAAGGATCAACTTCATAAGCCGATTCATTTCCCAACTTACAGTAACCTGTGAACCCATATTCAAGCTATTAAGGAAGAATTCCTCCACTAAATGGAATGAGGACTGTCAACAAGCCTTCCTTGCCATCAAGAAGCAGCTGATCGAAGCATCGGTATTGGTACCCCCAAGGGATAGAGTTCCCTTATTCATGTACCTGTCTGTCAATACCAATGCAATGGGTTGCATATTAGGACAGAAAGATGATAGTAGTAAAGAAAGAGCTATCTACTACATCAGCAAAAGATTCAGCAGTGGTGAACAAAAGTACACCCTGATCGAGAAGACATGTTGTGCATTAGCATGGGTCGCCATGAGGTTGCAACACTATTTGCATGGGCATACGACCTACCTCATATCCCGCATGGATCCACTCAAGTATGTATTTAACAAGCCAATGTTAAATTGTCGACTGTCCAAATGGCAAGTGATCCTACAGCAGTTCGACATTGTCTACATCACTCAAAAGTCAATCAAAGGTCAAGGCATTGCAGACCAATTAGCCGAAGCACCTTCAGGAGGGTTCGAGCCCTTGGAGACATATTTCCCGGATGATGGGATCATGATAATTCAGCAACTCCAGTCTGAGGATACAATCCAACCATGGAAAATATATTTCGACGGAGCGGTAAACATGGAAGGTGCCGGAGCTGGGGCAGTCCTTATTTCTGGTGCAGGAAAGTAGTATCCTGTGGCTACCAAACTTCAATTTGGCAACACCAACAACGCGGCCGAGTATGAAGGCTGTATAATGGGGTTGAAGCTAGCCCAATCCATGTTTATCAAGCACCTACTAGTCTTCGGAGATTCTGAGTTGGTTATCAGACAAACCACCTGCGCGTACCTTACCAAAGAACTGCATTTGCTGCCCTATCATCGGCAGGTCGTCAAAATATCTCGTGAATTTGAAGATATAACCTTCAATCATATACCGCGAGGTAGGAATGACTTCGCTGATGCATTGGCAACGTTGGCTTCGTTAATCCGCATATCCAATATGAGTGGATTTCCCAACATCAAGTTCACAATCCAAAAAGCACTAACATATGGGAATTACATTGGAGAAGTATCAGATTAAATACCTCCTAGCAATCAACCTTGGTATCAAGACATCAAGGAATATCTCCGTGATAGATCCACACCCGCTGGGGCAAGTCAATCCGAGCGAAAGCGGATTCACAAAATGGCCATGAAGTTCTATTTGAGCGGAGATGCACTTTACAAAAGGGATGCTGGAATAGGCCTGTTGAGATGCCTCGACAAAGAGCAAGCACAAAGACTTATGGATGAAATCCACGGTGGAGTCTGTGGTCCACACATGAGCGGTCATCTGCTGGCCAAGAAAATATTAAGAACTGGACATTATTGGATCTCTCTTAAGGCTGACTGCGACGATCATGTTAAGAGATGTTTTCAATGCCAAGTACATGAAAATGCCATCCACGCTCCTCCAAATGAGCTGCACAACATGAGTTCACCATGGCCTTTCTCCATGTGGGGAATGGATGTGATAGGTCCAGTGGAACCAAAAGCCAGCAATGGTCATCGATTCATCTTCACTATGATCGATTACTTCACCAAATGGGTTGAAGCAGCCTCCTTTCCCAAAGTCACAAAAGAGGTCATCATTAGTTTCATCAGAAACAATGTTGTATATCGATATGGACAACCGGAGGTGATCGTATCAGACAATGCCAAGAACCTGAACAGTCAAATGATGAAAGAATTGTGCAGTAAGTTCCACATCAAGCATCTCAATTCTGTCATCTATCGGCCCAAGATGAATGGTGCGATCGAAGCGGCCAATAAAAACATCAAGAAGATCATGCAGAAAATGTCCGCCAATCACAAGGAATGGCCTGACCTGCTGCCTCTCACCCTGTTAGCATACAGGACGTCAATGCGCACCTCTACTGGGGCTACCCCCTATTCATTGGTCTATGGCATGGAGGCAGTCCTTCCTATAAAAGTAGAGATGGAATCCTTGCGAGTTATGATCGACGCTCAGGTAGACGAAGATTAGTGGTTGCAAGACCGATATCATCAACTGTCCCTGATAGATGAAAAGAGGGCTACAACCATTTTCCACGGACAGTTATACCAGCAAAGGATCGCCAGATCCTACAACAAAAAGTTCTGAATCCGGTAATTCAAAGAAAATGACTTGGTGCTAAAGAAAGTCCTAGCCAATCAGGATGAAGCCAATGGAAAGTTCGCCCTAAATTGGGAAGGCCCTTTCATTGTCAAGGAGGTGTTGACAGGGGGAGCTATCAGACTGCAAGAAATGGATGGGAAAATTTTTTCCCAACTCATCAATTTAGACGCCATCAAAAGGTACTATGTCTGAGACACATGCATACCAGCATCCGGGTCCTACGGATCAAATCAGGTTCAATTTTTCACTAGAAAGCCAGAACTACAAATGACCTAATCTCCCTACACCAGGGAGTACGTAGGCAGCCATTTCTGGTGCGGTCAAACCAAATAAAAAACTCAAAAACTCATCAAACCAAACTCAAAAACCCAAGATAAATAATTTTCAAACCTCTCTCCAACCAAACAACCTGAACTACGAATGACCTGATCTCCCTCAACCCGGGAGTACGTAGGCAGCCACTTACGGCGCTGTTTGACCTTCAAGAAAAAATAAAAACCCCAAGACACCGAAGACATGCAAAAGCTAAATCCTATCAAGCTATCTTGATCAACAGGCCCATCTGAGATACTCCCGGACATCTCAACTATCAGTCCATCAAGGAGAAGCTCAAGATACATCTACAACTGCGAGTCATGAAAGAAGTGGTAATCACTCAGCAATGACAGTACATATCCAATCAGGGAAGTGAATCAAAACTATATTTCTCTGATATATAACACTGTTTGATATATATATAATGCCCTGTACATGATAAAAATGGCTGATCTAGTCTGTGCAGGAAAAATAAAGCTAATCTATGGACCCAAGGATAAGCGGGCCAGCAATGCCAGCATGGCATCTCTCTCTGAAGATGGGGGAGCAGCTGTAAGTGCAATCCCCTCAGCCTCCATACGGCTCAATACCTCCACGATCATCTGCAAGGTGGTGCTGTGGTCATCAATGTACGCACTCATCTCGGTGACCAAACCATGAGTGTAAGATCGAAAAGTAGTACTATCAGCAATGTGGAAATCACGGGAAGCTATAGCCTCATCCCTCTCCGAAAAGGCTGCATCCCGAGCAACCCAAGTCTCCTCGATCTCAACATATGCTGCATCCCTGGTCGAGCGGATCTCATCTTGCTCTATAATAGCTGTATCTCTGGCAGATCAGATCTCCTCTCGCTCAATTAATCTAGCATCCAAAGCGGCCCTGAGCCCATCTCTCTCCGCCAAAGCTAAATCTCTGCCAGACAAGGCAGTCAACATCTGCGCTCTAGCCAAGTCTCGCTCAAAGGTCATCCTAAATAGTGAGTCCGCTAAAGCCGGATCTGTCCCGACAGGAATGGTCGGGGGATCACTAACTAATGTTGTGGTCAAACCAATGAACAACTCATCCTCGATAGGAGAATCCGGATCCTCCATGGGCTCCTCCTCATCCGAATCTACTATAGGAGCTGCCTGAGGCTCTGATGTTGCTGCTGTGTCTGCCTCCAACCAGGCAGAATACTTCGGAGAACGGCCCAGATGGCTACCAGAGAAATCAGCCCTCTCTCGATGAGTCCAACACTCATATACTATAACTAAGTCGACGGATGACATAGACGAAGCCGACATCCTCTGATCAGTAGCCCCCTCAAATCGTTGCAAACTCTGGAACTGGTCGAACTGTTCCATCACTGCTAAGGGATGATAAGTAGTCACTCTCATCAATCCTTCAGGGGCAAGTAATCCATACCTAGATGCATGGGTGATAAAGCTATATAGGGACGCTAGCCCTGAACATGTCAAAATCGCGAACGGATGCTCAATATTCGACAAAAATGCAGACCATGACTCCGCATCAATGCACTCCGCAGGCTGAAAGGAGTAAACTATGGATGTCTGGTGAGTGAAGCAAAAACCCCAAGGCCTGAAGAATCCAATCGGTCGTATATGGGACATCATCCATATATACAGCAAGACCGAACTACCTTGAAAAACCCCCTCAGGATGGGTACTGCAATGGGTGGCTGACCTCAGTGTCTCTGCCAATATCATAGGGATGATGGTACTACATTGTCTAAGGGCCCTAACCACAACGACTAATCCCACATCCAGACATATGCCACAATGCACATCAGCAGAATATCTATCCTGGCTAAATGCCACACCTCTGCTGAAATAACAAAATCCCCGGTATGTCGATCGTAGCTATCAAGCTCACCTGAAATGATCTATCAAGAAGTCAATAGAGATCACACACCCAGAAACGATCTCATCCCTCACTACGCTCTGGCAAAGACCTGGACAAAGTCTTCAAATCACCTTAGAAAAGGTGTGGTAAGCCTAAAACCTGTGGTTTATCAGTGCTCTATGCATCTCTAAGTCCTAAAACATGCATGGGTCAGTCAAAAATACCTAGTAAAGTCAAAATTGCATGTGTTTCAAAAGATAAAACTTAAAAACATGCATGGGTCAGTTAGAAATCCTAGTAGAGTCAAAATTGCATATTTATTAAATACTCCATCTGCGGCACCCCAGGGTGGGTCCCACTCCCTTGGGCTCAGCTCGGTTCGGGTCAAAATGGAGTTTATAGGTACTGCCAAGTCAAATCTAAAGAAAAATCGCTACGCGATTGAGCGGTTTGTCCTGAAAATCGTTAATATTCATCTCGGAGCCATGTTCGAGGTCCATTAATGAAAACTGTTGAAAAACTGTCGAGAAAAACTAGCATCAAACTGCCAAAAATCAACATTGTTGAAGTTCGGGTACAGACCGAAGTCCAGTTCAGCCGTTGGTTTCACTCCAGCGAAGTTCGGGTACAGACCGAAGTCCAGTTCAGTCGTTGGTTTCACTCTAACGAAGTTCGGGTACAGACCGAAGTCCAATTAAGCCGTTGGTTTCACTCCATCAAAGTTCGGGTATAGACCGAAGTCCAATTAAGCCGTTGGTTTCACTCTAGCGAAGTTCAGGTACAGACCGAAGTCCAGTTCAGCCATTGGTTTCACTCTAGCAAAGTTTGGGTAAAGACCAAAGTCCAGTTCAGCCGTTAGTTTCACTCCAGCGAAGTTCGGGTACAGACTGAAGTTCAATTTAACCGGTTGCTCAGCCCCAACAAAGCATCGGGAGTGATCCGCTGACGGAGGCAATTTTAGTAATCCATCGGCAATGATGGAATCTGTTATACACATCCTCAAAAGAGAATAAGGTGAAAGATTGGATATTCATCTCCCTACTGCAAGCTGCCAAGGGAAACCTATCATCCGGATAAGCATTTGAAGATCCCAGCAAGGTGACTCGATACCTGAGGGATAACCCTGTAAGAGGAGCCTTCAAAAACGTATAACAGCGTTAGCCAAGAGGAAATTTGCCTCAGGATGGCTGACCTCAGTGTCTCTGCCAATATCATAGGGATGATGGTACTACATTGTCTAAGGGCCCTAACCACAACGACTAATCCCACATCCAGACATATGCCACAATGCACATCAGCAGAATATCTATCCTGGCTAAGTGCCACACCTCTGCTGAAATAACAAAATCCCCGGTATGTCGATCGTAGCTATCAAGCTCACCGAAATGATCTATCAAGCAGTCAATAGAGATCACACACCCAGAAACGATCTCATCCCTCACTACGCTCTGGCAAAGACCTGGACAAAGTCTCCAAATCACCTTAGAAAAGGTGTGGTATGCCTAAAACCTGTGGTTTATCAGTGCTCTATGCATCTCTAAGTCCTAAAATATGCATGGGTCAGTCAAAAATACCTAGTAAAGTCAAAATTGCATGTGTTTCAAAAGATAAAACTTAAAAACATGCATGGGTCAGTTAAAAATCCTAGTAGAGTCAAAATTGCATGTTTATTAAATACTCCATCTGCGGCACCCCAGGGTGGGTCCCACTCCCTTGGGCTCAGCTCGGTTCGGGTCAAAATGGAGTTTATAGGTACTGCTAAGTCAAATCTGAAGAAAAATCGCTACGCGATTGAGCGGTTTGTCCTGAAAATCGTTAATATTCATCTCGGAGCCATGTTCGAGGTCCATTAATGAAAACTGTTGAAAAACTGTCGAGAAAAATAGCATCAAACAGCCAAAAATCAACATTATTAAAGTTCGGGTACAGACCGAAGTCCAGTTCAGCTGTTGGTTTCACTCCAACGAAGTTCGGGTACAGACCGAAGTCCAATTAAGCCGTTGGTTTCACTCCATCAAAGTTCGGGTATAGACCGAAGTCCAGTCAAGCTGTTGGTTTCACTCTAGCGAAGTTCGGGTACAGACCGAAGTCCAGTTCAGCCATTGGTTTCACTCTAGCAAAGTTTGGGTAAAGACCGAAGTCCAGTTCAGCCGTTAGTTTCACTCCAGCGAAGTTCGGGTACAGACTGAAGTTCAATTTAACCGGTTGCTCATCCCCAACAAAGCATCGGGAGTGATCCGGTGACGGAGGCTATTTTAGTAATCCATCGGCAATGATGGAATCTGTTATACACATCCTCAAAAGAGAATGAGGTGAAAGATTGGATATTCATCTCCCTACTGCAAGCTGCCAAGGGAAACCTATCATCCGGATAAGCATCTGAAGATCCCAGCAAGGTGACTCGATACCTGAGGGATAACCCTGTAAGAGGAGCCTTCAAAAACGTATAACAGCGTTAGCCAAGAGGAAATCTGCCCCCTGACAATGCTGACAGATGCGGGAAACCATGGATTTCAAACCATGGTAACATCAACATAATAGCATCCCTATCAGAGTCAAACAAACTATCTTGAATCACGTCATTCCTAGCAAAAAGTGATAAGAATAGTTCGCGATAGCCTACCAATAGTATCAAGGGCTGCCCATGACAACGTTATCCCCAACAAATGGATGACTGTAAACAACCAAGAGTAACCCCTTTCCACTCAAAGACACCCAGCCTTCATAGCATCTCTAGCATTTATCTTATTTCCAGTGTCTACTAATCTTTATCCTGTCCATTCCACTACATTGCATGGACATGATAAAGAGGGGCATCTGCAGACACTCAAAATTTTCCTTGCCCCAATACTAACACTGTAGGAGGGCAAATTCGTCGATCAAATCAACCCCAGTACCGATACTCGGCTTCCAATCAAAACCCGACCCCCAATGCCGGTCATCTAGTTCAAATCCGATCCCCAATATCGGTAAACCTAAATTCAATCTCCCAATATCGATAAACCTAAATCCGATCCCCAATATCGGTAAACCTAAATTCGATCCCCAATATCGGTAAACCTAAATCCGATCCCCAATATCGGTCAATCAACTCAAATCCGATTCCTAATATCGGTCAATCAACTCAAATCAGGTCACCAATACCGGTCCTTCACATCAAATCAACTCCGATCTCCAATCGGACGGCCAGATCATCCCCGATCTCAATATCGGGCCATCAAATCAACTCTGATCTCCAATCGGACCGTCAGATCATCCCCAATCTCAATATCGGGCCATCAAATCAACTCCAATCTCCAATTGGACCGTCAGATCATCCCCGATCTCAATATCGGGCCATCAAATCAACTTTGATCTCCAATCGGACCGTCAGATAAATCCTGATCTCAATATCGGGCCATTAAATCAACTCCGATCTCCAATTGGACCGTCAGATAAACCCCGATCTCAATATCGGGCCATCAAATCAACTCCAATCTCCAATCGGACAGGCAGATCATCCCCGATCTCAATATCGGGCCATCAAATCAACTCTGATTTTTAATTGGACCGTCAGATCATCTCCGATCTCAATATCGGGCCATCAAATCAACTCCGATCTCCAATCGGACGGTCAGATCATCCCCGATCTCAATATCGGGTCGTCAAATCAACTCCAATCTCCAATCGGACAGTCAGATCAACCCCGATCTCAATATCGGGCCCTCAAATCAACTTCGATCTCCAATCGAACCGTCAAATCATCTTCAATCTCAATATCAGGCCATCAAATCAACTCTAATCTCCAATCGAACCGTCAGATCAACCCCGATCTCAATATCGGGCCATCAAATCAACTCCGATCTCCAATCAGACCGTTAGCTCATCCCCGATCTCAATATCGGGCCATCAAATCAATTTTGATCTCCAATCGGACCGTTAGATCAACCCCGATCTCAATATCGGGTCATCAAATCAACTCCGATCTCCAATCGGACCGTCAGATAAACCCCGTATCTTAATATCGGGCCATTAAATCAACTCCGATCTCCAATTGGACCGTTAAATAAACCCCGATCTCAATATCGGGCCATCAAATCAACTCTAATCTCTAATCGGACAGTCAGATCGTCCCCGATCTCAATATCGGGCCATCAAATCAACTCTGATTTTCAATCGGACCGTCAGATCATCCCCGATCTCAATATTGGGCCATCAAATCAACTCCGATCTCTAATCGGACGGTCAAATCATTCCCGATCTCAATATCGGGCCATCAAATTAACTTCCGATCTTCAATCGGACCGTCAGATCAACCCCGATCTCAATATCGGGCCCTCAAATCAACTCCGATCTCCAATCGAACCGTCAGATCATCTTCGATCTCAATATCGGGCCATCAAATCAACTCCAATCTCCAATCGAACCGTCAGATCAACCCCAATCTCAATATCGGGCCATCAAATCAACTCCGATCTCTAATCGGACCGTCAGATCATCTCCGATCTTAATATCGCGCCATCAAATCAACTTCGATCTCCAATCGGACCGTCAGATCAACCCCGATCTCAATATCGGGCCATCAAATCAACTTCCGATCTCCAATCAGACTGTCAGATCAACCCTAGGTCTCAATATCGGGCCATCAAATCAACTCCTGATCTCCAATCGGACCGTCATATCATCCCCGATCTCAATATCGGGCCATCAAATCAACTCCGATATCCAATCGGACCTTCAGATCATTCTCGATCTCAATATCGAGCCATCAAATCAACTCTGATCTCCAATCGAACCGTCAGATCAACCCCAATCTCAATATCGAGCTGTCAGCTCAAACCCGATCACCAATATCGGGACAACCACCCGATCAATCATATCGGGATGTCAACTCAGCCCCGACAGCAACCCGGGAAGTCAGGACAACCTCAGGCACAAACCTAAAGCATCACAACACCTCCAGAAGAAAACCTGGAATGACCACGTCAGCTTCAGATGCAACACTGAGGACGAATAGACTCGAATGAGATCCAAATCTTGGAAATAAGTCCCGGAAGTTGACCAAAGGTCGTGCCGACACTACAGGTAGCCCCGAGAGGGGCAAAACGATCATTTTACCAACTCTCAGCCGATTCGGTCAAATTCAAGCCGAATTGATGCCAACAAGGTTAGAACGAATCATAACGACGATCCTGAGTGCAAACAGCACAAGACAACTCAACGGATAAACTGCAGGGAATCGAAGACCTGGCTATAAACCCGTCTTCTTGGACCCAAAAAATGTTTTATCCCATGTCATTGTGACACTCTTGGATAGGGCTTTCCGAAAAGGTATCGCACGCCTCAAACGGACGCTCCGATCATAAGTTAGAAAGTTTCGACTTCGACTGCGCGTTGTTCAAAGTGAACGTACTTTGAGACGATAGAACCCAACACCGTTGGCCCCACCAGGGGAGCTGCACCTTTACCTGTGGCTGTCGCAGGTAAAGTGGAGGCTCCCTGGCCTATAAATAAACGTGCACCCCCCTCATTTTAAAAAAATCCGAAACGCAGCAAACCTCTGCCTGTTTATTTTTTTAACTTTTTCACCTCTTCCAAACCCAAATATTTTCACTCTAACACGTAGATATACCTATATACTACCACATATCAGAAAATAACTGGTAGATTTGGACGTATAGAGCCTACGATTTGGTAAAAAGCCCGTGTAGCAGTCCATTGTAAGTATTTTCATGATTAGAAAGTGAATATTACTTCTTCGTACTTTTATACACTTGCATGTTAAGTTTCGTTTTCTAAAAATGCCCAGAACTTAGTTTCATGGTCGTTTTCGTCAAAATTTGGTACATTTTTGTACATAAACTGATTTTCTGGCATTTCTACAACTCGGATTGACTATCCGTCAGCTCCAGCAGCTTCAATGCACTAAACTCTTCGTTCTAGCAACTTCGCCGGATTGGGTTATCTTCCTAGTCCGGGTTTGGCCCTTTTTTGTATATATTTAACTGTATATGTACTAACATTTTAATTTTGTCAAGCCCGGATGTCAAATCCGAGGTAGTTTACCGCTTTTATATATATTTACGCATATATAAGCGATTTTCACCATCACTGGGTTCTCTTCCCAGTCTTGGTTGACTATATTTCTGTCTATATATATATATATATATATATATATATATATATATTTCAATTCCAGTCCGGGCACCGGCGTGAAAATCCATCGCCCATTATACTGTTTTTGCACTCTTCGCCATACTGGGTGATCTCCCCAGTCACTGGTTGACTACTTTTCTGCAATTTACATTCCAGTCTGGCCTGGACTATTTCGTGGCCTTTATACTATTTTTGCACACTTCACCATTACTGGGTTATCTTCCCAATACCTGGTTGACTAATTTTCTGTACATTTACATTTCAATTCGGCCTGGATCATTCTGTGGCCTTTTTACTGCTTTTATATATATTTATGCATATATAAGCAGTCTTCACCACCACTAGGTTCTCTTCCCGGTTTTGGTTGACTACGTTTCTGTCAATATATATATATATATATTTTTTAATTTCAGTCCGGGCACCGGCGTGAAAACCCATCGCCCTTTATAGCTTTTATATATAACTGTATATATATATATATATATACATACTGCTTTACTCGCTTTCTATTCAACTGCTTCTTTAAATATTCATTTTATATGAATTGGCACTGACATATCTGCGGGCGGACTAGATTTATTTAAATCTCTCTAATTCTAGTTTTCAAACGGTTCAAAACCTCCGGACTGAACCGGGAAGCTAGAATGGTTGAGATTTTTTTAAATCTAGCTTTCTTTCTAGTTTCAGCTTCAAAAGCAAGCTCGCGTCCCTTTGATCGCTATCTAGTGGGAACGAGACGCTTCGGCCGTACGGACCGGGATTTACTGAATGAATTCTCAGTTCTGGTAATATTGGGTATTTACCTATTTTTGTACAAATTTAAACTGTACAGGTTTTGGCTATTCATATGTGAGCTTAGGAATTGTGGGATTCATGATCAAACTGATCAGAATCTGATTCCCACGATGGACAAACTCCGATTTACAAATGTACCCTGCCAGTTTTTCTATAGAAATGTATATATAAACAGACCTTAAAATGGTTATCCGGATTTAAGGTCTCAATATAATGAAAAAAATATGGATTGCCGTGTCAGAGTCCCTCCAATGGTTTTCATGCCCATGAGAAGACCGACACTTGTATATTTTTGTGGTCGAGGATGCTTCGCAGCCCGACAAATCACCATTCACATGCAGCCTTAAGGCTATAAAGATAAAATTGAAAGTAGCGATACGCTTCAATTCCTATGTCAGCGTAAGGGTTTGATAAACCAGCTTTCAAAACATCATTTTCAATTAAATCAAAAAAAAATCTTTTGAAAAAATCAAATTAAATGCTTTTGCAAATCAAATCAAAAATTAATTTTCAAATCAAATCAAAAACTGATTTTCAAATCAAATCAAACCCTTCGTATATAGGTTCAACGAAGCCGGTCAAAGCTTTCAATCAATCAAACATAGGCCCAATTTTTTAAAACAACATTCACTCACACATTTCAATTCTAAGGAAAATATTAAAAAGATGCGGTACCGTATTTACACGGGAGTTGTGGGGTGCCTAGCACCTTCCCCACACTTAACCAAACCCCCGAGCTCAAACTTTGTTTTCAAAAGATCAAGTTTCGACAGTGTCCAACAATTGGGCCTCTTTCAAATAAAACTCGGTTAAGTTGATACAACCATTTTTCAAATCTACCAACTGGCGACTCTGTAAACGTTCAAATCGTCGACATGATACATGATGGCCTTTTTCCTAAAAAAACCCTTCAAAACCTTTTTTCTAAATAAAAAGAGTGAGGGTAGAGAGAACTTAGGAAAAGAGATTAAAAGATCCAGGTTGTGATCCGACCCCCGGATTTTTTAAACCGACGTCGACACTAACACTACTAAGAATTCTGATATTTTGTGATATAGACTATGTAAATGTTATTATGTATGCTATGCCTAAAGAAAGAGAAGAAAGTTGACAAAATAAAGTTACAAAATTTTGAAAATGGGGGGAGGGGATTGTTGGATATTTTCAAAACCTGTTATTATATAATAAATATATTATATTGTTTTAACAACTAACAAATGCATTGACTTAATGGGAAATGTGTGATTACTAGTTTGAACATGTGTAATGTTGAACCGATGCAGTGATTCAACTTGGTTCACTAGTTTGAATCGGTGTGATTACTAGTTTGAACGGGTGTAACATTGAACCAGTGCAATAGTTTGATTTAGGTCACTAGTTTGAATCAGTGTGGCCCTAGAAAGGGTGCACTTGGTTCATATATTTTCAAATTGAAAAGGTGTCTTTTCAAATTGAAAATGTGTCTTTTCAAAGGGGTGTTTGAAATCTTATAAATGGATTAGAAAACTTTCCTTTGGGATAACAATTCATTCACAACAAATAAATGCATAATTCTTTTAAAAGAATTTTATTGTTATTATTTTTTTCTCTATTAAATTATAGTTTTGAATTAAATAATGTCCTGCACATAGTATTCAATACATATTAATTTCTGGGCCTGTATGAGAGACGGATTCGTTGTAATACTGTCTTAAGGAGAAAGTGGATTTTCATTCGATCCAATGTACTACGACAAAAGTTCCAACAATATATATATATATATATATATATATATATATATATATATATATATATAGGACGGATCTAAAGCATTCTTCTTAAATAACACTCTCTCTTAAATAACACTTCTTTATTAAAACTACGTTGTTTTGGAAATTCTTTTAAAAAATAAGTGGGGCCGCAAATGACATTTTTATAAATAAAAGAAAAACAAGTGGAGCCACTTTATTTTAATATTATTTTATTTTTTAAAAGAATCTCCAAAACGATGTAATTTTAATAAAGGAGTGCTATTTAAGAGGAGTATTTTAAATCGGTTGTGTGTGTGTGTATATATATATATATATATATATATATATAGAGAGAGAGAGAGAGAGAGAGAGAGAGAGAGAGAGAGAGAGAGAGAGAGAGAGAGAGAGAATGAATGCAGAGAATTAGAGACTAGTAAAATGACGGCAAAAAAGCAACATCTTAACTAATTTATTTTAGTGGGCTATAATAATAGTAAATTTAAGATCTAAAAAATGGCTTGACTTATATTAGACTGATAACCATTTGGTTTCAATTCACATAACTCATATTAAAAATATGTTATATAATTTTAATTATTAATGGAATTATAACCATTTTTATAACTCATTAAACAAAATTCGTTTTTTGCCAAGTCTTAGTGTAAGTAAGAAAAAGTAAAATCATATCAAGTTGAGTAAAAATGACTTAATTTTTTACTTATATATGACTTATAAGTTCTTTTTAAAGAGTAAAAATTTCTTTTCAAAAATGATATATTAGTCATTCTAAATAAATTGATTTAGTCAACACTCTGTTTATGAGTTTGAGATGGAAAAGAAAAGAATGAAGAACTTAATTTGTAATAGAAAACTTGTTTGTTTCCTTTGATGTTGTTACTAAGTTTATAAAAAAAATGAAAAGAAAACCTAAGTTTTAAATTAAAGTTACTAATACGCTCATATTAGTTTTATTATGTTTCTAATCTAAAGGTTGTAATATGAATTATAAAATGGGAAAAAATAATCTAAGACATGTCTTAGTCTAACTTGACTAAGGCTACTTAGTAAAATCTTAGTAAAACGACGTCGTTTTATCTCATAGGGTTAAGTTTTTTATTTTTGAATTTTATATTAAAAAAAATTTAATTATAGATTTTATACAAAATTACGTTATTTTGTTAAGTAGTCTTAACCAAATTTGACTAAAGCATACCATAGATATTTCCCATATTTTTGACTAAAGCATGCCTTAAATTACCTTTGTCCATATTTTATATGATCTATGTTATTTAATTTTTTTCCGTCCAAATCTATCCACTTTTGGAGGACAAAGTTTTGCAAGATAAGTGACTACATTTTTCGTTCATTTTTTTTCTTTTTTGTTCATTAAAAAACTAAGTAACAAAGAATTTTGACCCAAAACTTGATTATTTTATCCATTTCTTTTCATTCTTTTTTGTCCATTTTAAAATGAGTAACATAATGCAAATATAATAACTAATTTATCCTGTCTTCTCCTTTTCTTTTCTTTTTCTCTCCTCCCTTTCCTCTTGCAAAAGCAAAACCAATCTATTTTCTCTCCCCTCAGTTAACCTATCGCAACTTATATTTCTCCTCGTCAAATTATAACTTTTATTTTTATTTTTATTATAGATGATATGTTTAGAGAATATGTCTAGTATTTTAATGATTCATTTTATTTTTTTGTTAATATTGTAATAATGATTCTTATTGAATCAATGTTTTATTTTTTATAATTAATTTCTTTTTTTAGTAATTATTACAATTTATAAGTCACTATTAACCAAACACTTGCTCAATTTATTTTATTTTAATTTAAAACTTATAAATGGGTGTCTTACATATAAGTCACAAGTTAAATTGACTCATAAATTATTTTAAAATTAAACTCATAAATCATTTTAAAATAAATTATTAGCGAATGGGCCCTTAGGCGAATGCAAAAGAAACATAGAAAATTAATAGGATCGTCACTTGGGTCGTTCAAACCAGAATCTCGATCGTTCGACTTATTAAAGCCTCAATCAAATATTATTTAGGAGTGAGTCGAGTCGAGTTTGAATAAAAATTCAAGTCCCAAGTAAAATTTAAGTCGAACTTAGTTAATAGGTTGTTCAACCTAATTATAGGTTCGACTGAATTATAGTGTCAAAAACGTACAGAATATAGACTATGTATGTTAATTATTACATATTTATTCTCTCAATTTATATATAGTAAAATTGAGTACCATATTTTCTTTTAAATGGTTAATTTATTATTTTCATAATAAAATCTAATAATTACATGAAAAAAGATCGAGATTAAATGTTAAAAATAATAAATACTAGTGTATTTATAAATTAGCTCATTTATGTTAATAACTTCAATTCAATTAATATAAAAAAATGATGTGTCAAATATTTTAAATTAGTTACTTTATATTCTATTTTTTTGGTTTAAGAGTCGATCTTAATAATATTATATTTTAGATGGGGGCTAGTTGCACCCCTTAATTTTCCATTCACACCACATAGTTCACCAAAAAAAATTAGGCTAATAAATACCCCATGACGTGAACATTTGCTCAACTCCCTCCTTCCCCACTATTCTTCTCTCTTGCTCTCTATTTCCTCTCTCTCCCCCACTACCACCACATTGTATCAATGGACGACGACGATTACCAGGTCGATCCAAACTATGGTGTAAGACCCCGAATTTTATGAAATAGAAGTATTCAATTTTTTATAATTATTATTCTATTCAATAAATGGTTAATTTGATAAATCTGATAAGTTAAGGGTGATATGTGCAAAATTTTCAAAGTAAGCAAGTGGTTATAAAATATTTGTTTGGTCAGAGAATATTCTTTTTGTCGGAGAATATTTGTACGACGGCGCAGTCATTGGTGGACCTCACAACGGAATAACTGTCGAATATAGAAAACGACAGAAATAACCTTTTTATAAATATAACGGTAAAAATGTTACCGTTAAACTGTTGAAATACCCGGTGATAAAAATACAGTAATACGCATTGTTGCACAGTAGCACACAATTTTGCACAGTATTTCAAATTATTGATTATTACGTAAGAAGGCACTCATTCAATAATTGTTACAGTAATTACTGTTCAATATTTTATATTATTGATTCAATAATTACTGTTCAATATTTTATATTATTGATTCAATAACTACTACGCTGATATTTTATATTATTGATTCAACAATTGCTACCGTTGATATTTTATATTATTGATTCAATAATTGTCACAGTAACCACTACACAGTATTTCACATTATCAAATCAATAATTCATATTATTGGAATAATATTATTAGACAACATTATTGATAATGTCTAGGAAGTTCTGTCTAGGAAAGGGGTTAGTTAATCTAATTGCGCGCCAGTAAGGAGAAATCTTTATCGGAAAGCCCCCTCTTTCCTGAGAACGACCTGTTTGTCATTATTGTGATTCTGTAATATTAATTGTGAATAATAATTAACTATTGATAAAAATGATAAGTAAATATTTATTCAATTGGGATATAAATGGAGGAATTTTTAGCGAAAGAGACAATTGTTGAAAATTGATATTTTATCTTTTCTGATAAAATAATTCATTCAAATATATTATTATAATATTACATTATAAGTGTATAATGTGACAATATAATAATATAATTTTATAATTAAGATGATAATATTTTTATAATAAATTCATTGTATATGAATAAATAAGGTGGAAGAGATAAAATGAAATTAAAAATTCTTTTTAATAATTATAAATGTTTTAATATATATATATATATATATATATAATGTGTTTAAAGTGGGTGGGAGAAATGTCCTTTGTGGTGGGCGAAAGTTTCAAAATTTTAGTGCTGATGGCTTCTTTCTAAAAATTATAGCCTGCAAGTTCATTTGTATGTAAATTTGGGTCATTTTTCGTTTGGAATGTAGAAAATCTTTCTTTTACAAAGTTGTAGAGAATTAAATTTAATATAGCATGGACATAAGGTTCGTATTTTTTTGATAAATAGGCTATTTATCATGAATTATTGAAGTTTCTAAATATTGTTTAAATTTAAAATATGTGTGGGCCCCACTTATCCTTTTGGATTGTGAAATGCTGATTTTTGGTTTGGCCAAAGTTGGTGTGCTGCACTTTTTCAAAAATGTAAGACTTAAAAATTCATCCGTGGTTTCATTAGTCAATTTTGGTGTTCTGGCATTTTCCTATAAATAGGGTGCTTAGTTAGAAATGAAAATCACACCAGAATCAGAAAAATTTCTCTCTATAGTATCAAACATATTTCTTATGAGTGTTTAAATATTTTGAGTGTTGATAACAGTGCAAGTTTTCATCAGCATAATATCCGATATTCTAGTCAAATTCAGTATTCTACTGAGGTAAGGGATGTTATTATGTTTCGTAAAGGAGGTTATTTTTCGTAAATGATATTATTTTCATAAATGATATTATTTTCGTAAAAGATATTTTGATAAAAGATATTTTGATAAAGGATGTGATTTTATACTCGTAAGGGGTATTATTGCTTTCGTATTTGTAAGGGATATTATTTTTCTTGTAAATGATATTATTTTTCTCGTAAAGGATGTTGTTTTCATTCAATATTCGTAAGGAATATTATTTTCTTCCATACTCTATAGTATGTAAGTAATAATATTTCATTTCAGATTCCTAAATTTAAACTTACTGTGGTAAGTATTGCTTTTATAATTCCTGAAATGGTTAGAAATTCCTTGAGTTTTGCGCTTCATTAAATATCATTTCACCGAAATATTGGTCTGAACTTTATTATGCAAATTTTACCTTTTCATGTCGGAGTTACTATTCACGAATTATTATTCACGAGTTACTATTCATGAGTTACTATTCACAGGATACTATTCACGGGAAAAAAATATAATATATATATTTTTTTCTGTCCAAATTATCTTTAATTTATGAATCTTACTCATGAAATTAGATCCATGTTTTGATTATATTGTTCTTATTGTCATATATAACATTTTTATAATCATGGTGATGAAAGTTCTCTTTGACTTGAGTGTAAAGATGGGTAGATTATTGGTATGACCATGACTATGGGTTCTCTTTGGCCAGTAGTGCAAAGATGAATTGTTAACTGGTATGATCATGACCATCGAGTTTACAATTGAATATTTTAGCTTAAGTGCAAAGGTGAATTGATCAACATGGTTATAAATGTTGTTTCTATAAATTCTGAAATGATTATATATTTCTTTGAGATTTGAATATTTTTGGCCTGTAGTGCAAAGATGAGTTGTTGATTTATGAATATCTTTGGCTTGAAGTGCAAAGATGAACTATTGATGAATATCTTTGGCCTGTAATGTAAAGATGAGCGGTTGATTTGTGAATATCTTTGGCCTGTAGTGCAAAGATGAACTATTGATGAATATCTTTAACCTGTAGTGCAAAGATGAATGATTAATTATTGAATATCTTTGGCCCGTAGTGCAAAGATGAATTGATTAACATGATTATGAACAGGAACTGTGATTTGGTATAACCATGATCTTTGGTGTTTCAGGTAAAGACAGGTGATGAAAGTTATCTTCGTCCTGGGTGCGAAGAGGAATTTAGCAACACGATTATGATTATGAATTATTCACATGATTGTGGACAGGAACTGTTGATTGATGTTACAGGGATAAAATATTGTTGGTGGACTTTTAACATGGAAAAGATAATCGACATTATGGTCTATTTGACTCTTCTAATGGATTGTTCGTTCCGCTGCAACTATGGTTGAAAAATTCTATCATCTATCATATATTCTAAATCTCTGAGTTATTACTTACGAATGCTATTGATAATTTGATTATTTTTAGTCATAATATTATTTACTGGACTATTTGTGCTGACCCTTTTGCTTCACAATTCTTTTTAGGTAATAAGAGTGTAGCTGGGTCGAGCGGGAATAACAGAAAATAGAACGATGGTCTATAACTGTTGAAGTCTCCCATAAAACAATATGAAAATAATTGTATTGAGAACTTTAAATTCGTCGTATTTTATACGACATTTAACAGTTGATTTTGGTGTCCCGACTTAGGTGAGGTGAACCCGTCTTTGGAAGGGTGTGTTGCCACTATCATATAAGATATCTAACCACATACAATTTCATGTTATTATAAGACATGGTTGTACGCATCCACTTGCTGATTATATCTATAAGCACTATATATATAATCTTGGAGTATGGTTGGAATACAATTCTCAGTTTGAAACAATTGAGATAATTATATGGCAAGAGAATACGCATCATTGGAATGAACATGATAGTAATCTTCTCGTTCTTCTTTGGGGTCTATTGGGTTAACTATGGTTAATTCTCAAGTCTATGATATCTATTATAACTTAGATGCATGGCTTTCATGTACGAAGGTTTTCTCGAATATTTTTCAAATATTTTAATTCCTAAAATAGTTATTGACTGTACCTTTATGTAACGTATCATTGATAAGAAGTGTGGGTACTGTATTCGTATTAAAATTCACACTTTATGTGTGATCGTATTGTGTACGACAATTGAATATAAAAAATTTATATTTGGATTCTGTACCATGTATTTCTTGGCGACTCAGAATAGGTGGGTTATGTATTGAACATATTTTGGGGGCGTCACATATGGAGACTTCATCGACGAAGAGATGGAGTATACAGAAGAGATGGAATACCCAAAAGACCTGGTAAGTTCCATCCTTCATCTTCGTCTTCTCTGGTTTGAAATCCCTCCGGTCTTAAAAATGTGGTCTGATCATCACCATGCAAGTTCCTCAGGATGGAGAGAGTTGTTTTATTCAAGGATGGAGAAGTTCAAAATGCTTACCTCTTCCACCAATTGCGAACAACAACTGTTGAGTTTATCGATTGATACAAGTGTTTAGTTCTTATTTATTTACCTTACTTTTGTTGTTGAATGCTTAGACTTTAATGTCCAGTTCATGTAAAAACTTAATTCTCAGTTTATGTAAAGGGTTTTTGCTCAATTTTTGTTGTTCTACTGTGTTTGGGGTGTCTTTGACTTTTTTTAAAAAATATGAAAAATGGGTGTACTCAGAATCATATGATTTTTAATGAGATTTTTTAATTATAGGGTGTGAATGGGAAAATGAGGGATGCAACTAGCCCCCACCTATATTTTAATATGTCCTTGATAAAAAAAATTAAAGTTCATAATCTTATTTGAATCAAATTTGAACAAATTTATTATAATCCGAATCAACGAGATCTTTTAAAATAAGAAATTTCTTAACATGTGCCTTAAGGGCACATGCTAAGTACACAGTTCAAGAAAATAATTCTTTGAATTGTGTGCTTATTTTTTTGAACTTGGTGCAAATATAAAAATTAAGAGAATATACAAACAGTTCAAGAGAATGTTTTTTTAAATTATGTGTTTAACATATGCCTTTAGAACACATATTAAGAGGACCTTTAAAATAAACCGAACTTGGACAACTTTAAAAAACAACTTACATAACCCTAAAAAATTAATAGGCGGCGGGGTTCGGGTCAAACCGGTCTCTTCCCCTCATATTCCTATTGCAAAACAAAACCAAGCTCGAGACCTCTCATCAGAAACCCTAGCAAAAACTAAAACCCTAGAAACCGAGAAAGGAATTTCTAGAAAAGAAAATGACGCAGAAATCAAAAATGTTCAAGGGTCAACAGAAGAAGAAATCAATTCCTCCCAGCCGCCATGGCAAAATCCCTACCACTCGCAAAGGTTAATTCTCAAATTCTCTTTCTCACCATATAAATATGCACATATATACATATAAGTGTGATAATTTACCAAATTAATGAAATTTTGTCAGGAAAAAGAGTCATAAAGCCTTCCAAAGTCACGAAGGAGATGGATGCTGATCGCGTAAGTTTCAATTTTTTTTAACCTGTGTATTATATATATACATGTATATATATGTATGTATATGAGATATTTAGATTCTTAGTAGTGGAGTAGTTCTTATTGTAATTCAGCAATAAACTATTCTACAACCAGGACCTATTATCCGGAGGGGCAAAAACAAATATATTAGAGGAATATTTGAAAACTATAATCTTTATTATGATAGATTTTATTTGAGAAAGAAATGATATCTTTTTTAAAAAAAACAGGAAAAAAAGAGAGTCCTATTGGACTTTTTGAAGTTATTTTTTGCATTTTCAAATTCAGAATTTTTAAATCATTTGATTTTAGTCAATACAGCCGTGAATATTGTAAATTATTTAGAAAGTATTACTAATTATCAACATTGTTTTCAAAAATTAAATTATTTCATATCAATTAAAAGTTTAGGATTTAACCAATTGACTTTAATAAGTCAAAAAAATTGGAGTCTTTTTCGGAATAGGGATAGAATTATTTTTTTTGTTTGTAAAAAGTACCAATGCTTATATTGATAATGATTACAAAGATAATAGTGAAGTACCAAGACTGGAAAAAGCATTAATGGATATCATATTCATATAATGAGTTGCGTGGAAGTTTCATGAAATGTGAAGGTTTCTGTGTGAATCTTTCAAAATATAGAAACTCCTTTTGGGAAAAGTAGTTGGGCCCATATGTCTGCTCCTCTCTAGGGCTTCATTCCATACAACAAGGTTGTGGCAGAATATAATAATGTATGTGCATTGATATATTGTCGTAGACATGCAATGTTCTAGTTAAGTTTCACTCGGTTGAGGAAATCAATGTATGACAGTGGTTTTTACTCTCAAAGTAGCTTTACCCATTTCATTTTTCTTTTAGAAAATGAGTAAACCAAATATGAATCTTTTCAAATCTTATAAGCTAGCAGGCCACTGAATGGTCAAGTGTCATTGCTCCTTCTGTCACCTGTGAGAACATGGCATTTGGTTTAAGGATAGTCATATTGTGTAATGAGCTATGTGCATTGTATATATGTAAAGCGTGAACTTATTAAGTCACGTTGACGGTTAATAAATTTAAAACTAGAATCATCATAAAAAAACCCAAGTCCTTGCATGTTAGCTGGACTCAATCTTCTTGATATTCTGGTTTTGTTACTTTTTTCTTATTAGCACTTTTCAATTGATTAAATTTTGATAAGAAAGTAATGACATCTGTACTAAAATAGGTGAAAACATAGAAGGAAATTAAAAATTAAGGGGATTTGCTTTAGACAACCCATGTTTGCAAATTCAACGGGGCGCCATAGTTGTTATGGCGCCACGGCGAGTCATGGCGGTAGCCGACTGCCTGGACGCCTAGGCGACAAGGCGACCGCTATGACGTCCGTATGGCGACAAGTCGTTTACAATGTGCAATTTATATATTATTTAATTTACTTAACAAGTATATTGACAGTAAAATTTCATATACATTAAAACTCAAAACATAACACTATGGAATAATATTAAAGGCATAATTATGTAAATACTTAGCAATAACAATCCAAAAACAAAACACTTGATATTAAAAATTAGTAAAAGAAATGAAGAATTTAACAAACACCATATAGAAAATAAAGTTGTAACCAACCATCACAAATATGTAGACTAATGACTAATAAAACACCACATAGAAAGCCAAAATAAAATAAAAAATATTAGGCAAACACACACACACACACATATATATATATATATATATATATATATCAATCAGAAAGGATAAGTTTTTATAATATATACACACACACACACACATAACAAGCAGTCAATAGAAATTAATTACAATGGAAAAAAGAAGAAGAAGCCAAACAGTAAACATAAGTACATATAATTATATATAAATATAAATATATTTATATATATAAAAATTATATATATATATATATATATATATATAAACTCATAAGTATATAACTAAATATGTAACAATCAGAATGTTAAGTTTATATAATATATATAATAGTCAATAGAATAAAATGAATGATAAGGGAAACTAAAAAAAAGAAGCCAAACATACAATCGAAGTCATATATAGCAGTCGGCATTAAAAAAAACAGAGCAACCTACAACACAGCAACAGAGCAGAGAAACGGAAAGAAAGAAGAGATACCTGTCGAAGTGTCGTTCAGAGTCGCGCAGCTCGCCGGAAGGGCCTCTCTCTCTCTCTCTCTCTCTCTCGGTCACTCTCACAGTCAACTCTTCTTCTCTTCTTGTTCGACTTCGATCTTCGACTCTTCATTCTTCACTTCTGCGACTTCGATCAGTTCGACTAGGGCTAGCGGACGTCGTTTAATTTTTTTTACCCAGTGGGTTGATCCATACCCGGAGTAGTCAAGTCGGTCGATCTGCTAGAATGTCGTCGACTTGGACGCCTCGGCGTCGACTGCCGTGCCTAGGCGCTCGACTTTCACCCCAAACCTAAGTCGCACGGACGCCTAGTATGTTACTCACCAGCTGGACGCCTTGGCGTCGCCTTAACAACCAAGAGGGGTGCCTCAGAAATTTAAGACAGCAGAATGGCAATCTTGATAAAATAGCAATAAATAAGATGAGTTATTCTTATGCGGTGACACTTTCATAAATTAGGCTTTCTGCTAAACCATGACCATGTAGTGATGATTTGAGAATGGATTGTTTGGATCTACTTAGAACTCTGATCTACGTGTTTTTTTTGATTGTATAATTTTATATTTGGTGACTTCAATAAGTGATTCAATTTTTTTGAGCACGGGTTTTTCTGGTTCAATCTAGCGGTTCCTTGCATGTTGAAGTACTAAGGAAGTGAGTGTATTTCTCTAGCTCCTATTATTTCTTAGTTCTTGCACACAATCAAATGCCCTGTGTCTTATTATTATTATTATTTTGTTGCGAAATTACTGTCTTAAATGATTTGAGTCTCAATTATATCTTCTAATGATCAAACCTCAGAGGTTTCATAGTTCATAGTGTAAGAAATATGTTTTAAGATGTTGTATAACAGTGCTTTTTCTTGCAAACAAACAAACAAGGAAAATATAGGCTTAATAGATGGAGACCCTACTATCAAACTGAATTTCTTGTTTTTGATTTTTTTTAACTTGATGAATTCATTTCTTCTTCTCCATCAAGCAACAGAGTGTTTGTTGAAAGTATTTTAATACAGTTGGAAGATATTCAAGTTTGGGAATTTCATAAAGTATAATTAAGGGGTAAAACTTTGGGATTGATTTAGGTCAATAAGATTAATTTTCAGAGCTATTTGGAGATCTGGGCATACGGATCTTGCTGTTTGTGAGTTTTAAGGCTGGGGAATGATTTGGACCTTGGTTGTGTAAATTAGGGGTGCTCATCGGTAAAAAAACCGAACCGGTACCGAAAATACCGAACCGGTACCGATCCGAAAATACCGGAAAACCAAGAACCGGTACCGAATAACCGGTTTCGGTACCGGTCGGTACAAAATTGGTACCGTTTTTTTTGGTTCGGTTTTCGGTTATACCGCAATAATTAAAATTTGTTTTTATATATATTAACAATTTTTTTAAAACTAAGAAATAAAGCCTTTTTTGAACAGAAAGAAACTCCAATAGTAGTCTCAGATTATTAGTAGTATCAAGTTTCATAAACAGAAAGAAACTCCTTTTTCCATACTTTTTGATGATAATGTAGGCTGTAGGCCATGGTGGTTGTTGAAATTCAACTGCATGGAGAAACTGAAATTCGAATAGGATACATTATTATTATTATTATTATTATTATTATTATGCATGGAGATTGGAGAGTGAAAATGTTATTATTATTATTATTATTATTATGCATAGAGATTGGAGAGTGAAAATGGTGGCCTGCTGAAGCATCCCCCTCAAACACGTGTAGCAGCAGCTGGTTGAAAGAGACTTCACAGCATCTCTCTATAAATTTCGGTTTTTTTTTTCAGTTTTTCGGTTTTTACCGAATTCAAAATTTTCATTACCGCCACCGGTACCGAAAAGTATAAAAAAACTGAAAAACCGGTACCGAAAAAAACCGGTACCGCCAGGTACCGGTATCAACCGGTTCGGTAAAAAACCGAAAAAACCGAATTTTTTGAACACCCCTAGTGTAAATGAGGTTGAGTAGGAATGCAAAGGAATGTTTCAGATTTAAGCAAGAGATAGAACTGTGCAGAAATTAATGGAAGAATAAGAATAAGAAGTTAAAGAAGAATGATAAGCACTTAAGAGTTGATAGTCATTTCTGATAGCACCATATCTTTTGGTGAACTGAGATACACAAGCAGAGTAGCTTTATGTGGAGTCGTTGCAGTTGGTTGCGGCCGTTGGTTTTATTATGCTATTGTTAAATAGGTTCATCAAAACTTTTGGTTTTGTTCGGTTTACATACTAATAAGTAATAGCTTTTCTATTTCTTTCTTTGTGATCAGGAACTGAGCAAGTTCATAAACCACTGCAATGAAGTAAAAGCAGCCACTGCTGCTAACAAGGAAGGTGGGCAATTGTGTATTGTCAAACATCAAACAGAATCCACTGGCGGTGTGCAGAAATAATTGGTGACAGGATTGCTGCAACAGTGAAAAGAATGGCACTGGAATTGGAAACGTAACATGAACTAGGCAACTCCTGGAGCAAAAGCCTATGATATGGGATTATTGCTACTCCTCTCTTGGTTATTTTGTTGTAACAGCTACTCCTCTCTTACTTTCTATTTTATAGTTCTCCCCTGTGGCTTGTCTGGTGGGTTTGTTTGTTATTCCCTTATTTAGATGCTCTTTGTAAGTAACTACCTGTTTGTGGTATGCAAAAATTTTGATAGTAGAATTATGATATTGAAATATTGGACAAACATGCTAGCCGATTTTTTACTTGATTGCAAAAATTTTACTTGGGGGCTGTTTCATGTTGAATGTATTTGCTCTAAGCTCTGTTGATTTCCCCTATTGTGAGAGAGATACTTAATCATGCATGAACTGTTGAATTAGTGTCGATGTAATTGTATTATTTCAAGAGTCCAAGGAAGGTACTCCTATTGTGCTTTGTGCATTACATTGTGCCTTGAGTAATAATGTACAAAGTACAATACTATTGATATATTTTGATTGAAACAGGTACTAAATTTTGCCAGTACTTTACACTAAAAGAAAGTGTACCCATATTCTTGTCCGAGTGTTGAGGCGGAGGATATGTTTACTTCAGGGCAAAGATATGGGTACTTTTGGACAAAGTTTAGAGTTCGTATAAAATAGGCAAGAAGTCATTATACAAGCTACTTGGAGGTTATATGTGCTAATTATAATTATACAAGCTACTTAGAGGTTATATGTGCTAATTATATATAACTAGGCCAGATTTTTTCCATATATAGTCCATAAATTTTCTTCATTTACCAACATAAAGAAAAGCATATATTAAATGTTACACTATTTATCATGCAATAATTATTGTCAAAGTATTTACATAATACCCACCACAAATTTCCATATTTTCCATTTGTTCTTCATTTTCTTGAAGTGAAGAGAAGTCAACAAAAAATTCAGCAAATATTCAAAAGGGTTATCAGTACTAAGTACAACAGCCTAACCAACCGTTGGCTTGAGTGGAAGTAGCTCTCTAACAGTTAAACACAGAGACATATACAAATACCTATATATTTCCTTAATACAATATAAAAACAATGGAAGCAAATTCGGAACTATAATCCCCTAATAACTAAATTATGCACATAGCTCAAATCCAAGCAAAAGAATGTTTCATAACAGCTATTCTTCCTCTTCCAAAAATTCCTATAACTCAAAACAATGATATGAAGTATATACTAAATATGATTTCAACATAACTTTTTCCCGCATGGGTTTTCAGCTTCCTCGAGCAATTTCCTCTTTCCCAACTATTGGTTCTCCCATGACAATGGTTCCAAATTTTTATCTATGCTAATAGCATCCACATAACCAAAATCAAATCTATCATCCCTGTAAGCTTGCTTCACCCTGCAGATCGATGTTGGAGATTATTAACGGCTAAATCTGCCAACTCTCCGTAGCCCATAGTGTTAGAATTTGAGCCTAATTTGAAACGAGTTTCATTAATCATTTGAAATGAATTCACATATCAATGCGTTCTACTCCATAAGTAGATTAAAATTAAGTATTTGAAAGCTCAAATCTATGAGATAATGAATGAAAAATTAACTCCGAAAGATCACCCTTAAAAATGATAATGTATACTTGTGGGAAGCAAAATCCCACATCGGTTAAGAACTAAAGTTTGAATGAGTTTATATGCAATAAAGTTACTCTTGTGTTTGGATCCCAAGGATCACTCCACTTTTGTGGAAGGGATAAATGCATTACCCAACAAATGATTTGTAATAAATAATGAACATAACTGAAAGGGGGAAAATTAAGGGTTCATGGTGGTCGCATATCTTGAGAATGAGTACCTCAAGTGGAGGTAACATTTCTTTCAAAAAGAAATCAGTGAGTAAATCTTCAGATTATGAGCGCGAGTCCTCGTTTTCTTCTCCAATCGTTTGCCGCTGTGGAGTCGTCCCCACCCATGTGGGAAGCTTGGAAGGAAGAAACCCTAGATTTAGGTAGAAGATTCGTTGGTTGTAGCAGATACAATGTATTGTAATTTGCAATATATTTTTCATCTTGAATTTTATTGGTTGTAGCTAATTTTCCCTCACAATTCTTGTTTTATTTGTCTGTTGACAAGGATAAAAATAAGTTTTGTGGATTTTTCAAGTGGTGTGATCCTCTATTCACTGAAAGATCAAGAGAAGTTATCAAAAAATTGAGCAGTGAGCTCATAGCTGCTAATGAAGAAATACAAAGGCGTAGCTTGATTGAGGATGGAAGTGAGTTAAAAGTGGTAAAAGAGTTGATGATGGAAAATGTTCAATCAACTGGAAAACTCAAGAAAATATGGATCATTTTAATTTGTTCATGGTTCATTTTTCTGTATGTTTTAGTAATAGTAGTGTAAAACAACATTGGGGAAGCTCTTTTTGTTTTGTTATTTGTGTTGTGAGCTAAGAGTGGTCGTTGAGTGGATGATTGTAATTCATGTATGGTTGTTGTGTTTATGGATTAAAGGAAATGCAAATGAAGCAACAAAGCATTTAGCTCTTTTTGTGTTATTGTTGTTATTTTTGAGTTAATGGTGACAGCAGAGTAATTTGATTTTAATTGACTAATGGTTGTTTTGTGTTGTTATTGTTAGTATTTGTGAGTTAAGAATGGTGTAAGACAACATAGTATCATTTATCATTCACAAAACAATACCATTTATCATTCCCAAACCCAAAACAGAGCATGTTACCAGTGAAAAAACAGAGCCTATTCCATTTATCCTGCACAAACCCAAAACATTCTTGTAATAATATAATTGCCCTCCTTTATTAATGGTACTAGTTATCATTCACAAAACCAATACTTGCATTTGCAGCTAGTAAGGGTTAAATGCATTCTTATCAATCAACAATAAGTAAATGCTAGCAACCAGCACACAAGCAACAATAAATGTCAATCAATAATAAACTTGTATGAAACTTAAATTAGTAGCCCTAAAAAGCAAATCATTCTTGTATTAACATAACTTTAACCAGTATCAATACAATTCACACAATCCCTGTATTTCTTGCCACAATAATAAAAAATTTATATCAAAATTAACTATATTTATCCCCCAAAAGTACTCAAGCTAAACCAGTGGCAGCAGTGCTCAAGCTACACCAAATTAAAAGCTATACCAAAAGATTACAAAATATTCACCTGCCTATACCAGAAGAAGTTATACCAAAACATAGCTTAACCAAATGCAAACTAAACTACCCATGAACTACTAGTTAAATAAAATAACTTAAGTGCTACTATGTGGTAGTTCCTCCACCCTTCTTCTTTCGTGCTTTAAATGGTCTGCATGTTGAATGCTGTGAAGATTGTTGACTTGCTTGCTTTTTCCTTGTATTCATCTGGGTTGGTGGTGTAGAAGCAGGTGGAGTGCATCCTTGGACTTTTGATTTATCAGACTGCTTCTTCTTTACAAGTCTTGGAGTTGGCATCTAATGTACACAACAACAAATATATATACTTACAAATATAAATAATGAAATTAATACATTTTTTGAATGAGTGAAATTATACTTACAAATATAAATTTTTACGTTTCTTTTCTACATTCAACTATTATCTCTTTGCCTTTGGCATTGTGAATGACCTTTTCTTTTCCCTTTGCAATGTCAGTAGCCTATAAAACAACATTTCATAAACAAAGTTAATATGTCATCAAATTATATGTAGCAAGCATATATTTATTTTCACTTACATTGCCCCTAGCATCTTTCTCCTAGCCCTTAGAAGTGCCAACCACTATCTATTTTCCCTTTGTAATGTCATTAGCCTATAAAACAACATTTCATAAACAGAGTTAATATGTCATCAAATTATATATAACAATTATATATTTATAAATACTTACATTGCCCCTAGCATCTTTGTCATTGCCCTTAGAAGTGCCAACCACTATCTCTTTTCCCTTTGCAATGTCATTAGACTATAACATAACATTTTAGAAATAGAGTTAATATTTCATCAACTTATATTTAGAAACAGAGAAAAATTTACAAAGTAAGGGTTAAAAACAGAGTTTATAGTGTGAATGACCTTCTCTTTGACCTTTCTATGTCCAGGCAAAGTTGGGTGATTTGGACATTTGACTCTGTTGTGACCCTCTTCCTTGAACAGGTTGCAATGCATCTTCCTCCCTTTCCTTAACTCCGTAGCCACCTTGTTGCTAGTTGTCCCATCTTCCCACTGTTCCTTCCTTCTTAATTTCACTGGCCTTCCCTTCAACTTTTTCTTTCTCCAATTTGAATAGATGTGCCTTGCACAGTTTCTATGCTCTGCATGAGGAAGAAGGTTCTGAATAGCTGCTTTCAGTCCCTGCCACACACATAATTTAGTTAACTAATGCTAAGAACTAATGCCAAGAAATAAACAAAAAATCAAAAGCATATATTAAATATTAAAAGTCCTGACCTTTTGTTGATCAGATATTAGAGTGATCCCATTCCTATCCCCCAAATCCAAGTCAGTCACCAACAATTAGAGGAACAAATTCCAGCTATCTAAATTTTCACTTTCCACCACCCCCATAGCTAGTGGAAACTGTAAGACCCCAACTTTTTATGAATAAGATTTAATTTCCTCTATATATTATTTTGAAATAGTAAGGTGTTGATTTGATAAATATGATAAGTTATTGGTGGAATGTGCAAATTTTATAAAGTAAACAAGTAGTTATAAAATATTCGTTGTGTCGGAGAATATTCGTTTGGTCGAGGAATATTTTTTTTGTCGGAGAATATTCGTACGGCGGCGCAGTCATTGGTGGACCCCACAACGGAATGAATGTCGGATATAGAAAGCGACAGAAGTAATTTTTTATATAAAAATAACGGTAAAACTGTTACCGTTAAACTGTTAAAATACCCGGTGATAAAAATACAGTAATACGCGTTGTTGCACAGTAGTACACGGTATTGCACAGTATTTTAAATTATTGGTTCTTACGTAAGAAAGCACTTACTCAATTATTGTTACAGTAATTACTGTTCAATATTTTATATTTTTGATTCAATAATTGCATAATATTTTATTGGTTCAATAATTGCTACGTTGATATTTTATATTATTGATTCAATAATTGTCATTGCACTAATATTTCACATTATCAAATCAATAATTTATCGTATTTGAATAATATTATCAGACAACATTATTGGCAATGTCTAGAAAGTTCTGTCTAGGAAAGGGGTTAGTTAATCTAATTGCGCGCCAGTAAGGAGAAATCCTTATCGGAAAGTCCCCATCTTTTCTGGGAACGACCTGGTTGTCATTATTGTGGTTCTGTAATATTATTTGTGTATAATAATTACTGATAAAAATGATAAGTAAATATTTATTCAAAGTGGATTTAAACTGAGGAATTTTTATCAAAAGTGACAATTATTGAGAATGGATATTTTATCTGATAAAATAATTCATTCAAATATATTATTATAATATTACATTATAAGTGTATAATGTGATAATATAATAATATAATAGTGATGATATTTTTTTACAATAAATTCACGATATATGAATAAAATGAGGAGAAAGAGAGCAAATTGGGTCCGAATTGATTTTGTTACAATAAATGCTAAAAACATGTTTTGTGAGTTGGTGGGCCCCACTTGTTGTTGTAAAATGCTGATTGTTGATTTTTCAAAGTTGGTATACGGAGGTCTTTATCAGTATATATTTTGTCAAAGTGGGGGTGTGGAAAAATCATCTGTATGTAAACTCGAGTCATTTTTCGTTCGGAATTTGGAAAACTTTCTTCTACAAAGTTGTAGAGAATTAAATTTTATATGGAATGGACATAAGGTTCATATTTTTCTGATAAAAGGGCTATTTATTATGAATTATTGAAGTTTCTGAATATTGTTTAAATTTAAAATATTTTGGTGGAGATTTTCTAGAATGGTGGGCCCCACTCTTGTCCTTTTGTGTGTGAAGAATGCTGGAAAAAAAATTAAATGGTGGTGTGCTGGAGAAAGCCACCGAGGGTTGCATTGTCAATCCTGGTGTGTTAAGCATTTCCTATAAATAGGGTGCTTAGTTAGAAATGAAAATCACACCAGAATTAGAAAATTTTCTCTCTATAATATCGAGCGTATTTCTTGTGAGTATTTAGATACTTTGAGTGTTGATAACAGTGCAAGTTTTTCTCATCATAATATCCGATATTCTAGTCAGATCGAGTATTATACTGAGGTAAAGGATATTATTTTTTTCTCGTAAATGATGTTATTCCTTTTAATATTCATAAATAATATTATTTTCTTTCATATTCCATATTATGAAAGTGATAATATTTCATTTCATATTATTAAATCTGAACTTACTACGGTAAGTATTGCTTCTATAATTCTTGAAATGATCAGAAATTCTTTGAATTTTGCGCTTCATTTGATATCATTTCACTGGAATATTGGTCTGAACTTTTTATGAATTTTTTTATCTTTTCATACTAGTTACTATTCACGAGTGACTATTCACAATAAAAAAAAAATTATTTTTTTAATCCAAATTATCTTTGATTGGATCCAAGTTTTGAACTTCATTCTTGAATTTTGCTCCACAGTAGATTATTACGGAGTATTCTTGAACTTGGATAAACTAAATTACGAATCCCTAATCTTTATCCTTTATCTCACTAGATTCGTTCCTTATATTATTTTTTATCATCCTCAGTCTTAAATGGTGATACAAACGAATATCTTTGGCCTGTAGTGCAAAGATGAATGATTATTTGATGAATATCTTTGGCCTGTAGTGCAAAGATGATTACTTGATGAATATCTTTGGCCCGTAGTGCAAAGATGGACAGGTGTTGAGATGAACATGACCACTGGTGATACAAATATCTTTGGCCGTGGTGCAAAGATGAATATTTGATTTGAGATATATATTGATTGATGTTACAGGGATAAAATATTGATGATGAACTTTTAAATCATAGAAGATAGTAGACATCATTCTCTACGTAACTCTTCTAATGAATTGTTAATTCCGCTGCAGTTGTTGATCTAAAACTTGTTGTCCATAATATTTTATCTGATTTGTTGAAGACTAACAATAAATTATTTTTTTATTATCTTAGTCATAATATTCTTTACTGGGCTAGTTGAGCTCACCCTTTTCTTCCATTGTTCTCTTTAGGAAATGAGAATATCGCGGGTACTAGTCGGAGAATGGAGTGATGGTCCGAGTTAGAATGGTAGAAGTCCTCACTATTTTTTTTATAAAATAGTGTGATAATAAATGTAATGAGGACTTAGTTTGAGCGTTTATATTTTCTACATGTCTGTATTGACACTCACAGTTGTGTGGTTGTATTTTGCACGACCGTTTGATATAAAAGATTGTATTTGGATTTTGTACCATGTATTTGGCGACTCAGAATGGGTTGAGTATTGAACCTATTTTGGGGGCGTCACAGAAACATTTGACTATTTCCATCCCTACCAACTGCAGATAAAAGGTGACCACCACACACTGTTTTCAGAAAGCAACCATCTAACCCAAGAACATGTCTACATCCTTCTTTCCAAGCCTTTTTCAATGTATTATAACACACAAAACCTTTTAAATCTAGGCACATCTTCTAGATTCAATCGAATTTTCTTGATATCAACTGTATTATTTTTGTTGCTCTTTACTATCTCACCACCAAAGTCCCACACCTTTTCATAATGGTCCTTCATTACTTGTTGAATCCCTTGCAATGCTAACTGTCTAACCATCATACACTTAACCTCTGTAACATCCAACTTTAGTTTCACTTTTATTTCTTCTTGCATTTCCCTTAGCTTCCATCTAGGATTCCTCCTAATCCTATTGCCATAGTACTCAACCAAGTACTTAACTGAAGCCACCTTATTTGTGAAGTTCCTGCAGCAATTGTGAGTGTCCAAAATAGACTTCACTTGCCATGTATCACACCCTTACAGGTAACTAGCCCAAAGTTTCCAAGGACATCCTTTCTCACACCTCACTTGATATCTTATCCTGTCATTAACTGAATACCACAACTTCCTCCCATTAGCAATTGAGTAGTCTAAGATGGCATCTTTAAACTCCCTAATGCTGCGAAATGTCATGTACTATTTGAACTTTATCAACTTCTTTTTTATCTTAGGGTTGTAAGCCTCAACTATTTTCTTTTTTTCTTATTAGGGAGAGGCCCTACATAGCACACATCCTCTTCTTCTTCACTGCTCTCAGAAAGTGACCTAAGAACATCACTATTGTCATACTCACTATGCCATTCTGCATCATCTGAATCACTGTCTGCACTTGTTCTTTCACTAGCAGTTTCATTACCATCACCCTCACCCTGCACCTACCTTTCATTAGCAGTCTCTCTTCTCACATCATCTGCATCTGCAGTTTCAGTTTCCTTTCTCACATCCTCTGCATTTTTAGTTTCCTTTCTAACATCCTCTACATTTACTTTATTTCCTCTCTTTTTTTGCCTGACTGTCTCTTTCCTTTATCTCATTACCTCCTTCCTCTCCCTCAGTTCCACCTTCCTCATCCTCATCCACAGTCTTTCTCATAGCCTTCTTATATTCCCTACATTTCCTCCTAGCCTCTACCAATTCATCATCACTGCACTCTTCATCATTCATGTCATCATCAATACTATTCTATTTTTCAGAACTATCATCCTCAACTACCCTCTTGGACCTCCTCTTAGCCCTCCTTTTTAAACTCTCATTTTGTTTAGTTCTTTTTTGATCTCTAACATTCTCAACTGTCACATTGTCTTCATTATCACCATCATTATCCAGCAAAGCATCCTTCTCAGCCCCACCCCCACCCTCAGTCCCACCCTCACCCTCACCCTCACCCTCACCAGCCACATTTTCAACCACAATTTCAATCACATTTTGAACCACATTATCAGTCACATTCTCAGTCATATTAATACTATTATGCTCATCCAATATGGAGGTTTGATCAGTATTATATGGTAATATATGGTCTACATAGACATCAATTACACCATGTGGCAGACAAATATTAACTATATCTCTTATACTAGCATCATCATAAACAAGTCTAACCCAATTATTTATATCTACTCCATCAGTTTTAAAATAAACACTTAATTGAGGATGATAACTAAGTTCAGTAGCTAACTCATTAATAGCACCCATACAAATATTATCAGCGTCCAAATATGACATATGATAAACTGTACCTCCCACATAGTCACATAAAGGAGCATAGATGAACTCCCCACCATAGTGTACATTAAATTGAACAACAACATCCATCTGTAACAAATGAAACCATACGCAAAATAGAGCATAAGCAATAAACTTTTGAAGGAATGTTCTAAATTACAGAGCATACATGTGGGGACAAAAGAGGACCAAAATTCAGTAAATAATAATTTTGCAAATCTTCAAACAAGAATCAAAAAAGAAAAAGACAACGAAGAACATTGAATAATACATGATCACTCTAGGGTTTAGAAGTAAAAGGACAATACGACAACAAACCCAAAAAAGAAATCATTAAAATCAGATAAGGGGACAAGAGGGGACCATTAGATGGGATATACCTGTCGATCGTTACTTGATGTCGAACCTCAAATGACTTCTAACCAACGTGAATCACATCAAGATTCACCAAATAATCGATTTTGTTTAGCTTTTCAAATTGATTGATCGAACAACTACTCGTTTTTTGCTGAGTTTTTCAATTCAACGATCACTTTCGAAGCGTTGGCTTAGGGCTCGATTGAACAATCAAATTTTGAACAAATTTGGGACAAACGACGATTCAATTTGTTAGTTCCCAAAGGCACGTTAGTTATCTAGAAGGGGGGTTGAATAAATATTTTAATTTTTTTTTAAAATACTTTGTTAGTATTGATTATACTGACAGCAGCGGAATATATATTTTGTTCCCCTTCAAGATATTACAGTTATGGTTTGATAAGCAGTTATAACAGATATAGCAGATATAGCAGTTAATGAGAGACAATGAGACAGAAGGTTTTAAGTGGTTCAGAGCACACAAGGCTCCTAATCCACTCTTCTACTCCACGAGTAGGAAATCCACTAAGGATGTCTCTTACAACTGGATCACTTAGATCCCTTCAAGGCCAGCAGCCCTAGAACTTCACTTAGTTCACTTTTGAACTCTTCAAGTCCTTTGACTTGGATCTGCTCTTAGTTCACTTTTGAACTCTTCAAGTCCTCTGACTTGGATCTGCTCTTAGTTCACTTTTGAACTCTTTAAGTCCTCTGACTTGGTACCTCACTTGGATTTGCAGTAGTTATTTGAGGTGTGCTATTCAGTTGCAGTTCAGCACCTGTCTCTTAAAGACTGAGTAGCAAAGCAAGCTTTCCTCTTTCAGGATCGTAGTGTTGATCGTTGAGTGTTCTTGAGCTTTTCTTTTAATAATCTTTCTTATTGTATCTTACTTGATTAGTCTGAATTCTTGTCTAATTTCCTTATAAAAGAGCCATTCAGAATTAGCCGTTTGAATGCTCTCGTTGCTTCATTTAATGCTCCAGACGTTTTTTGTGCAGTGAAGTTGATGTCCTGCTTTTTTGCTGTTCTGCCGCCTGGCCCACTGACACATCAGACTGTATCTTTCACCTAACACCTGAAAAGGTGCTTTCTGCAGGCAGCTTTAGTCCTTTCCTTAGCTTCTTCAATATGCTTCTTCGATTTGAACTAAGGATGAATATGGAAGTATTGGGACTATTATTTTGTCAACGGACATAAGCCTTTCTTCATTTGTTGCTCTTCCTCCTTTCATCCGAACTACAATCTTTGATGCTGACTAGAGGAACACTACGATTATGATCATTGTGACATAATCGTTGTGTGTTGGCTTTGCACAGCTTGATTCAGACTTGATCGTAGAGAACACTACGATTTCTTTTAAGCTCTTGGTAGACTACGATTCCTTGCTTGCTTGTCTTGCAGACTCCACACTTCTAATAGCACTCTACGATTCTAAACTTGGCTCGTCAGATGCTTTTTAACTTTATGATTCTCAGTGTGGCTTCCAAGGCAGACTATGATTCTTTGATGCTTTCACTTGAGCTTAATGGATCTTGCCTTAGCCTCTGCAGACTTGATACTTTAGCAGACTACTATTCTGGACATCTTCATTTTAAGATTCACTGATTCTGCCTTTTCTTCTGCAGACTCGAATCTCTTGGCATACTACGATTCTTGATATCTTCGTTCAAGCTCCACGATTCTGCCTTGTCATCTGCATGCTACCTTTGACAGACTACGATTCTGTCAAGGCCTTAACTTTTACAGCTCAAATAGATCAACCTAACAAGTTTGATCGTTTCTTCTATACATTTATTTACATAAATGATAAACATTAAAGCTCAGATCAACCTAACAGTTTTGATCTATTATCTAAGTTCTTGTACAATGATTCTCTTAAGGACTGTATACTTAAGCATTTATATTTACTTTAATATCAAATCTGAATATGCAATTCCCAACAATCTCCCCCTATTTGATGTTGACATAATCAAGGATATTTAGATCATAGCATCATTTTCTAAATGCATAATGCTAGAAAGTAAATATAACTTAGTGTTTTAGTGAGCGGCTGAAATTTCTAGAGAATAAGCATGAATTTATTGATGTTTGAAGAGATATTACAATCAAGCATAGAAACATCAATATACAGTTAAGCTTAGACTTATCTCTATTTTCTTTGCCTCTTATTCCTCGAAGACTCTGCAGCTTCTCATTCTTCTGGTTTGCTCATCTCTGCATTCTTTTTTTTGCTAAATTTGTTTGTTTGTATAAATAACCAAAAGACAATAGCACACAGGCATACCCCAGAATATAGGAACATCATCTATTAGACACGCTAAAGATGATCAATCTATACAAGGAAGAGAGCCCTATCTTGAACTAGTAAGTAAGCAATTACAAAAATATTGGTTAGTGGTTTCCTTGATAAAAGATTTACATGTAGAGAGCCGAGATTTAATGAGATGGATAACATCCTTGGCAAGATTTCCTGGGGGAATAAGAGTATCACTATGGATCTTTTTGTTCCTTGCCTCCCAAATTTTATAAAAGCAAGTAGCACCTGTTAGGCACAAAATATTTCTTGAAAATTTAGTGCCGTGATAGGCCGTGAGGAAATCTATAATAGCATCCCAAGCCAAAGGTAAGGTTCTCCAGTTCCCAATGTTCAGAGCAGGTTGAAGTATCGAGATGGAATAAGCACAGTTAAAAAAAAGGTGATCAAAAGTCTCCTGGTGAAGGTTATAAAGAGGACAGTTCCATGTTCTACCAGTGTAATGCATAGTTCTATCATTTGTGGGGAGCTTCCTTAGAATGCCAATCCATAAGATGAAAGAATACCTTGGGACATGAAGCTTGTTCCATGGAATGAAACTCCATGAGACTAGAGGTTTGTGTGCACGAATAGACTCCCACAGATGCTTGGCCTTGATATTGTTTATGTCCCAATCATCCCATGTAATTCTGTCCAGCCTTTGTGAAGGGTTAGGGAGAAGTTGCACTTGCCGTTTGAGCATGATGACAACCTGTGAAAGGCGATGGTTGTGAGGATTGCATTGTCTGCTACCTTGAAGGTTCCATTCATTCCCTAATATTATAGAGCTGAACTTATCATGAGATGTGTAACCAGAGTTGGACAAAAAGGAGGGGTTTGGGTTGATGGCTGTACCGTTAATCCAAGGGTCACACCATAAGTGAGTATGCTGCCCATTGCCAACTAAATACTTAAGGTAAATAAGAGCAAGAGGTCGAAGCTTAAGTACTTGTTTCCAAATCCAAGAGTAGTTCGGGGAGAGCTTAACCTGCCAGAAGGATCGTTGCTTCAAGATTGTGGTTTTGGTCCATTGAGCCCAAAGGGATTTGGTTTGGTGTTGAATGATGTGAAGAATGTGTTGCATGACCAAGGCTTTGTTCCAGTCTATAAGGCTTTTGATTCCCAACCCACCTTCAGCAATAGGCAAAGTAATATTGGACCAAGCTACTTTAGCACCAAATTTACTTAAGTTTGGACCTTTCCAAAGGAATCTTCCAAGAATGGACTGTATTTCGGTAAGAACTGCTTTTGGGAGCAGAAAAATAGAGCTCCAGTAAACTTACAAAGCAAAAAGGGTGGACTTAATGAGTTGTAATCTTCCAGAGTAAGAGAGGACCGTAGTAGTCCATGAGGAGGCATGGTTGGTGATTCTTTGAATGAGAGGGTGGCAATCGGATAGGGACAATTTCTTAGACAGAAGAGGAACACCCAAGAACTTTGACGGTAAGGATCCTAACTCATCTCTCCATTCAATGTCTTCTAGCTCATATCTGGACTATGCAGAAGTCATGCCTTGTGAGCCAGAAGCTTGACCTTGATGTCTTTGAAGAGGTATTCCCACTGGAGGCTGCTGCAGATATTGATCAGATCGTGGAGTTTGAACATTTGGACTCCTGGGGTTGCCACCCAACGATTGACCAATATGAGTTTACCTCTGCCTTCCTTGTTGCGGAGGTGGTGGTTAAATCTGCGTCTGCCTCTGTCCACCTTTGCTGCTTCCACCTCTACTGCTTCTACTTCTGCCTTTGCCCCCTTGTCTATCTCCTTGCTCATTATTCTCCCCCTTTATGTCATCATCTAGGGTTCGAATATCTTCAGATAGGCGTCTGACTTCGTCCACCAGTTCATGCATTTGAGTTCGTTGTTGAGAAATGCTGCTACTTTGTTCAGCAACTATAGCTTCAGTGTTTCTTCTCTGTTGCTGAAGTAGTTTCACTGCATCGTTGTTCTGGCTGATTTGAGCAACACTGCATTCTTGGAATTATTGCAGAGAGATACGCAGTGTTGAAATCTGTTCTAGCCATCAGCTCATTTTGAGATTGCTGATTCTTTTGCATTAGTATCATAGCCTCTTTATGCTTCTTTGTCTCAGAAAAATGAATAGCATCCCTTGCCTTGAGGCTTGCAGCCATTTCTTTGAAAATTTCTCTCAATGCTTTAGTCAGTTCAGTCCACAAATGTCCTGGCAGAGTTTTGACAGATTCAAGGTTGTGATCGAATCTTAAGTGGAGAGCAAGTGAGTGATCTTCCAGAATCTTTTCAGACTCTGAACCTATTTGATTCAATGTTGCAGTCAACTCCTCCTTTGTTGGCATGAGAGCCAATTGATCTAGAATTTGTTGTGTTTCTGGAGGAGGAGGAGCAGTTGTAGTGTGTTCATCTCTCCTTGACAGTCTTGCGAGAGCAACTGTCATATCAAAATATTCATTGTTGGAGGATGATGGGATGTCTGCTTGGGTTAGAGAGGTTGATGTTTACTGGATTGTCATAGTGTTTGGCTCAGATGTTTGTGTTTGTGTTTCTTTGAGCTGCTCTTGACACTCTACGATTTCTTCTTCAGATTGATCAGAATACCTGTAATACCCGAGAATTTCCGAATATTATTAAATGAATTTATAAATGGAAATGAATATTTATTTGAATATAAATGATTATGTGTTATAACATGAGTTAACTCAATTATATCAAATTTAATATTTAGAATAATTGAGAAAAAATATGGAGTTTTTGATAAACTCGTTGAATGCCTTGTGTGGCACAGTGATGAGAATATTAATGAGTATGTTAATTAACGAAGGAATTACTACGTGAACGATTAATCAAATATTAATTGTTATTATGAAGAGTGGAATACTAGTGGTGGTTTATAATATGTTGATTATTATTATTGCAAGTAATAGAATAATAATAAATAACTTGTTTGTAACTATAACAAGATTTATATGTATTTAGTAATTAATCCTATGAATATTAATTAAGTGTTATTAATGATTACATTGATTGATGAGTGATGGATTAATTAATATTATTATTAATTAATGGATAAGATAAGTAATTAATTAATTGTCATTGTGAATAAAAATATATAATCGAGTAGAGTTTATTTGCTCAATTAATTTCTATGTGCAAAGGATGTGACAATTAAAAATATAACATATAGTATGATACGTGTGTTATATAAAGTGTAGTACAACACTTAAGTGTGATCATGCAATTATATATAAACTATACTATATAAGGCAATGTGACTGTACATATTAAGATTATATGTTATGAATACATCATGATACTTATGTGACCATATAATACACTAATGTATACTATATGGAATATTAAATTAGAGTATGTGGATAATTAACATGTATTCCAATAAATAACCTAATTGAAATAATAATAATAATAATAATGAGATTTGTGATAATGTAGAATGTCACTATTCAATTAACTCATAATTTGACATTATTAAAATGTACATGGATTATATGTCAATTTGTATACATGTACCTCAATGTGCTACCATGTAATGTTGTTGTGACATTTTAGACCCATGTATGCCCTAAATGAATTTAAGCTAAGGTAAACATATATGTGTGCTAAGTGTATATAATATATGGTATTTCCTTCATTGCTAGAATGCTGAGTATTACTTGTCCTTAAAAGAGAGTCACTCTTCATTTCCTCATTCACGTGTAATACAAAAAGGCTAGCCTATACCCTTCATCTCTCAAATTCCTCAATCTAGCTAGCAATGATGGTGATGTTGACCAAGGGAATGGGTTGAGGTGGTGGTTAGAACACTATTGCACTAACTCTTGAATATCCCATGAATTCTCCTTCTATCTCTTGGTTTCAATTATTGGACAATGGCTTTACATGGTTAGTGAACTTCCTATAAATTGGGCACTCCCCTTCTCATTTCATTTATCTAGATTAATTGTTAAGTGATATAGAGAGGGTGTTGTGAGTGTATACTCTGAAAATTGAGCAAGCCTTGTGCAATTTGAAGCTAAAATGGTATAATGCTTAAACCCACTTGAAATTTAATTCATAGGAATTAGCTTGAGTTAGTTGTAGTTGAGTATGTGAAAGGATGCTAGCATGTTAGTTAAGTTAGTATGCATGATATAGAAGTAATGTGGTTGTTTACAAGCATGATGGTATAAAGGAACTGAATGTTGCTGGAAGCTCTGCAATAGCAGAACACTTCCTGGTCTGGATATGGAGCCACGCGGCCGCGCGTCTCCTTAGTATAAATGGGGCGAGCCCGTGCCCTTCTGCAGAAACTGTTAGTGATCTTTGTTAGGTCTTTTGATGTATTGAGCATGTTATATTAGCTAGAATATGCATATAAATCACCATGACATGTGCAACAAGGTTGCTATGTATATAGTAAGTCATATTAGTTGTTTAGCTTGAGTATTTCAAAGAAAGTTAAAGATTTGAAAACTAGTTTTCAATAAACGTTGTGTAATGTATATTCTAACCTTGAACATCAACATATTAAGTTCCGATATGTCTTGACATGCGACCAATATGTTAGAGATGCTGTAGATTATTCAAGCATGATTTAAAAAGGGAAAAGTCTAATAATTGACTAAACTAGCTATGTGTAAATAAACTATGTTGTGAACGTATGAGCATGCTTATGTGGTCTAATTACGAGTATATGAAGACATGATATAAGACTTATGAATCTACCTTGCATGCTTAAATAATTTTGATAGCATTTTAATGGAAACGTAGAGTTTTGAAGGTGAACTTGACGAACTATATGTCCTTTGAGTTCTGAAATTGTGAGCATAGTAGCATGGTTTAGAGATGCATGAATAACCTGTTAACTTGTACGCATATATTTCATGATATATGTGACACCCCCAAATCCGGTATCTTAATTTCCACAGGATTTGGTGTTCACTGTTCCAATATCATACAATTATCTACCCATAAATAATGAAATTAATTTATTAGATAAATAAATCATCATCTTACATCATCTGAAGTAATAATACATCATAAATCCCAGGTTAAACTTAACCTTAATTCTCTGTTGCGGAAACGTAAATAAATAAGTCTTAAGTCATCACACATAAATCTTGAACTTTAACATTCTTAACATCAACACAAGTCTTCAACACTTGTTAGCTTTTCCTTTGCCCTTGCTACTAGAAGGTACATCACTTCGTTCATTATTAGCTGCAATGTTATTATGCAAGAGTGAGCACGGATGCCCGCAAGTATAAAAATATGACAGAATAATAACATGCGAGTGAAAGAATTCTGAATAACAGAAAGCTCAACATTTGAATCAAGAATATTAATCAAGAGTCAAATTACTTCTCAACTTTTGAATCAAGAATATTAATCAAGAGTCAAATTACTTCTGAGGGTCATTAAGACCTTGAACCGAGTCTTAGGTTGTCAAGTATATTAACCTTTCCAACCTTTAACAGTCATAAGACTATAGACTTTACTTCTCGTACTTAGGGAGATCAGCCCTTCGTACTGATACTGTGCACACTATCTTAACGCTTTAAGCATCTTCATTAATTCCCTATATTAGGGTTGTTCATCTCAGTTTGACATCAGAATCCGCACCAAATAAAGTTGGTTTGGATAACTCAATAAATGATATTCAAATTGAATATTAACTTCTCAAGGTATACAATCGAATAAGTATTGTACACTTAAATGATACTTTTAAAAGAATCATGGCATCTCATGTGAAATTCTAAACTTGGATATTCAAGAGTAAGAATTTGCTCAACAATAGTAATTAAGCATAGCAATTGCTTAATTTAAAGAGTTTAGTTTAGGAGACTTGCCCAACAATAATAGTAAGTTAGGGATAGAAAACTTGCCTCGTGCGCAAGCTACAGTTATTACTCACTTCTTTAATTACTCTTACCTATCACACATTTACAATATCAATTAATCACAGGTTCGATATGATTATTGATTTACAATAGTATTCTTCAAACTCATTATTAAGTTTTCAAATAATGGTTTACGTTGATTAATTAACAAGTTAATTAATCACGTAACTTAAGTTATTAACTTGTATTAATAACTCATTACATATATAACATGTCTACATGTTAATTAGATTTAAAATAATGTCTTAATATTTATAACACATTATTTAACCTTTACAAATAATAGTTTAAGTCACGTAATTATTTATTAATTAATTACATAACATAAATTATTAAACTCATATCAATATTTTATTATATTTATACAACATGTGTTCATGTTCATTAGACTCAAAACACATTTCAAAATTTTCCAACACTTAGCAATTTTTTTCAAAATTTTCGGACAGGCGCGGCCGCGCGCCATTTTGCCTTGCAGCCGGCGCGGCTGCGAAAATTTCAAAATCTGAAGTTCGCGAACGAACACAGATTTTCTCCCATTTTCTCCCAATTCACATCATTATACTGATTTATAATGTTACCCATGAAGTATAAACTTCACAGGAACATTATATATCACTTATAACATGTTCTTAACATTCCAAGTCATGTAATTACACAAATTAACATATTAATTTTCACTGTTCTTCAAAACTTTCAAACTTTAAAGAAAAATATAAAATTTCTCATTGCGGATTCGTTACTACACCGAATCCACTCATTCTAATTTTATTTTCTTTATTTTAACACATACAATCATAATTATGTGTCAATTTTAATTAAAACATATGATTACAACATGTATTTCACCCATATGGGTTACTAACCCATATTCAAGACTCTGTCTTATTTAAAACCCATTTATTAGCAAAATTATTTGATGTGATCAGTGTAAATCATGGATACATGATCTAACACATAATACTAACATATACGGTCACATATATAATAACCTCACATTTTAATTTCCCAAAAATAAGTACTGACAGAGAAATTTTACAACATCGTAGAAAACTCTGTAACTTTTCGAAAAACCAATTAAGGCCAAATTATATAAAATTGATTACTTTAATACATGTTTATACGTTAGAAAACATGTTATAATCACATACCCATACAGATAAAGCCATATCATAACCCAATTGGGAAACCCAATTTTCACAGACTTAGAATACGTATATGAAAAACTTTGGAAAAACTTAATTTTAAAAACTTTGAAAGAAGATTACCCTTTGTTAGTATGAAGATAAATCTAATACAACACTCAGGATTCCTCAAATCTCTTTCTCTCTTCTTCTTCTTCTCTCTGAAAATTTCTAAGTTTTTTTTCTTCTTTCTCTGACTTTGAACAAAATGAAAACAATTCCGTTTAACAGAATAATATACGTATATATAATATATCCGTTGTATAACAAACGGACTAACTCCCCTTAAGGCCTTGTTTGGCTACACCTTTAATTTCTTTTTCATTTATTTTAATTAACTAGTTTAGTATATAGTTAATTATAACACTTTAATTAATCAATCAATTTTATTTAAATCAATTAAATATAATATAATAAATTTTACATTAAATTATATTGTCACATAATTAATATTTTTATTTATTAATTATGTTAATTCACTAATTCTTTAATTAATTATTAAATTAATTAAAGTAACATATGCTTATTTAATTAATTCAATTAATCAAATAAACTTAATTAATTAATTACTTTGAACTATTAAATCACTACACATTAATTTAATTAATGTAACACATATAATTAAATTAATCTACCACAAATTCATGAAATAATTATTTAACTCAATAATTAAATCATTAAAAATATTTATTTATTTCAATAAATATTCAAATATCTTTACAAAATTCTCGTTCGTTACAATATAACATGCACATGATGGACTCATTAGTTAGCGTTACTAACAAGAATGTAAGTTTTAAACGGGGACTATGACATGTTATATTAAGATTCTAAATTCTGATATTTTCAGCATGTTTAAAGGTGCTTTTAAGGCACGTTGACTTGTGTATATGGATTTCATAATATAGCATGAACACGTTAGACTCTACTAACGAAAGTATAAACTTTGCACATGAGCATTGACATGTTACATTGAGGTTTAAATTCTAAAATTTATGGACGTGTTTGATAGTACTATTAACCTTATTAACGTCATACATGTATATATATCATGATTAGGTGTCGTGAAACCAAGTTTAGCTTAAACAAAGCATGCTTTCGAACTAATAACAATGATAGTTACATGTATGCAATATGAATATTTATGAGTATGCCTAATACAAGTTATATGAATACTTTATGTGTTTAAAAAGCAAGCATGTTAGGCTGTGTGATTTTCATGACCTTGAATGACCGTAAGTTGTCAAAAGTGTTAACTTAGAACCATATCATGAAAGATAGAACTTAGATGGACTTGGGAAGCATGAAGGCATCCTTTAATATGCATATATGTTATGTGATATCATATGTTGATATTTGAATTCAATTTTTTTGACTGTTAACTTATAACAATGCCATAACAAAATATGATTGGTATTGATTATGGTCTTATGTGATAATAATGATATGAGGGTGTGTTTAACTCAAAAAGAGGAACGTTAAGGATAAAAGTATAGTAGTCGAAATATGATACTATACAACGGTATGACGAAATAGTAAGGTTAAAGACTTAGCTTATATGTGGATTGTATATATAAGATAAGATATGATGTTATAATATATGACTAATGGATATCATATATACATAACTATATTATGATAGGGATTCGAAAGTGTTGAATTACTTTTCGTGGATAAACTACGCATAAGGCAAGTTCTCTAACTTACACTCTTTTAAAGTGCAAGTATCCTAAACCTTTGCATTACTTTATTCAACGGATATCGTAAGCAAGTACTTGAACTCTATTCTTATTAAACTCATATTAAGTTATTGTTGTATAAGTGAGTTATTCAAATTATGACTATCGCGTTATAGTTACGATAAAGTTGATTATATTCTTCGAACTTTAAATCTTGAGATTGAACTTATAATAGTTGTGATCTATGCCATTTGATTCGGCTAGATTTATATTGTTGAAAAGCGACCCAAACCAATTGATTGGTGCGGGATCATGTGTTTTGACTGAGATGAACAACCTACTTTGAAGGGAAATTATATTTGTCTGCAGACCGACGTGCGCACTTTAGTACGATTGAACGATATGTATACCGTAGGGTACTTTAGGCTGATCACCTGTTGTACTTTTTTTTGATTGGGTTATCAGTTTAATACTATTAATTCTAGTAGAAGTTCATAGTCCTTAGTGACTGCTCAGTATTCAGTTATCTTAAATTCTTAAATTGAATTATCGTTGAATCATTTTGATGTTATTCTGTCCTTAGTGACTGTTATTGAGAACTGTTGATATTCTTGTTATCCTTGAACTATCACACCTTGCTATACCTTCTTAATATTTGAGAACGATATTACTCACCCTTGTTGTTATATTACTTGCTGGGCAATTTGTGCTCATTCTTGCTTTCCCTAAAACATTTCAGTTAAGGCAGAGTAGTGCGAACCTTCGGGCACAGATAAGGGCAAGGGAAAGGCTACGGAGTAGCTTTATTTATGTAGAACTTTATGATTTGTAATAAGACCTTATGATATTATGTATTAGTTAGGTTTACATACGCTTAAGGTATGTTTAAGTTATGTAATCGATGTTTAAGTTACGAGACCTTGGGACGTGAATAAATTATATTAATTAAATGTAATCTATTCGATAGTAGTTGTGTATTATTCCGCTGTGCGATGCGACATTTGGTCGTAATATTTACTGTGGTGTTAGATTTTAGAACGTGACAAACCAAATTCGAGTGACCAAGTGGCGGTCCGAATTTGGGGGCGTCACAGGTTGGTATTAGAGCTGTAGTTATAAACCTTAGGAGCAAGAGTCCTTAGATTATAACTTAGGAGAACTTAGAAGTTAGAAAGGGATATAACTCACATAGAGTTTTCCCTAGAGCGAGACTTAGCGTGTTATGAAATGTAACTTCATTCTATACAATGAACTTATGTTTTATTTAACATTCTAATGGATTTACTGTTTGTTTATCTTGTGTTTGTGATTGTAGGATGGCAGACACAGGAGTACCTAGTAGAGTGGCCGAGGAGGAGCCTAGAGATATACTTGTAGTATACGAGGCACCTTTAGAGGCTGTGCCAGTGCAGGCAGTTGCACCATCCGAGGTCTGACGATGAGGATGAGATCGAGGTGGAGTTTGATCCTGAGGAAGACGATCCTGTTGAGGACTAGCCTACCGAGGAGGAGCCCATGGAGGACTCCTACGAGCCTAATCTTGAGGAGCAGATGTTAGGCGAGTATGAGGAGCGGATCCTAGAGTTAGACTGCAGAGTCTAGGAGCTGGAGGCAGAGGCCCAAGAGAGAGAGTTCGAGTTCCAAAAACTGAGGGACGAAGACCATCAGAGGAAGCTGGCTATGCAAGAGCTAGAAGTGAAGATTGCTTATCGCAAGGAGGAAGGGATCCAGATGGGGACCTTGCTTCACAAGTCAGTGGCTAGGAACGTGGATCTGGCAGAAAAGCTAGAAGAGGTAGAACAGAGGGAGCTGAGTGAGAAGACTGAGAAGGAAGCACTCCATACTCAGTTAGAGTTGGAGGTTATGGATAGGATACACTTCGAGGAGAAGTAGGAAGCGGCTAATGAGAGAGCTGACGACCTGGAGGATGAGGTCAGATGCAAGAAGAGAAAGATGAACAAGATGAGGTACGTGTTCCGTCCGGCTATTGAGAGGGTGATTGACAGTGTGTACCACTACCCAGTAGAGCAGGGACAGACCCTACATACTATGAGTCGAGAGCTGGTAGTATACATAGCACAGATCGAGTATAAGAGCTCTGTAGAGCGTGGGATGATGGGATGAGACTTTTAGTCAATCTAGTTGTAGTATTTACTTTATGTGATGTATATACTATGTTGTAATCCCAACTTTTTGTGTAAAGTATGGGATAGTGATGTAAACCCCGAGTAAGCGTTTGTTAAAGGGGTAATATGGTAGTATGTTAGTGTTCCCCGTTTCTTTTGTGATATTAAGGGAAATATGTGATAACATTTATAGAAATATGCTAGGGAAAAATCATGTAATGAAACGATTTGGCATATGAATATAAATGAGTTTAATTCAGAAATGTGTTATAAATTTTATTTTTATGGTATTAAAGGAATACTTAAGTAATATAATTGAGTAATAATAAAGTGAAAATTTGTGATGCAGAAAATACCGCCCAGACATAGATTGACTGCACCCGAGGAATCAGTGAATAACGAGAGGGAACAAGTAGATCCCATTCAAAAACTAGTTGATCTGCTAAGAGAAGCTCTTAGGGGAAGAAATAACGAACCTGTTCGCCTCAACCCTCAAGGTGTTCCAGTAACAACCTTCAAAGATTTTAGAAGTGTAGGACCCCCATAGTTTGAGGGTACTACTGACCCAATTGTCGCACAAACCTGGATCAAGGAGATCGAGAAGGCTTTCACTATAGCTTGCGTGGGTGAAGATCAGAAGACGGTGTTTGCTACGTACATGATGAAGAGAACTATTGGTGGGAGGCTAATCAGCAGAGAGCTGGTGAAGGGACGATAACATGGGAGAGATTTAAGACACTATTCTTTGAGAACTATTTCCCGAAGAGCATGAAGAACCGAATGTAGGTGAAATTCTTAGAGTTAAAACAAGGTGATATGACGGTGGCGCAGTATGCAACTAAGTTCAACGAACTAGCGCGATTTGTGGAGCACCAGGTAGGAGATGAAGAGAGAAAAGCTAGACGATTCGAACAAGGACTGAAGCCTTGGCTATTTAATAAGGTGTCGGTTCTTCAAATAGATTCTTTTGCAACACTGTTGGAGAAGGCTATTATCGCCGAGGGAGGAAGTGAAGCTTTGAGCTTATATAACAAAGAGAAGAAACGAAAGAATACGGGAGGAGAAAGTCGCGTTGGAGGAAGCAGCAGTGGAGGAAGTAATTTGGGAAAGAGAAAATGGGAGAACAACAACAAAAACAACAACAATCAATCGGGGAATTTTCGTGGAGGATTTAAGAAAAGAAGTGAGGCTTGTAACAAGTGTGGGAAGAACCATCAGGGTGAGTGCTGGAAGGGACGCGACACTTGCTACAACTGCGGATAGGAGGGGCACATTTCACCCAACTGCCTGAAACCAAAGAAGATCCAAGGATGTTTTGCTTGCGGCTCAACTGAGCACCATATTAAGGACTGCCCGAAGAAGGGAAGTGGCAGAGGTAACAGTCAACAAGGGGGAGGAAACAAACTGATGATCAGCGGACCAGCACAATCCAACCGCCCAACTGCCAGAACCTTTAATATGACCATCCAGGATGCAGTGGCTGCGAAGGACGTGGTGTCAGGTATAATCCCAATCAATAATATAAATGCTTATGTATTATTTGATTCGGGTGCCACCTGTTCTTTTGTATCTAAAGAATTTGCTAGTAGACTTAATTCACCCCGAGAATGACTAGAGAATCCCTTGAACATAGAAGTTGCGAATAAAGAAGTAATCCCTGTAGAATACGTTTATCGAAATTATCGCGCAAACATTAGAGAACATGAACTGAGTGTAGACTTGATTCCTATTAGATTGGGAGAATTTGACGTAATACTAGGAATGAATTGGTTGTATAACCATGCTGTGATAATTGACTGTCAGAATAAATGTGTGAACCTTCAGACTCCGAGTAAGTCTAAGGTAGTGTTTTATGGTAGCTCATCGCTTAAGCAATCGTGTTGCGTTACGATAACGTAGGCCAAGAAATTGTTAAGGAAAGGATGTGTAGGTTATTTAGCTTACATCGTAGATACTCGGAAAAAAAGGAGTAAAAATTAAGAATATATCCGTAGTGAATGAATTTCAAAATGTATTTCGGGACGATCTGCCTAGTCTTCCGCCAGACAGAGAAATCGAATTCGTGATAGACTTAGCACCGGGAACGGCACCAATTTTGAAAGCCCCATACCATATGGCGCCGGTAGAAATGAAGGAATTGATGATACAACTGCAAGAGTTATTAGATAACATTTGACCAAATGTATCTTCTTGGGGAGCACCAGTGCTATTCGATAAGAAAAAGGATGGATCGATGAGGCTCTGTATCGATTATCGAGAATTGAACAGAGTAACGATCAAGAACAGATATCCGCTACCAAGGATAGATGACTTATTTGACCAACTGAAGGGAGCAAAGTGTTTCTCAAAAATTAACCTACAGACAGGTTATTACCAACTGAAGGTACGGGATGAGGACATACCAAAGACTGCGTTTCGAACCTGTTATGGACATTACGAGTTTTTGGTAATGTCATTTGGTTTGACTAATGCTCCGATAGCATTTATGGACATGATGAACCGAGTTCTCAAGCCATACTTGGATAAATTTATGGTAGTTTCCATCGACGATATCTTGATCTACTCGAAGACAGAGGAAGAACATGTCGAACATTTGAAAATTGTTTTGGAGGCACTAAGGAAAGAGATGATGTACGCGAAATTTTCTAAGTGTGAGTTTTGGATGGAGAAGGTTCAATTCTTAGGTCACGTAGTGGATAAGAATGGAATCTCAATAGAACCTGCAAAGGTAGAAGCAGTAAGTAATTGGGAACAACCGATAACATCAACAGAGGTGAGAAGTTTCTTAGGGTTAGCTGGGTACTATCGAAGATTCATCCAAGATTTTTCCAAGATAGCAACCCCGTTGACCAATCTGACAAGGAAGACGGTGAAGTTTGTGTGGACAAACAAATGTGAAGAGAGTTTTCAAGAGTTGAAGAAGAGATTAAGCGAAGCGCCTATGTTGTTACTACTAGATGATGCGGGAAATTTTGTGGTGTATAGTGACGCATCACACAAGGGACTTGGTTGTGTGCTCATGCAGCACGACAAAGTCATTTTGTATGCATCACGACAATTAAAGGATTACAAAAAATGATACCCTACTCACGACTTAGAGTTAGCGGCAATAGTTTTTGGGTTAAAGATATGGAGGCATTATTTGTACAGAGAGAAATGTGAGATATACACGGACCACAAGAGTATGAAATATATCTTCACACAGAAGAGTTGAATACGCATCAGAGAAGGTGGTTGGAATTGATCAAAGATTATGACTGTGATATTCTTTATCACCCGGGTAAGGCAAACGTGGTTGCCGACGCTCTGAGCAGAAAAGGAAGGGAGAAGCTGTTTCATTTGACGACTCAAGAAGAATTGATAAGAGAGATGGAGAAGTTGGAAATAGAGGTAAAGGGACCGGAAAGGTCGGAAGAGAAGTTGTTCGTAATGGAAGCTCGTCCAACCTTGTTGGATAGAGTAAAGGAATCACAAGAGAAGGATGAGGAGTGCGAGAAAATCAGAAAAAGGATCGCAGAAAATGAAGAAGAAAGATTCCGAATGGATAAAGACGGTATCTTGAGATTCGAAGGGAGAATGTGGGTGCCAGCGGTAACCGAGTTGAGAGAAGAGATTTTGTACGAGGCACACAATACGACATATTCCGTTCATCCGGGAGGCGAAAAGATGTACCGAGATTTGAGGCAACACTTTTGGTGGCCCAATCTAAAATGGGAAGTCGTAGAGTGCGTTAGTAGATGTTTGACTTCTCAACGTGTTAAAGCAGAGCACCAGTGGCCGAGTGATTTACTACAACCGTTGGAAATACCGGAGTGGAAATGGGAGCATATTAGGATGGACTTCGTGGTAGGACTTCTAGTCACACAGAAGGGACATGATGCCATCTGGGTTATCGTGGATCGACTAATGAAGACCACACATTTTCTATCTATCAAGATCCGCTATAGGTTGAATCAGTTAGCGAGTCTGTACGTAAAAGAGATTGTTTCACGACATGGAGTGCCTGCTGTCAATTGTCTTTGATCGAGATCCGCGCTTCACGTCAAACTTTTGGAAAAGTCTGCAAGAGAGAATGGGAACACAGTTAAGGTTGAGTACCGCTTATCATCCTCAGACAGACGGACAGAGTGAGCGAACTATACAAACGCTGGAAGACATGCTTAGGACTTGCGTGATAGACTTCAAAGGAAATTGGGACGACCACTTACCCTTAGTTGAATATGCATATAATAATAGTTACCATGCGAGTATCGGTATGCCACCGTACGAAGCTCTTTACAAAAGAAAGTGCAGAACGCTATTATGTTGGGATGAAGTCGGAGAACGACGAATACTCGGACCAGAGTTAGTTCAACAAACCGCAGATGTGGTGACAGTGATAAAAGCCAGACTAGTAGCAGCTCAAGACCGCCAGAAAAAGTACGTAGATTTGCATCGGCAGGACTGAGACTTTAAAGTCGGCAGTTTCGTATTCTTGAAGGTATCTCCATGGAAGGGAAAGATCCGTTTCGGCAAGAAAGGAAAGTTGAGTCCAAGGTTTATAGGACAGTTCGAGATACTGAAGCGAGTGGGCGAAGTGGCATACAAAGTTGCGCTACCACCCGAGTTGGAGCACATCGACAATGTGTTCTACATTTTCGTGTTGCGACCGTACAAGGCCGACTACAAGCACGTGATTTCTTATGAGCCCATTCAGGTGGAGAAGAACTTGGCGTACGAAGAAATTCTGTCTAGATATTAGATAGGAGAGAGAAAACCTTAAGAAATAAAGTTATTTCATCTATAAAAGTACTTTGGCGTAACCACGATGTCGAGGAGGCTACGTGGGAGTTAGAAGATAGGATGATGAGAGATTATCCCCGCCTATTTGTGTATTCTTGTAGCAATTCTGGGACGGAATTTTTATAAGGGAGGAGGATGTAATACCCGAGAATTTTTGAATATTATTAAATGAATTTATAAATGGAAATGAATATTTATTTGAATATAAGTGATTATGTGTTATAAAATGAGTTAACTCAATTATATCAAATTTAATATTTAGAATAATTGAGAAAAAATATGGAGTTTTCGATAAACCCGTTGAATGCCTTGTGTGGCACAGTGATGAGAATATTAATGAGTATGTTAATTAACGAAGGAATTACTACGTGAACGATTAATCAAATAATAATTGTTATTATGAAGAATGGAATACTAGTGGTGATTTATAATATGTTGATTATTATTATTGCAAGTAATAGAATAATAATAAATAACTTGTTTGTAACTATAACAAGATTTATATGTATTTAATAATTAATCCTATGAATATTAATTAAGTGTTATTAATGATTATATTGATTGATGGGTGATGGATTAATTAATATTATTATTAATTAATGGATAAGATAAGTAATTAATTAATTGCCACAGTGAATAAAAATATATAATCGAGTAGAGTTTATTTGCTCAATTAATTTCTATGTGCAAAGAATGTGACAATTAAAAATATAACATATAGTATGATACGTGTGTTATATAAAGTGTAGTACAACACTTAAGTGTGATCATGCAGTTATATATAAACTATACTATATAAGGCAATGTGACTGTACATATTAAGACTATATGTTATGAATACATCATGATACTTATGTGACCATATAGTACACTAATGTATACTATATAGAATATTAAATTAGAGTATGTGGATAATTAACATGTATTCCAATAAGTAACCTAATTGAAATAATAATAATAATAATGAGATTTGTGATAATGTAGAATGTCACTATTCAATTAACTCATAATTTGACATTATTAAAATGTACATTGATTATATATCAATGTGTATACATGTACCTTAATGTGCTACCATGTAATGTTGTTGTGACATTTTAGACCCATGTATGCCCTAAATGAATTTAAGCCAAGGTAAACATATATGTGTGTTAAGTGTATAATATATGGTATTTCCTTCATTGCTAGAATGCTGAGTATTACTTGTCCCTAAAAGAGAGTCACTCTTCATTTCCTCATTCACAGTGTAATACAAAAAGGCTAGCCTATCTCCTTCATCTCTTAAATTCCTCAATCTAGTTAGCAATGATGGTGATGATGACCAAGGGAATGGGTTGAGGTGGTGGTTAGAACACTATTGCACCAACTCTTGAATATCCCATGAACTCTCCTTCTATCTCTTGGTTTTCAATTCTTGGATAATGGCTTTACATGGTTAGTGAACTTCCTATAAATTGAGCACTCCCCTTCTCATTTCATTTTGCTAGATTAATTGTTAAGTGATATAGAGAGGGTGTTGTGAGTGTATACTCTGAAAATTGAGCAAGCCTTGTGCAATTTGAAGCTAAAAAGGTATAATGCTTAAACCCACTTGAAATTTAATTCATAGGAATTAGCTTGAGTTAGTTGTAGTTGAGTATGTGAAAGGATGCTAGCATATTAGTTAAGTTAGTATGCATGATATAGAAGTAATGTGGTTGTTTACAAGCATGATGGTATAAAGGAACTGAATGTTGATGGAAGCTCTGCAATAGCAGAACACTTCCTGGTCTGGAAACGTAGCCTTGCGGCCGAGTGTCTCCTTAGTACAAATGGGGCGCGGCCGCGCCCCTCTGCAAAAACTGTTAGTGATCTTTGTTAGGTCTTCTGATGTATTGAGCATGTTATATTAGCTAGAATATGCATATAAATCACCATGACATGTGCAATAAGGTTGCTATGTATATAGTAAGTCATATTAGTTGTTTAGCTTGAATATTTCAAAGAAAGTTAAAGATTTGAAAACTAGTTTTCAATAAACGTTATGTAATGTATATTCTAACCTTGAACATCAACATATTAAGTTCCGATATGTCTTGACATGCGACCAATATGTTAGAGATGGTGTAGATTATTCAAGCATGATTTAAAAAGGGAAAAGTCTAATAATTGACTAAACTAGCTATGTGTAAATAAACTATGTTGTGAATGTATGAGCATGCTTATATGGTCTAATTACGAGTATTTGAAGACATGATATAAGACTTATGAATCTATCTTGCATGCTTAAATGATTTTGATAGCATTTTAATGGAAACGTAGAGTTTTGAAGGTGAACTTGACGAACTATATGTCCTTTGAGTTCTGAAATTGTGAGCATAGTAGCATGGTTTAGAGATGCATGAATAACCCGTTAACTTGTACGCATATGTTTCATGATATAACATGCACATGATGGACTCATTAGTGAGCGTTACTAACAAGAATGTAAGCTTTAAACGGGGACTTTGACATGTTATATTAAGATTCTAAATTCTGATATTTTCAGCATGTTTAAAGGTGCTTTTAAGGCACTGTTGACTTGTGTATATGGATTTCATAATATAGCATGAACACGTTAGACTCTACTAACGAAAGTATAAACTTTGCACATGAGCATTGACATGTTACATTGAGGTTTAAATTCTAAAATTTATGGACGTGTTTGATAGTACTATTAACCTTATTAACGTCATACATGTATATATACCATGATTAGGTGTCGTGAAACCAAGTTTAGCTTAAACAAAGCATGCTTTCGAACTAATAACAATGATAGTTACATGTATGCAATATGAATATTTATGAGTATGCCTAATACAAGTTATATGAATACTTTATGTGTTTAAAAAGCAAGCATGTTAGACTTTGTGATTTTCATGACCTTGAATGACCGTAAGTTGTCAAAAGTGTTAACTTAGAACCATATCATGAAAGAGAGAACTTAGATGGACTTGGGAAGCATGAAGGCATCCTTTAATATGCATACATGTTATGTGATATCATATGTTGATATTTGAGTCCAATTTTTTTGACGGTTAACTTATAACAATGCCATAACAAAATATGATTGGTATTGATTATGGTCTTATGTGATAATAATGATATGAGGGTGTGTTTAACTCAAAAAGAGGAACGTTAAGGATAAAAGTATAGTAGTCGAAATATGATACTATACAACGGTATGACGAAATAGTAAGGTTAAAGACTTAGCTTATATGTGGATTGTATATATAAGATAAGATATGATGTTATAATATATGACTAATGGATATCATATATACATAACTATATTATGATAGGGATTCGAAAGTGTTGAATTACTTTTCGTGGATAAACTACGCATAAGGCAAGTTCTCTAACTTACACTCTTTTAAAGTGCAAGTATCCTAAACCTTTGCATTACTTTATTCAACGGATATCATAAGCAAGTACTTGAACTCTATTCTTATTAAACTCATATTAAGTTATTGTTGTGTAAGTGAGTTATTCAAATTATGACTATCGCGTCATAGTTACGATAAAGTTGATTATATTCTTCGAACTTTAAATCTTGAGATTGAACTTATAATAGTTGTGATCTATGCCATTTGATTCGGCTAGATTTATATTGTTGAAAAGCGACCCAAACCAATTGATTGGTGCGGGATCATGTGTTTTGATTGAGATGAACAACCTACTTTGAAGGGAAATTATATTTGTCTGCAGACCGACGTGCGCACTTTAGTACGATTGAACGATATGTATACCGTAGGGTACTTTAGGCTGATCACCTGTTGTACTTGTTTTTGCTTGGGTTATCAGTTTAATACTATTAATTCTAGTAGAAGTTCATAGTCCTTAGTGACTGCTCAGTATTCAGTTATCTTAAATTCTTAAATTGAATTATCGTTGAATCATTTTGATGTTATTCTGTCCTTAGTGACTGTTATTGAGAACTGTTGATATTCTTGTTATCCTTGAACTATCACACCTTGCTATACCTTCTTAATATTTGAGAACGATATTACTCACCCTTGTTGTTATATTACTTGCTGGGCAATTTGTGCTCATTCTTGCTTTCCCTAAAACATTTCAGTTAAGGCAGAGTAGTGCGAACCTTCGGGCACAGATAAGGGCAAGGGAAAGGCTACGGAGTAGCTTTATTTATGTAGAACTTTATGATTTATAATAAGACCTTATGATATTATGTATTAGTTAGGTTTACATACGCTTAAGGTATGTTTAAGTTATGTAATCGATGTTTAAGTTACGAGACCTTGGGACGTGAATAAATTATATTAATTAAATGTAATCTATTCGATAGTAGTTGTGTATTATTCTGCTGTGCGATGCGACATTTAGTCGTAATATTTACTGTGGTGTTATATTTTAGAACGTGACAAACCAAATTCGAGTGACCAAGTGGCGGTCCGAATTTGGGGGCGTCACAATGCCCGAATCATAGTGTGTTATCTAGGGTTGGTGTTTCACTGATTGAGTTTGCAAGCATTTCTTTGACAACTCGTGTGATGTGCTCCATCATCATTGGATCGGGTTGCTCTATGAGAATGAGTTGATTGTTTGGTTCATCAGACATAGAATTTTGGAACTCTGTGACTGGAAATTGATTTTCCACTCTATTTTCCAACACATCATCTTCAACATCCATCATCACAGCATTAGCAGATATTATAGTTTCTTCATGGACTGAGGAGACTACGTTTTCTCCGATAATTGGTAGCTCCCCCTCAACTTCTGAATTCTCTAGTTCTTTTGCTCTTAATAGCTCCCCCTCAGCTGTAGCACTCTTTTCATTGTGAATCTCCAGAGTTTTATTCAATGCTTCATTTTGACTTAGCTCAAGTGCTTCCTGCGCTTTTTCCTTAGACTGAGCCATTTCTTCTTCTACCAGACCTTCCTCATGAGGACCAACATCCTTAGGTATTTCTTTTTCAGCATTGGTTTCCTCCTGATTGATAGTGGTCTAATCCTGTTCTTGGTTTAGGACAGATGCTTGAGATTCAGTGATCTGTTCAGTCTTCTCAATCGCCCTTCTTCTGTCCTCTTCCCTTAGAATTTCCTCATTGGTAAGAATATATTTCTTAACTAAATTCTTCTTCTTCTTGGGCTTGATTACATCTTCAGAACCTTCTTCTGCTTCAGCCCTGATTGTCTGTCCAGGTTGAGAGGCTGTTGCATCATCTCCTTCAGTGGTCAGCCTAGACTCTACGAGTGGTGAAGACTCCACAATCGTAGTCAGTGTAGGCTTCCTTGTTCTGTGACTGCGTTTCTTCTTCTTCTGAGGCTCAGAGCTACCTTCAGTCATGCCTTTACTTGCTTCCTTCTTCTTTTTTATCTCCTTCTCTTTCAGAGCCTCCTTTGGTGCTTGAGTTGTCTCAGGAGTAGTAACTCTGTCAGACATTGAGCCTCTAAACTCCATTTTAGAACCAGGACAAGCTTGAAGTGCATTAGTGGTTGAGCCTTGGTGTTCCTCGGCCACTGGCATATCTTCATTCATCTTCTTCTTTCCTTTGCTCTTTCTGACCAAAGCTTCAACATTTTCTTGATTTACTTCTTCTTCTATCTCACAGCCTTCCCTCACAGCAGATGAAGTTGCAGATTTCATCTTTACATTTTATGCCGGGTTTTTCTTCCAGTTCTGAAACAGTTGCTGGGTCATCTTTTTGTTGGGAGCAATGGAGACACCTTCCTTGTCTTCAATCTTGTTACCTAGTGTAGCTTCAAGAATCATGCTGATAAACCTTCCATAGGGCATCTTTGTCCGTGCTCTTGGTCTTCTTGGGACTTTCCATCCATTTTCCAAACCACTCCATCAGTAGAGCTCTGTGGTTGAGTTAAACTCTGTATCTGATAGCTGTCATGAGCTTCAGTTGCTTCTCATTAATAGTATCGTGGCTCGAGCCTTTGTAGCATATGCATTTTCCAATAATGTAAGCAAGAAATTCATATTTTTGGGGAAACTCTTTCTTTATGTAGCCACTCTTTCATTCAGTTCTGATGTGCTTCATCTTTTTTTGGCCTTCATGAAAATCAATTCGGTTTAGTGATGGAAGACCTTCATTGTTCAGACCCAGGGCTAGGTTTATGTTTTCAGCATTGAAGCGTATCTGCTCGCCCTTGACTTTGGTGAGGATGGAGTCTCCTTCAACAACTCCATTGGTGTAGAATTCTTTCACCAATTTTGTAAAGATCAGAGTGTCAGAGCTTAGGGAATCTTCGAGTCCAGCTTTCTTTAGCATAGAAAGAACTTTGTGGATTTTTGGACCAACATCTTCAAATTTGTCAAAGCATAGCTGATAGTCCGAAATAATTCTGGAAGCAGCCATTTATATGGATTGATTCTTCTGAAATGAAAGAACTTGGCTTAGCTTTCTGAAACTTAGGGTTTTGTTTGAGAGAGAGAGAGATAAAGAGAGAAAGCAAGAGAGAGATAGTCTTTTGAAATTCAGAGGTAAACTGTCAGAAAGCAGTTCGAAATGAATTTAACTTCCCTCCATATGTTCTGCATCGTGTAATACGTGTTGGATTCTGCAGAGCTCCACGATTTTAATCCATGTAGAAATCTCCGTTCTGCCCTGAGCTCCCCTTGAGCTAGTGTGCCCTTGTGAGAAGACTACGAATGCCGAAAACCACTCCACGATTGTTGAGTTCGATCCTTTTCTTGCTTCTTGACCGTTGACTCTAAGGTTTTCTGTGATGCCTTCTGAAATGGAAAACCTTCTGGATTAAGGTTGCTCAGGAAGGGCCAACCTCTTAGTTTGACACTAAGGATTAGGTTTGTCTCTGAGACACTTATCAAAAGGGTTGCTTGGCTTGTTGTTGCTATCATAGTGAGCCTTTCTGTCTTGACTGGATCACTCCACGATCATGGTTTCTCTTTGTCATCTCTATGATTTTGACTTAGCCTTTATATCTGCAAGGTTAGCACCATCTAGAGCATAGAATTTATGGTTGCAAATTTAATATAACTAACTCACTTATCAGTTTATTAAATCTGGATTCATCTAAGAGTTTTGTAAATACATTAGCAAGTTAATTTGCAGTAGGGATATATTGCAAAGATATTGTTCCATTTTGAACATGATCCCTAATAAAATGATATCTAATTTCTATATGCTTGGTCCTAGAATGCATAACAGGATTAGTTGTTATTGCTATGGCACTTGTGTTATCACAGTGTATGGGTATAGATTTGAAATTAAACCCATAGTTTGCTAGCTGGTTCTTCATCCATAGTATTTGAGCACAACAGCTGCCTGCAGCAATGTATTCAACTTTTGCTGTAGAAGTTGATACTGAGTTTTGCTTCTTGCTGAACTAGGACACTAGTCTATTTCCTAGCAGTTGACAAGTGCCACTGGTACTTTTTCTGTCTATTTTGCATCCTGCAAAGTCAGCATCTAAATATCCTGTCAGTTCAAATGAGGACTCCTTGTGATACCATAGACCCAAGTAGGGTGTACCTTTAAGATACCTGAAAATCCTTTTTACAGAAGTTAAGTGTGATTCCTTAGGATTGGCTTAAAATCTAGCACATATACATGTTGCAAACATTATATCTGGTCTATTGGCAGTTAAGTAGAGAAGGGAGCCTATCATACCTCTGTATTAAGTAATATCAATACCTTTACCTTTCTCATCTTTGTCAAGCTTAGTTGCTAGAGCAATTGGTGTTTTCATGGGAGAGGCTGATTCCATGCTATATTTCTTAAGTAAGTCTTTGATGTACTTGGCTTGGCTTATAAGATACCTTCATCAGTTTGCTTCACTTGTAGTCCAAGGAAGAAGTTCAGCTCACCCATCGTGCTCAGTTTTAAATTTACTCTGCATAAGCTTGGCAAATCTCTTGCACAGATTTTCATCAGTAGAACCAAAGATAATATCATCCACATATATTTGAACTAGTAAGACTTTATCTTTGTGCTTCCTAAGAAATAGTGTAGTGTCTACTCTACCTCTAGTGAATCCTTTTTCCATAAGAAAGTTTGTTAGTGTTTCATACCATGCTTTAGGTGCTTGTTTAAGTCCATATAAGGCTTTATCTAATCTATAGACATAATCAAAGAGGGTTGGATTGATAAAACCTGGGGGTTGCTCCACATAGACTTCTTCTTGAAGTTCACTATTTAGGAATGCACTCTTGACATCCATATGGAATACTTTGAACTTCACGTGAGCAGTAAATGCAAGGAATATTCTGATTGCTTCAAGTCTAGCAACTGGTGCGAAGGTCTCATCGTAGTCTATGCCTTCTTCTTGAGAATAACCTTTGGCCACCAGTCTTGCTTTGTTTCTAGTGATCACCCCATCTTCATCCATCTTGTTCCTGAAGACCCAGTTGGTGCCGATGACTGGGTGATTCTTTGGTTTTTGAACTAATCTCCAGACTTTGCTTCTTTTAAATTGATTTAGTTCCTCTTGCATGGCTTCAAACCAGCTTGCATCTAGCATAGCATCTTCAATCTTCTTGAGTTTTATTTGAGATAGAAAACTCAAATAGAAGCATTCATTCTAAGTTGCAAATTTTGTTCTGATTCTGGCAGTTGGATCACCAATAATTAGATCTTGAGTGTGATCTCTTGCCCACCTGTTCCCTGTTGGAACATCTGTTCTGGTGCCTTCTTATCTGAACTCCTCAAGATTGACTTCTGGTTCTTGTTGTTCAGAATCGTCGTCTGGCTCAGCTCTCTCTATGATTTCTTCTTCGGACACTACTATTCTTTGTTCAGGAATTGCAGTCGTAGTGCTAGGCTCGACCGCTTCATTCGTAGTGTCAGTATCATCAATCACAGTGTCTTGTGGTGCAGACTTGTCTGAGTCTATTTCATCAAAGATGATATGGATTGAGACTTCAACACTTAATGTCTTCTTGTTGAACACTCTATAGGCTTTGCTGTCTGTGGCATAACCAAGGAAGATTCCTTCATCTGATTTAGGTTAGAACTTAGTCAGATATTGCTTGCCATTATTGAGAATGTAGCATGAACAGCCGAACACATGGAAGTAACTGATATTTGGCTTTCTTCCTTTCCACAGCTCGTAGAGTGTCTTTTTCAGCATAGAGTATGCAAGAGATCTGTTCTGTGTATAGCATGCAGTGTTGATGGCTTCTGCCCAAAAGTATTCAGGCAGATGAGCTGATGCTAGTAGAGTTCTCCCGGCTTCTATAATTGTTCTGTTTTTCCTTTCAGCCACTCTATTTTGTTGAGGAGTTCGTGGTGCTGAGAAGTTGTGACTGATGCCATTGTCTGCACAAAACTGATCCATTTCTGAGAAATCGAATTCTCTGCCATGATCACTCCTTATTGCCTTGATAGTCTCTCCTTTTTCATTCATCACCAGCTTGAACATCTTTATCAGTTGGGAGCTTGTCTCATCTTTTGAGTTAAGAAAGAACACCCATGTGTATCTGGTGTAGTCATCCACTACAACCAGTGAGTATCTCTTTCCTCTTAGGCTTACAGTTGGAATTTGCCCAAAGAGATCCATATGAAGTAACTGTAGGGGCCTGTCAATTGAGTTGACTGCTTTGCCTTTGAATGAGTTCCTTGTTTGCTTTCCAAGCTGGCATGCATTGCATGGTCTTTCTTTGATGAAGCTGAACTTGGGTAATCTTGCTACCAGATCTTTGGAGGCCAGTTTAGACATACTCTTGAAGTTGAGATGAGATAATCTTCTATGCCAAAGCCAACTTATTTCTTCAGTGGCTTTAGCAAGGAAGCATATTGTCTCATCAGAACTGAGCTGAGCAAGATTGACAATGTATACATTTCCTTCTCTTATTCCTGTCAGCTTGATAGAGGATGTCTCCAGATCTCTAACTTGACACTGATTGTTGAGAAATTTAACTTGATGGCCTTTATTGCAGAAGTTGGCTGATGCTTAGAAGATTGTGCTTTAGACCATCAACATAAGCCACTTTGCTGAAGGACACTACACCATTTCCAACTGATCCATAACCTCTTGTCTTGCCAGAGCTGTTATCTCCAAAGATAACTATTGGTCCCTTCTTCTCTGTGTAATTTGACAGGAGGGCTTTGTTTTCGATCATATGTCTTGAGCAACCACTGTCCATATACCATGTTGTAGTCGTGGTGCTCATTTCCAGCAAACATATTCAGCTTTTATGTTGGTACCCAGACTATCATGGGTCCTGCAATGTTAGTACCCTTAGGAACCCAAATCTGCTTAACTTTGGGTCTCCCATGCATAGTAGAAAGCATAATGCAGTTTTATGACCAAGTCTTCCACATGCAAAACATCCAAAATATTTTATGTTTGTGTATGTGTGTAGGATGCTTTCTCCAATTTGACTTGTGTGGGTATCTGTTGGCTTTACCCTTATATTGCATCTTCCTTTTCCATGTAGCCTTGGAGTTCACTTTCTGTGCTGAGTGAACCTCACCACCACGATTCCTTTCAAGTTGATTCGTGAAGTCAGTTTTACTTGACTCTATGATTCGTCGAGGTTGGGCAGTGGTGACTGAGTTACTCTTCACCTTTCCTAACCCTAGGCCAGCATGAGATCCATAGTGTTTAGTAACACGTCTTGGTCCAGAAGAGCAAGGTCACACTGATTCATCCTTCTGTGTGGACTTTACAAATGTAATACTTCTACTTAACTTAGAAGCACTACTTACGTTAATTTCCTTTGTCTTTTCCACATTTGGTTCTGAGGTAGATTCCCCAAACCCTAAGCCTGTTCTATCAGATACACTTCTCTGATTGGATATTAGGGAGTCCATGGATGAAGAAGATCTATTCCATGTAGAGATGGTCTTTTCTAACTCCTCAATCTTAGAGGTTAAATTTGACTCTCTTTGTATGTTCAGTTCATTGATCTCTCTTAAGATTTTATTTTCAGCTTCAAGCTTAGAGAGAGAGTCAGAACTTAGTAGAGCTGCTTCCAGCTCTTTCTGAACGTTTTCTTTCTCTTCTTGAAGATTAGTATAATCTTTAGGTAGAACTCTTAGCCACCTCATATTTTGATATAGATCAGTTGACATATCATGAATGCCAATTTTTAAATCATCAATGTCTATATCAGGAGAGTTAAAGTCAAATACCTTATCTATGACTGCTTCAGCATCTTTCCTGCTTAGTGCATCTTTGGCCATCAGACATATATTGGCTTTTTGAGGTGCTTCATCATCTTCAGACTCAGTATTAGTATCATTGTATGAATCACTCCATAAACTTCCAGCTACAAGCCCTTTGTCTTTCTTCTTATTCTTTTTGTAGCCTTTGAGCTCCTTCTTTGAATTTGACTTTCTTTTCAGCTCTTCTATGATAGGCTTATTGCAGTTGGCAATGAAATGCCTAGGCTTCTTGCAGTTGTAACATAGGTCATTGATCTGCTCCTGACTGCTATTGTTGTTGAACCTTTTAGGTTTGCTGCTCCTGCCTTTGAGCATGAGTCTTTTGAATCTTCTGGCAAGCATTGCAGCTTCATCATCATCAATGTCATCCTATTCATTAGATTCAGACTCATCTTCCACCTGTGCTCTGGAGATCTCTTCCTTCGCTTTGAGAGAAACTCCTTTATCCTTCCTTCTTCCTTCTGATAGAGTTTCTGCTCGTTGGGACAGTTCTAGCTCGTATGTAAGAAGGTTTCCGTAGAGCTGTTGAACTGTCATTTCATGCAGAATCTTGTACTCTCTGATTGCAGTGGTCTTGGCATCCCATCTGCTTAGTAAAGACCTCATGAACTTGATGACTAGATCTTTGTTTGGACAGGTCTTTCCATAGGCTCTGAGAGAGTTGAGCAGTATAGTGAATCCTTCATAAGTGGAAGTGACATTTTCTCCTGGAACATGAGCAAACATCTCATACTGTTGAGTCAGTAGAGATTGCTTGTTTTCTCTGACTTCTTTAGTTCCTTCATGCATGATGAGCAATGCTTCCCAGACTTCCTTTGTAGTTTTGCAGTTAACCACATTCTCGAACAGACTGTCTTCTAAAGACTGGAACAAAATGTTCTTAGCCTTTTTGTCAAGCTAAACATCTTTCTTCTCATTTTCAGTCCATTCAGATTTGACCTTAACCACCATGTTGTTTGGATCTTCTGGAGTTGGTGTAAGCCTTTTTGGAACATAGGGCCCATTCAGAACAGTTTCAAATAGATCATCATCTATTGAATCCATATAAGCCTGCATCCGAACTTTCCAGTTGGTAAATTTGTCTTTATTGCACATAGGTGGTTTACTTCCTCCACCTGTCTTGGTCTCGCTTATCAGTTGTGCCATTGGATCTACTCAAGCTTGTATGCTTAGATGTGAGAACCTGCTCTGATACCAATTGTTAGTTCCCAAAGGCACGTTAGTTATCTAGAAGGGGGGTTGAATAGATATTTTAAAAATTCTTTGTTTAAAATTCTTTGTTAGTATTGATTATATTGACAGCAGCAGAATATATATTTTGTTCCCCTTCAAGATATTGCAGTTATGGTTTGATAAGCAGTTATAACAGATATAGCAGTTAATGAGAGACAATGAGACAGAAGGTTTTAAGTGGTTCAGAGCACACAAGGCTCCTAATCCACTCTTCTACTCCACGAGTAGGAAATCCACTAAGGATGTCTCTTACAACTGGATCACTTAGATCCCTTCAAGGCCAGCAGCCCTGGATCTTCACTTAGTTCACTTTTGAACTCTTCAAGTCCTCTGACTTGGATCTGCTCTTAGTTCACTTTTGAACTCTTCAAGTCCTCTGACTTGGTACCTCACTTGGATTTGCAGTAGTTATTTGAGGTGTGCCACTCAGTTGCAGTTCAGCACCTGTCTCTTAAAGACTGAGTAGCGAAGCAAGCTTTCCTCTTTCAGGATCGTAGTGTTGATCGTTGAGTGTTCTTAGCTTTTCTTTTGATAATCTTTCTTATTGTATCTTGCTTGCTTAGTCTGAATCTTTGTCTGATTTCCTTATAAAAGTGCCATTCAGAATTAGCCGTTTGAATGCTCCCATTGCTTCATTTAATGCTCCAGACATTTTTTGTGCAGTGATGTTGACGTCCTGCTTTTCTGCTGTTCTGCTGCCTGGCCCACTGACACATCAAACTGTATCTTTCACCTAACACCTAAAAAGGTGCTTTCTGCAGACAGCTTTAGTCTTTTCCTTAGCTTTTTCAATACGCTTCTTCTATTTGAACTAAGGATAAATATGGAAGTATTGGAACTATCACTTTGTCAACGGACATAAGCCTTTCTTCATTTGTTGTTCTTCCTCCCTTCATCAGAACTATAATCTTTGATGATGGCTAGAGGAACACTACGATTATGATCATTGTGACATAATCGTTGTGTGTTGGCTTTGCACAGCTTGATTCAGACTTGATCGTAGAGAACACTACGATTTCTCTTAAGCTCTTTGTAGACTACAATTCCTTGCTTGCTTGTCTTGCAGACTCCACACTTCTGATAGCACTCTGCGATTATAAACTTGGCTCGTCAGATGCTTTTCAACTTTATGATTCTCAGTGTGGCTTCCAAGGAAGATTGTGATTCTTTGATGCTTTCACTTGAGCTCAACGGATCTTGCCTTGGCCTCTGCAGACTTGATTCTTTGGCAGACTACTATTCTGGACATCTTTATTTTAAGCTTCACCATTCTGCCTTTTCTTCTGCAGACTCGAATCTCTTGGCAGACTACGATTCTTGATATCTTCGTTCAAGCTCCATGATTCTGCCTTTTCTTCTGCAGACTTCGAATCTCTTGGCAGACTACGATTCTTGATATCTTCGTTCAAGCTCCACGATTCTGCCTTGTCTTCTGCAGACTCAAATCTCTTGACAGACTACGATTCTGGATGTCATCGTTCAAGCTCCACAATTCTGCCTTGTCATCTGCATGCTACCTTTGACAGACTACGATTCTGTCAAGGCTTTAACTTTTACAGCTCAAATAGATCAACCTAACAAGTTTGATCTTTTCTTCTATACATTTATTTACATAAATGATAAACATTAAAGCTCAGATCAACCTAACAATTTTGATCTATCATCTAAGTCCTTGTACAATGATTCTCTTAAGGACTATACACTTAAGCATTTATATTTACTTTCAATATCAAATCTGAATATGCAATTCCCAACACAATTGCTTCTATGTCACATGTGGGTCCATCCACTGGTAATTTGGTGGGAGAATTTCCCTTCATATCCACGTAATATTGGCCACATGTACAGATCCGTGCCACATCAGAAATTTTTTACACGTCTGCAGCTTATTTGTCCAATTCCGTCTAAAGTCAAAATAGTTAACAGAATTGCAAATGTTTGTTATTAAATTAAAGTTCAGTGAGTTGACTATAAGAAAAAAAAGTTCAGTGACCCATTTTTAAGTTGACCTAAAGTATAGTGACCTAAAAAGTATTTATCCCTTTTGTGTAAGGGAAAGAATTTAGCCAAGGCTTGGTTTTACCCACACGCGTTGTTGGTCGGGCTCGAGGCTTCCAGGTCATTGTATTTTTTTTGGACAAAACTGATTTAAATTTTGTTTTATTTTAGTTTTATTATCAAAACTGTGTCATTTTGAAAAGCGTTATTTATTATCAAAATTGTGTCATTTTGGGAAGCGTCATCTACCCAGACGTACGCGCCTATACTATGTCGTTTTGGGAAGTGCTATCTGTGACTCCCCCAAATTCAGATACATGTACCTCGAATCTATCTAACGTATACAACATACTAATATTATATCTAGTGGAATAATAGAATAATTTACATTGATATAACATAAATATTCTCGCCCCAAGTCTCGAATCTAATACTAATCTATACACTTCATAACTTAATCCAAAATATAACTTAATACATAACAGATTTAAGTGTTAATACAACATAAGAATTAAATTATAACAAAGTAGGTCAAAGATGTAACGATTGAGATTTTATATTTAATTTTAAATATTTATTGAGTTGAATAAATATTTTATGCGATTTATTTATTGAGTTAAATAGATAAATTATGTGATTTATGGAAGTAATTTAATTAAGTGTATATATTAATTAAATGAATGTGTAATATTTAATTTAATTGATGTATATTAATTTTATATTATAGTTCTAATTTAATTGAGAGAATTAAATTAGATGAGATATGTGATGAAGTGTTACATGAATTATAATTAGCGAGTAATTATAATTATGTGGCAATTTTATGTGATTTATTGATGTTAGATTTTAATTGATTAAATTAGATGATTAATATTTAATTAATTAAAATGTGACATTTAAAATAGGTGTTTAATGATATGTTAAAATAAAAGAAAAAGAATTTTAAATGTTTTTAAATAAACAAGGCCTTAGCTAATAATCTGTTTTTAAATAAAAGGTTTGCCAAACATGACCTTATGACTTTTAAAATTCAAAACAAATTATAACTGCTAATTATTTAATTTAGACATTATATATTTGTTAGTTACGTTGCATGTTATTATGTCTATTATATACGTATATCAATTTACATTAGACGTTAACTAGAAGAATAAGAACAAAGAAAGAGAGAAAACACTCTGTTAGTTTGAAGAGAAGGATAGAGAGGAACTTGGGGATTCTGAGAATTGAGAGGAGACTACCAAAGCTATTCTCATCATCTAAACAAAGATTAATCAAGGATTTAAGGTAATAATTCACCTTTTGTTCTTAGTTTTCTTGTAGTCTAGAGTTTTTATAAATAATTGGAATTGTAATTGATGAATTAGTTGATTTCATGTTATGTGAATTGATAGATGTTGTAATCCATTATATGTATGCTATAAATGGTTTTTTCAAAAAAAAAAATCAAAGTACTGTAAAAACAAGTTTTTTACACGAGGGAATAGTGTTCTTATGAGTTTCATATATTGGTTGATTTTAGAATGAAAATTGATGAATTTCATATGTGATTTGTGCAAATTGAGAGTTGTGCATGATGCTAGTTTCAATAACGAAAATAATGCTTGTAGTATGGATTTAATTGGTTGAGAAATTTATTTACAGTAGATTATTTTGTTAGAGTATGAGTTTTATAAAATGTCAAAAGTTGAGTTTTAAAATCTTTGATTTTCGTTGCTTAGATGAATTATGTGATTGGTATCATATATAGCATGAGTATTACTGCATATGTATGCTTTACATTGTCTGTGTTGCTGTGTATTTCCGTTTGTTGGCTTGTATGGGTTAATCGGTGAAGCAGAGTATCGTGGCTGTCTGTCTCTGGCCGAGTTGCTGCGCAGCTGTGCCTGCAGCAAGGCCAGGAGCAGCGCAGCTGCGCCGCTTGCCCTTCCCAGATTCGACCCCTGCGCAGGTGCGCCGGTGCCAAGGCTGCTGGCTGCGCAGCTGCGCTGTGGCCAGTATTGAGGCAGTAAAGTTTAAGTATTGTGCAGTTTATATTTTTGCCATAGTTTAATTATTGCTAGAATAATAACCATGTATTAAGTGGCATAAAATTGAGAATTTCATAATTTGAGAAAAAGAAGTTTTGAAAACCTAATATAGTATTTAAATTATAAGCTATAATTATTTAATTGTAAAATAAGTTACTTAATTATAATTAAGAGTAAATGTTTAATTTAAATTATAATTCTGTGAAATTATAATCAATTAGATGTTAATTTAAATTATAAATTATGTAATTATAATTTAATAAATGCATATTTAATTATGGATTATAAATTGATAATTGCATGATTAATTATAATTTGTGTAATTATAATGCATGATATAGTTTAATTGATTATAAATTATAATTTATTTATAATTTAAAAAGTAATTATAATTTAAGTAATTATAATTTGATTAAGTGTTTGAATTATAATTGTTTAATTATAATTTAGTTAAATACATAATTGATTTAATTATGTGATGTAATTAACTATGTGATAGTTGATTATTATTTATTTAATTAGAATGAGTAAATCATGAGGGTTAACCACTTATGTGAATTAGTTATGTGTTAACTAATTTAGGTTATTATGATTGGATGTGTATAGGAAGTGTTTAAGTACGTGGTTGAGTTAAGTAGCTTGCGTGTAAGGTAAGTTTTCTAAACCCTAATCTTGTATTAATTTTATGCAACCCTAATCTTGTATTAATTTTATGCAAGTCTTCTAAACCCTAAACTCGTTTATTTATTTTAATTCAATTATTCATTGTTTGAGATTGTTCGTTTATTGGACAAGAAATTATTGAAAGTTTATGATGTAACTAAAGTAACCTTAGCTTATTGTTCAAGCAAGGTCTGTATATTCTTTTCAGATGCTTTAAGTTTACTTCTAAAGCATATGTTAATTTATAATTCTTTTATTTATGAATTATTGAAATTCCATTCAACTAATCCTTAGTTGATGAACGTGAATTCTAAATTACCCTTGTAAGCTTATCCAAACTAAACTTTCTTTGGTGCGGACTTGAATTCAAATTGCTGAGTTGAACAACCCTATTTACTAGGGGAGGTTACTACGCATAGCGTTAAGATGTTTGTGCACAATACATGGTACAAAGGGCTGATCCCCCTAAGTACGAGTTAAGGTCCATAGTCTTATTGACTGTTAAAGGTTTAAATAGAAATATTTATAACCTAGAACAAGATTTCAAAGGTCTTATGACACTCAGATAAATTCTACTTTTGAATTGTAACTGTGATGGAAGAATTACTATTCAATTCTTTATTGTTGAAGCGAATCATATTATTCAGATTCTTTGAAAGATATCCTTTCATGTATATATTATTGTTAAACTCCAGTGAGTTGTGGTTTGCTCACTCTTGCAATTAATAACAATTTCAGTTAAGGTTGATAATGCTGATGCTCCGTTTACAAGTAAAGGCAAGGGAAAGCAAAGCAAGTGAAGGCTTGTTTTTATTTATTTGAAATGATTGTAATAAGACTTTTATGACATGTTTTATTTTCGCACTTTATTATTTATGTCAAGGTTAGAATAACCCCGGGATTTATTTTGATGAAGGTTGTAACCCTTGTTTTAAGGGAGATTTTATTATTTTGAATAAAGATTGTAATTTACTTTGAGATATATTGGGTAGATATTTGTTATAGTTAGAAAGTGAACACCAAATCACGTGAAACGAAGTACCCGAATTTGGGGGTGTCACAAAAGATATTCCAAAGCCTTGCCTTTGCCCTTATCTTTGCCTGAGGGTCCACACGATTCTGCCTTAACTGAAATATTTAAGGGAAACAAGAGTGAGCAATAAATTTTCCCAGCAAGTAATATATAATAAGGGTAAACATGTATATAATAAGCTCATAATATCAAGGATATAATGATAATTGGTAGCTCAGAAATTTATAGAATAATTTTGTGAACAAAGTTAATATCAATTGTTCCAAACCTATCCTTTGAAGTTAATAAAGAATCACTATGAACAGGAAGATTATAAAAGCATTCAAAGGTTTCAACAATTTCAAGTGAATGAATAGATGTCACTGAGTGTCACTGTGGAGCATGATTTGTAGAATCAAAAGATTTCATCAAATTCCAAAATAAATACTTAATACTGAGTAGTCTCTTTGGACCATGAACTCCTGCTAGAATTAACAGTATTACCCTGCTAATACAATAGATACAATAGGTGATCAACCTAAAGTACCTGGTGTTATGCATAACATCCCCCTGCTGTAAGCGCAAGTGTCGGTTCCCTGACGTTGTATAGTTTTCCCTTCTATGAGGGTTGTTCATATTAGTAGATTTTTAAAAAGTCCACACTAAAGCAATTGGTTTGGATCAATTTCAAATTTATAGATATTGGTCTAGCCGAATCAAATGGCATAGGCGCACTTTAACACACTTAGGAATAATTAATACGCTCAACGTTTGTAACAAGATTCAAAGAATCATTTTTAAAGATGTAAGTATGATTTAAATCAAGCTTCAGAGTATGGATAATAATTTTCATGAATTTAGGTAACACAAAAATTATTCTATAGAACAATTTGCTTATACGATCAATAAGTGTACAAGTTCAGATATTTGCTTAATATATATGGTTGATATAACAACAATTAGAAACTTGCACAATATCCAAGGTTATGTAAATTAGGGAACTTGCATTCAATATGAAAATCAAATGAAGTTAGGAATTTTGCGTAATCATAGATTCCTTGCATAAAGTAAATCCATAGGTTAGGATACTTGCTTTTAATATGAAAATCAAAAGAAGTTAGGAACTTTCATAATATATAACAGTTGGTATAACAATAATTCGTTTACTCAAAGTGAGGGAACTGGCACAATGCACAAAGTTGTGTAAGTAGAGAACTTGCACAAAAGAGATAAGGTTTATATACTTGCCTGGGTAGTCGACTATATCCGACCTTGACTTCTTATCCCTTGAATAATCTATGTTTATCATAACGGTTAATCTCTATCAACTCATAAATCTTAATTGATCTAATATACTAGCCTTAGATAACTAAGACTTCACAAAACAATTTATCTTATTAATTATTTCTCTACTTATCATCACCTTCATTCTATTATTGATCTTTGCATTTATTCTATAAGATAATCTTTTATTATCTTAATGGTTCATTTAAGGTTTCACACCTTATTGTATTCATAAAGTATTCTTACTTTATTTATTTAATTAAGCTTTATGTAATTTCCTTAATTACTCTTCGTACATTATTAGTCCATAATTAATTCGTTATTACTTTGGGTTATAGTTAGAGATATCTCTTTATATCATTCAAATTATTTATGTCTCACTTGACCACAAAGTAAATAAGTCTTTCAAGTATTTAATTGTTTATCATTCCATAGTCAAAGTAATTATTAACTTTTAACATTACTTTAATTGTCCACAATTAAAATGTTATTTAAGGTCATCTTAATTGTGTATACTTCCTTAATTCCACAATTAGAAATAGTCTTTACTATTATTGTAATTGTTTATTGTTTATTAAACCACATTATTGTTCATATGATTTAAGCTTACAATTAAAATAAGTACTATTTTAATTGATTATTAATCCCACAATTTAAAATCAACTTTAGTTTTAATTGTTTAATTATAATTTAGGAATTCCCTAAAGAAATCCTTAATATTAGGAAAATTGTAATTTAGTATTTCACAATAAAAATTGCTTTAATTGTTTAACCATCTTTAATTAAAATAATCCTTTAATATTATTTTAATTAATATTTTAGTTTAGGAAAATTTTCATTTTTGGATCCCGTTTGACCCGACTCGACCCAGTTCACCATGACCCGACCCAGTTAACCTGGATCTGGGTCAACTGTGAAAGGGGCCCAGCGCAGGGCGCGCCGGTATAAGCCTGCAGGCAGCGCGGGCCGTGCTACCCCTGTAGAGTCTCAATTTCAATCCTGGCGCGGGGCGCGCCAGCATAACAGAACTTCTTGAGGAGGTTTTCAACACTTTGATTTTCTACCATCTTTGATTCAATCTTTCATAACTTGTTCATTTTACCTCCAAATGAGATCAAACCACTTTCATTATCTTGTAAATTTACATATCTTCTATATTTGATTTCTTAAATCAATTCCCAAAATATTTAGTTAATCAAATTTATCGATTTTCCAAGCTAGGGTTCACATTTCGACATGTTTCACTACACATTTTGCTACGAGTTCGTTTTAAGTCCGAAACCGACGATTCCACTTGGGTTGTGTTTGTATTTCATAAAGGTTCAACATAACATTTTTGGATTATACACATAGCTTACACAGTTTATGTCATTTAACACCATACCTCATGTTTTCAAGTATTATAACCTAGATTTCATGCTCACATGCATTTCTTGTTTCATTTAAATCCTAAACAACATATCAAGCATACAAGACATATAAAACTCCTTCCAATACTCATCCTTATTCCTTCGGATCCATCATGATCCCATAACACATAAATCTCCCACAACCAAGCATGCATTTCTACTTAGGATCCTATGTATACCAACTTGTCTTACAAAAACTAAAGCTAAGATATGAACTTACCTCTTAATCGCTTTATTTCTTCTAGCAACAAGACTTAAGCACTTCTCCACCTTGATCCTTCCTTCTTGAACTCCACCAAAAGCAAGAACTCTCTAAGATTTCTTCTCTTTCTCTCAATTTCTCTCTAACTCTCTTTATACTAGAACTTAGCAAATGGAAGCAACTTTTATAGATTTCACACATGTTGTATTTTTATTTTACCTTTAGTACATTATGCTAGCTATGTACACATATACATATATATATATATATGCATATAGTCTTATATATTCCACACACACCCCCCCCCCCACACACATATATATATATATGCTTATCTTATGTATACACAAATGCATTTAATCATATAATCCATGTACATTGGGTTAGTCCAAATAATATTTGAATTGGGCTAGGTACAAACACTTACATACACACTTATATATCTATACATATATATACATCCACATATATGTAAATATATTACACCTTATTCATTTCCATTACACATTGGGTTTAATTACTCCATAACACATAATACTTGGGCTATATTTCCTAACACTTGTAGGCACATCAATTTATTTACCTTGGGCCTAATTATATTCCATAGTCCAATACATTCTTAAATTATGTCTTAATTAATCTAATTAAGTAATTAATTATGTCACACAAGGCTTATCACTTAAGGTTAATTAAATATAACCAAGCTCATCACTATACTTCTCAATCATCACAGGCTTAATTCTATTCAATATATATATACACACACACACACACACACACACACACACACACACACACACACACACATGTACTCAAAAATTTTCAAACACGTTTATTTTCACTACTAATATTATTTATAAAATTTACGGGGTATTACATCCTCCTCCCTTATAAAAATTCTATCCTTGAAATTAGCACAATGTTACACAAATAGATGTGAATATTCCCTCCTTATCTTATCTTCTAACTCCCACGTAGCCTCCTCTGCGTTGTGGTTTCGCTAAACTAATTTTACAGAAGATTAATTACTACGCTTAACTTGGCAAGGTTTCTTCATGAAGACCCCCCTGTGCTTAATGAGAATGAAACAGATAAACAAGTTGTTGCCGCTATTAATGCATGGAAACATGCTGATTTTCTGTGCCGATACTATATCTTCAATGGATTGGACAACACCTTATCCAATGTGTATAGTTCTCTCAAAATAACAAGAGAACTATGGGATTCTTTGGATAAAAAGTATAAAACAGAAGATGCTGGGACAAAGAAGTTCGTAGTTGACAGGTTTTTGGACTATAAGATGGTGGATTCAAAGGCTGCCATCAACCAAGTCCAAGAACTACAAGTAATCCTGTATGAAATATATGCAGAATGTATGTCCTTAAGTGAATCTTTCTAAGTTGCTGTTATTATTGTAAAACTACCACCAATGTGGATAGATTTCAAGAATTATCTCAAGTATAAACACAAAGAGATAAAACTTGAAGACTTAATCATGAGATTAAGGATAGAAGAGGGCAATCGGGCTTCTAAGAAGAAAAAAAAAGAGAGGCATTTATAGAGTATAAAGCTAATATGATGGAACAAGGTCAAAAGTCTAAAAAGAGAAAGCACTCTGGCAATGGGCCTTAACAGGAAATGAATAAAAAGTTCCAAGGCAAGTGCTACATTTGTGATAAGCCCAAATATAGGGCAAATGATTGTTGTAAACGCAAAGACCAGAACGAGAAGTTTGCACAAGCTAATGTAACGGAAGTGGATAGACTTCTTAAGGATGTTTTTGAAATGAATCTATCAGCGGTTATTTTTGGAAAAAAACATGGTTGAAAATCACAGGGAATGGTGGGTAGATACTGGTGTAACCCGCCATGTGTCTGATAGGAAGATGTTCTCTACATATCAAAAAATTGAGAATGGAGAACAATTATACATGGGAAATTCTTCTATATCCAAGATTGCTAGACAAGAAAAGGTGGTTCTGAAGATGACATTGAAATTAGTATGCATGCAAGCCAATCATATTTGATATGATGTAGTATATATTTTGTAATCTTTTTTATTTATTAATAAAAGAATTTATTTATTAAAGACATTTTACTTTATCTACATGGTGTTGTTATATTAAATGTGATAAACTTATAGTTTTGAGCAATGCTTTTAGAATCATGATGATGATCATTCAAATGAGATCAAAATTCTAGATAGCTCACAAACTAAAATCGTTCCTAATCGTTGGATTACTAAAAATGGGAATAGTGAATCCGAATATATTAGTACATAAGTTGCTTGCTCTTAGGAAGAGAGTGATTGATCTCATAATCATTTGTGTGGAAACACTAAAACATGTATGTAGGTGCTTATTGGAGAATAAGTTCACAGAACGTAACTTGCTAAGGAATACCTAATGGAGTTTTACTCGCTTGTCAATAGAAATTCCTAAAGTTATAGTAGTACAAGTGATTCTTGAACTTGAGATCATCATAGTATCTTATATATGATGAGTTATACTTTGATTTGTCCCTTAAGACCCCTAAGGTATATCAAAGGGTATGCTTGGGTATAATAAGTTATACATGGAGATAATAAATGATCAACAAAGAATCTACCACTTCTAGTAAAAGGAGAGAATGTCCTATGTGATTCGACAAACAACAACTCAGTAGTCTTTAGCCAAAGCAGAATAAAATTAGAAAGGTGTTTCTAATTTGCATTAATCAGAGTTGTGCATTTGAGAATCGAAATACATATAATTAAATAAAATAATACTTGACAGTAATTTCATATCTTATATTTAATTGGGATATTGTATGGTAGAAGGATTGAATTATACGGTAACTATTCACGGAAAGGTTCTTTTATGATTAATGTTGAGATCTATATTATCTGAAAAGTCGTTGATCGTTAAAGGGGCTTACCCTTATTGTAGAATAAATATTATTTATTTAAATAAATTAAATAGTTTAATTTATTTATTTAAATAAGATTATAATTGTTCTAATTCATTTATTCACAACCGGTTTAATATGGAGAACCTAAAGGGTCACACCGCAAAAGAAAAATATTTATTTAAGAAGTAAATGACATAATCGTAATAATATGTTAATTATATTTAATTTAATCTATAGTGATAGAATAAATTAAATAGCTTAATATTTATTTTTTAATATTTTGGAAATATAAAATATAAATTAATAAGAGGAGTTTTATTAATATTATTACTATTATTATTATTATTTAATTTCTAAATGGTTTAGGAATTAATAAATAAGAGAACTCTAATAAATTCCTAATTGGATTATGAGTTTAATTAATTAAAAGAGTTTAATTAAATAAATACTATTCCTAAATAGTTTTAAAGAGTTGCCTATATCTATAAATAAGAGGGTCTTATTATGGGTAAATGTTGATGTTTACACAACGTGTTTTTCCAAGAGTTGGGAGAGTACTCACATATTATATAGAGAGAGAAAACCAGGGTTTTGCCAAATATCCAACTTCTTGAATACGTATTATTCCTTGGCGGATCACCTCTAGAGGCCAAACACTTGGGTGGTTTGCATTGATCTAAAGAAGGAATCTCATCGGTGGAATTCAAGGAGAACGCAAAGAAATTGGAGGTGAACTTGTACCCGAGGAAGCTTTGATCTACTAGAGTATCATTTATATTTTCGTCTCTTTCGTTTAATTAATAATTGTGCACAAAGAAAGATCATGGTGTTAGTTTGTATTAAAAAATTTAATTTCTGATTTTATCGTGCTTCCGCACTATTTATGTAATTTGATTGCAGGTCCGCATTATATACAAACCTAACAGACATTTGGCAAGGAACTCACCCTCAAAAACGTGCTCCATGTGCCTGATATTATTAAGAATTTAGTGTTAGGATCTCTTCTTAGTCAAAAGGGATTTAAATTGGTCTTTGTATCGTTCAAATTTGTCCTAACTAAATATAGGATGTATGTGGGGAAGAGATATATGAGCAACGAGCTCTTTAAAATGAATGTAATGATAATTGTACCTTCTAATATTAATAAAAATACATCTTCTGCTTATATGATTGAGTAATCTAATTTATGGCATGGTAGATTAGGGCATGTTAATTATAATATTTTACATAGATTAATTAATATAGAATATTTGTCAAAAAATGAGATTAACTCCAATCATAAATGTGAAGTTTGAGTTGAGGCTAAACTTCAAAAATCTTCTTTTAAATCAATTAAAAGAAGTACAGAGCCTCTTGAATTGGTACATACTGATATTTGTGATTTAAAGTATATACAAACAAATGGAGGTTGTTGCGCCGTTTAGGTGTTAACAAAAACGGGCACAAAACACGTGCAAGTATACACGGTCGACAAGTAATAAATTCGATAAGTCGAGATAGTTCCCACGGAGAAAGGAGTCAAGCTTAAACTAACATGCAACAGTCCTATAGTTATTTTTGTCTGCTCAAACGTGTGTCAAAGTGTTCTTTAAATAACTAGACTGGATTTAAAATAAACTTAACTAATTAACAAGCAAGGGGTTCAAATTGGAGAAATATGGGATCCTAACTTCATCTATTGCGTCATCTAGGTTAACAACACCTCAAGTCATGTATAAATAATCACATAGGAATGCTAGCCGGGAGCACGAATGTGGAAAAAGGCTATTTTTCAATACACCAAGTCCATATCATATAATATCCACAAAAGAGATAGAAATCACATGAACATCGATAAAACTTAAATTGCTATATGTCTATGCAATTTACAAGCTAAACCGATTTAAGTGCAAGCTCCCTATTGACTACACATGGCAATACGGTATATTCCTATCCGGATTGCGAATCATAAAACTCATCAAATGCAAGTTTCACGAACACATGCTAGCATGGCATAATCTAAGTTTACACTTCCTCTTTCGATTCCATATAAACTATTATAGTAGATGTTGATCAAGTATCTAAACATAAAACACAACCATGCTAGGCAAACCATACATTCATTCATACATTTCAAAGAGATATAAAACCCTAGACTAAGCAAATAGAGTCCATTAGAATCCCATAAGGGAAGTTAGTTCATCACTGAACCACCAACCATTATGGGATTTAAGCCAAGCATTGAACAACTATGAAAGTAGAGAAAAGAGAGATAGAGCGTGCAAATCTTATGGTTCCCCTTTTCAATAGAGGCTAGCAAGCTTGAGTTTAGTCCACAAATGAGCTCCAAGATGAGCCCTAGAAATGAAAACTACTTAGAACCAGAAGGAAGAAGAAGATAAGCTTCCAAAACCTCCTTATTTCTCTAACCCTAGAAAATAGGAACAAGCTTAGAAAATAAATGTAGTATGAGAATAAGATAAGTGATGTCTCGTGTCTAGCAAACATAAGCCTTATATCTATTACATTCAGCCGATAAAATAATAAAAGTCATTTTTTTAGTCCGGCGCGGCCGCGCGGCCTCGCTATGCTTTCCCGGCGCGGGCACGCGGATATCCAGAAAATGCCTCTCTGGTCTGCTAACCGGCGCGGGCATGCTGGCTTTCTTTGTCTTCTTGGCGCGGCCGCACATGCCTATTTCTTCAGCTGATGTACTTTCTGGCCTTTGCTTTCTTGTGCAATCCTTTGCACTTTCTTTTGTTGCTTCTTGCTCCTTCACAGTAGCTGGTTTTAGGCCCTTTTCTTGTGCTCTTTTCCTTATGCCAAGCTTCATACCAAGCTATCTTCATACCACACCATCTTAATGCCATCCCACCTGCCTTGTTGCCAAGCTCATGCCATATTGCTCATTTTCATAGCATTTCCTGCTCTTTGGAGTTTCCTGCCTAAAATATGCAAAACAAAGATAAAACGCATTAAAAGACACTAAAGTGCTTGAGTTTAAGCCATAATCATAGCAAGTTGGCGTCCAATAAGTAGGTATAAAACCTACATATCAAATACACCCAAACTTGAACTATTGCTTGCCCTCAAGCAAAGACATAAGTGCAACTACATGATATGCAACTAACTACATGAAAATGAATCCCACAGTAACAGCCATAATATGAATTCCAATCAGATACGCCTCAGAGAGATAACAAGAACACTGAACAATGAATTGGCTCAAGCAATAGTTATAAAGACATACAATCTATAAAATCACAACCTGTTACTAAGATGTAGTGTGTGTGTGCAATGTCATAAACAAGCTTGATATAGGCAAAGATTCCACACGCTATACTTCTAAGGAAGGAAAATTAAGGTTTTAAGTCAAGAATTTTTCGTTTATACAAAACAATGACCAAACCAACACATAGATACAAGCTGAAGTGCAACAAGGGCTTATTATGCTATTATTCACCCGACTGTGCAATGCTAGGCCTTCTTAGGCTTTTCAATGATACCCATTTAACGAGCTTTCGATCAACGACTCCCAAATCATAAAGGCCTTAGGGCGCTGGGTGTAGAGACAATCCCCTAGGGCTTACTTGCTCGAGTATCAAAGGCCACAAGACTTCGCTAGCCAAGGTGTTTATTCTATTTTTGGTTTTTTTCTGTTTCACAGCCTATTTTTTTTCTTTTTCTTTTTCTTTTAATAAAAGAGTGCGTCTTACGCTCCATCTCTCCCAACAGCATGCATACCCAGAGTTTTTCTCAAACTTGTATTCCAGTGTTGCTAAGGGCATTATTGCTTTTATTACACAATTCAATGAATTAAAAACAAAAAATTTCCTCTTAGAAGACAAGCATGCACTAATCTAGCCAACAAGCAACTAACGACACACTGCTATCCGGTGACATCAAAGAAACAGGTATAGTTTACATCATGTATAAAAATATAACTTAGCTTAAGCAACTAACAGAGTTCAAAAATAAATCATATCTCAATGCCATCATCGGCCAGACTGGAATTCAACAGGCTAAACAAACGGGATTAATCAATGCAATGCAATTAAACACAACTAAATAAACAAAATAAAATAAAACTGAAAATTTTTTATGCAAAATTTCACTAACACATACCAGAATGCAATGCAACTACTATATACAACCTGTCATGCAATAAAGTCTATATGAAATAACTACATGCAATTACTATGCAACTAACTAGATGCAATTAAAACTAAATGCAAAAATTTAAAACTATATGCAATAACAACTTAACTACACCCAATACCTCCAAACTAGAAATATTTAAAGTCCCCATTGAAGGTAAATGGTCAGGAAACTCCCCTACTGATCGGCATGGCCACCCCCCTCGGGTGGTGTATCTGGCGGTGGGTATGGCAAGTCGAGAGTGAACACAGGCCACTCCAGCATTGTGCCCTGCTGTGCAAAGGCCTCAGTTAGTGCCCGAGTCAGACCATCAGCGAATACGGCAAAACTCTCATGCAGCGCGTTGATCCTCCTCTCTATACGATGAAATTGGCGACCCTGCTGTATGTCACCAGCTGGAGGAGGGGCTTCTGCCTCGTCTGGCTGTGGCTGTGGTGGTGGGACTGGTGGAGGAGCTATCACAATAAAACCTTTTCCCCGTGGGTCTACTTTTCCTCTAGCCGAATCCACAAAATACTTAATAGTGCTGTGACTGACATCCCCACTGGGCATCTGAACCTGCTCGTCATCCCAGTCGATTCCTGCTTCAGAACACAGATGGGCCACCACGGATAAGTGTGGAATGGACCCTGTGGTGCTGCCCCTCATGAAACGCAGCATGTTCTGGTGAAGCAAATGGCCAACATCGATGTACTTTCCCGTGATAATCCCCTATAGTATGATGGCCCTCTTGACTGTGACCTCGTGCTGGTGCATGGATGGCATCAAATTGGCACTGAGGAACAGATTCCATGCCTTAGCGTATCGGTTCAGACCGGAGGCGAGAAATGTGGTATACTCATCAGTGGTATCCTTCTTTATCTTTCACACTGTTCCTGGTGCACACAACTCACGAAGCAACTAGTCCAAATTAATTTCAAACCTCTCGGCCTAGACCCAGTTTACTTGGCCAGCGGGTGGTGGGGGCACGTTCAAAATTTCATGAATCGCAGCCGGGCGGTAATCAATAGTTTTGCCCTGAAAAAATGAAAATCCATTCTGCGTCACTTTGGCGTTGGCGTAAAATTCACGGACAATAGCCAAAGGAACCGGCGGTGGTGTAGCACAGACTCCATGCCAACGCATCTCTCGGATCATGGCCAACAATTGCCCATCCTCCTTTGCGGGCTTAAAACCCCTCTCTTTCAATACTGTCTTAGCGGCAATTCGGTAGTACTCAACTTGGGCCTCCAAATTGATGAATTTGGTTAAATCGACGGTGATGTCATCGTCCGAGGCACTGTGAGCGGGTGAAGCAGATGCGAAAGTGGAAGCGGCGGATCGTGAGAGCTTAGGACCCATTGAGATTGTCAGAATTTTTTTTTGCAAAAACCTTTGATGATGAGATTCCCCCAAACTTGATTCTCTGCTAATTGGGAAGAATAAACCTTAATAATCCTCGTGTGATGAATTCTGAACAAAACCCCCAAACTTGCTTCTCGGATATTTGGTAGCGCAAACCCTTGATTTTGAAAATCTCTACAAACTGCAAGCAAACCCTAATCCTTAAAAACCAAACTAGGAAGTGAAGTGGAATTATGGAATGGAATAGGAGAGTGTGGTTGTATGGGAGAAGGAGAATGGAGGTAGAGTTCGTGTGTAGGAGATAGGAAGGGTAGTGAATGTGAATTGAGATAGGGCTCGGATTGAGAGATATAAAGAGAGTTCGTGGGTTTGTGTAAGGGAGAGGAGGCGCGAGGGTAATAGTTATAGAATTAGGGCCGAAAACCATTTTAAAACATTTCAAGTATGCGACTGATTGGGGCCTGGCGTGGGCGCGCCAACTTAAGCCTTGCTAGACGCGAGGCCGCGCAGGCTAAAAATTCGGGCATGCTGGACTGAAAATTGGCGCGGGAGAGCGAGATTATACTCTGAAGTTGGCGCGGCCGCGCGGCATAGAATCTGGCCAAAAAATTTTTATTTTTGTTTTGCAGTAATTTTGTGAAGGCTCAAGAAGCAGCTTTCAACATTTATCTTACCTGCACATATAGCAATCAAAAATTTAACGCCATGGACTTCATATGTACAATTTGTCTGAAGAGATAAATATACGGCTAAATCCTTAGCAATGCTATGTAAATGAGTCTTTTCTATGTGAATTCCCAAAAAATTGCTATAGGCTTATATGCAATGTGCTAATATGTCAAATATATGTTTAATGAGCTTCCAGCTCCAAAAATCTATGCAACTATGCCTAATGCAAAAATGTAGGCAATGATCGATTAAATCCAATGAATATATACAATGAGTTTCTAACTCCCAAAGATGCATGCTACATGCCTAATGTTCACAAAATGAGACGATGAGCATTCTAACACTACGATGGTCAAAAATAGCTAACTTTTTCACAATGATTAGAATTAAACGGGGGAAGGGAATTGTAGTGATTAGTAACTATAATTAAACATGAGAGAGAAATATAGAAAAAATGTGACGCAAGAATTAAACATGAGGGAGAAGATAGAGATGATGGGGTGCCTCCCATCAAGCGCTTGTTTACAGTCCATAAGCTAGACTCTGTCTGATTCTGGTCAAGTGGTGGAGAGGATCGAGGCAACCTTCTCTCGATTCACCTCGCTGCCATAGTAGTGCTTTAATCTTTGTCCATTAACCTTAAAGGGTTTGTCCGGGCATTGGCCATAAATTTCCATAGCGCCATGCGGGAACACGATTTTCACTGTGAAGGGGCCCGACCATCGAGACTTGAGCTTTTCGGGGAATAGTTTGAGATGAGAATTATCTCAAATGTTCTTTCTAAGATTTTCCGGTCGTGCCACCTTTTGACTTTCTCCTTATATAGCTTGGAATTCTTATAGGCTTGTAATCGAAATTTGTCAAGCTCATTAAGCTGGAGAAGTCTTTTCTCCCCTGCAGCCTTTAAATCATAATTAAGCTTCTTGATAGCCCAATAGGCCTTATGCTTAAGCTCCCTAGGGAGGTGGCAGGCCTTCTCGTACACAAGTTGATATGGGGACATCCCCAATGGCGTCTTATAAGCAGTTCTGTAAGCCCACACCGCATCATCCAGCTTGAGGGACCAATCATTTCGTGTGGGATTCACAATCTTTTCTAGTATTTTCTTCACCTCACGATTTGATACCTCAGCCTGGCCGTTTGTCTGGGGGTGGTATGCAGTAGCAATACGATGATTTACCCCATATTTGGCCAGGAATGCTGAAAATTGACGATTACAAAAGTGTGTACCCTCATCACTGATGATGGCTCTAGGCATCCCAAAAACGTGTGAATATACTTTTCTGAAGAAAACGTAGGACCACTTGAGCATCATTGGTGGGTAAGGTTGCTACCTCTACCCATTTGGATACATAATCTACTGCCAGCACGATGTATAAATTTCCACAAGAAGAAACAAAAGGCCCTATGAAATCAATTACCCATACGTCGAACATTTCAACCTCGAGGATCTTATTCAGAGGCATCTCGTTTCTCTTGGATATGTTACCCACGCGCTGACAACGATCACAGCTCTGGACAAAGTTATGCGCATCCTTAAACAGTGTTGGCCAATAAAAATCGGCCTGCAGCACTTTGGCGACTGTCCTCTCTCCCCCATAATGGCCTCTGTAATTCGATGAGTGACAATCTCGCAGTATGCTTTCCATCTCGCTCTCTGGGATGCTCCGCCTGATTACTCTATCAGCGCACTGTCTAAACAAATACGGCTCATCCCAGTTGTACCATCTAACATCATGCAGAAACTTCTTCTTTTGGGCCCTAGAAAAGTCAGATGGGATAATATTGCTCACTAAGAAGTTTGCAAAATCCGCGAACCAGAGCATCTCGCCTTGCACCACGAACAACTGCTCGTCCGGGAATGACTCATTGATCAATACTTTGTCATTTCTGTCCATTCCCGGGTTTTCCAGTCGCGATAAATGGTCAGCCACTTGGTTCTCGGTCCCTTTTCTATCCTTAATCTCTAAGTCGAATTCTTGAAGAAGAAGTATCCACCGAATAAGGTTAGGTTTAGCATCTTTCTTACTAATTAGGTATCTGATCGCAGCATAATCTGTGTGTACAATTACCCTTGTGCCAATCAGATATGACTTGAACTTATTAAAAGCATAGACCACTGCAAGAAGCTCCTTCTCAGTGGTGGTGTAGTTCAACTGGGCGTCCGTAAGGGTTTTGCTCGCATAATATATCACATAAAAGATCTTATCCCTTTGTTGTCCCAGTACCACCCCACTGCGAAGTCACTTGCGTCACACATCAGCTCAAAGGGGAGAGACCAATCAGGAGCCGTAATGACGGGAGCCGTAGTCAGTTTCTTTTTCAAATGTTCAAAGGCTACCAGGCAATCCTCGTCGAATCGGAATGGTACGTCCTTCTCAAGTAAACTGCACAAAGGCTTAGATATCTTTGAGAAGTCTTTAATAAAATGACGGTAGAAGCCTGCATGCCCGAGAAAACTATGGACTCCCTTAACTGAGGACGGTGGTGGTAGACTTTCAATGGTTTCTAGTTTCGCTCTATCCACCTCAAGACCTTTCTCAGAAACTTTGTGGCCCAAAAAAATGCCCTCTTTCACCATAAAGTGGCATTTTTCCCAGTTCAATACCAAGTTGGTCTCCACACATCTTTTTATCACCAATACCAGATTCTCTAGACAGATGTCGAAAGAGTCCCCAAAGACAGAGAAATCGTCTATAAAGACTTCCACGTTATGTTCAACCACGTCCGACAATATAGCCATTATGCATTACTGGAAAGTGGTCGGCGCATTGCATAGCTCGAAAGACATCCTTCTAAAAGAAAATGTGCCATATGGGCATGTGAAGGTGGTCTTTTATTGGTCCTCGGGGGCTATGACAATTTGATTATACCCCGAGTAACCGTCCAGAAGGCAGTAGTAGTCGTGTCCCGCAAGCCTATCCAGTATCTGATCAATGAACGGGAGAGGGAAATGATCTTTCCTAGTAGCTTTATTCAGTTTACGATAGTCCATGCAAACTCTCCATCCCGTCACTGTCTTGGTAGGAATAAGCTCATTCTTTTCATTTGTCACGACTGTCATGCCTCCCTTCTTCGGGACGCACTGCTCCGGGCTCACCCACGGGCTATCAGATATCGGATAAATTATTCCCGCATCTAACCACTTGAGAATTTCCTTTTTGACGACCTCTTTCATGATCGGGTTCAATCTCCTTTGCTGCTCTATTGACGGCTTGCTTTCATCTTCTAAGAGTATTTTGAGCATGCAATAGGCAGGGCTAATCCCCTTGATGTCAATTATGGTCCACCCAATAGCTGACTTAAACTCTCGTAGGACCCTCAACAATTTTTTTTCTTGCTCGGATGATAAAGAAGAGGCTATAATAACTGGTAACATCAAAGATTCTCCCAGATAAGCATATCTCAAATGGTCTGGAAGAGGTTTCAGGTCAAGTGTGGGAGCCACTTCTAGAGAAGGCTTTAGTCGCTCTGAGGACTCCCCCGTTTATCCTAGTGGTTCGATGAGAATTTTAAATTTTTGTATGTGAGACACTGTATTCAACATCTGGATGCACTCCACCACATCTGCCTCTTCCATGTCTGAGTCTCCCAGTAGAGAACTCTCCAACGGATCCACACTTAACAAGTGTTCAGATTCTTCCTGCAATATTCGGTCGACAATATCAATTCTGAAGCACTCTTCCTCATCTGTGGGAAATTTCATAGCCTTAAAGACATTGAATGTCACTTCATGGTCTTGAACCCTCATAGTCAATTCTCCCTTTTGTAAATCTATGAGTGTTCTCCTGGTGGCTAGAAACGGTCTCCCCAGAATGATTGGAAATTTTTTGTCTTCCTCAAAATCTAGAATTATAAAGTCTGCAGGGAAAATGAATTTGTCAACCTTCACCAATACGTCCTCAACAATGCCTCTGGGGTAAGTAATGGATCTATCGGCTAACTGCAAAGATATGCTCGTCGATTTAAGAGCCGACAAACCCAGTTGCGTGAACACCGATAGTGGCATTAAATTAATGCTTGCCCCCAAGTCACACAGACACTTGTTGAAGGACAACTCCCCAATGGAACAAGGAATTGTGAAGCTCCCTGGATCTTTCAGCTTTAGAGGTAGCTTTCTTTGTATGACAGCACTGCATTCCTCTGTCAAGGCTACAGTTTCATAGTCTTCTAACCTCTTCTTCCTTGACAGTATCCCCTTCATAAATTTTGCATAGCTAGGCATTTGTTCCAGAGCCTTAGCGAAGGGAATATTGATCTGCAGTTTCTTGAATACCTCTAAAAATTTGGCAAACTGCTTATCCAGTTTCTGCTTCTGAATTCTTTGTGGGTATGGTGCAGGGGGGTAGACAACTTATGGTGGAACCTTGGTTTTCTCAGTAGGTATCTCCTTTTCTGGATCAATTACATGCCCCTCATCTTTCCCATCTTCCAAAGCTATCTCAGGAGTTTCTGCACTTAGGCGCGCCCGCGCCAGGTTTTGGCCTTCCTGGGGCGCTGCCGCGCCAGCCTCCAGATCAGAAGTCTGCTTCCCAGGCCTTAAGGTGATAGCTTGGCATTGTTCTTTACCATCTCTTCTCCCCGAATTTGCTTTTGTACTATTGGGAAGAGTGCCTTGCGGTCTGTTGTTGATTGAATTGGTCATTTGGCCCATCTGATTTTCTAAATTTTTAATTGCCACCGCTTGGCTCTTCATCATCAACTTAGTAGCAGCAATATGTTTCATCAATAATTATTCCATGTCAGGTCTCTTTTCTTGCTGAGGTGCGGGATCTGAGTGATATTGCTGTTGTTGTTGGTGTTGATGAAATCCAGGTGGGTGTGATTGTCTAGGAGCATACTGATGTTGGGGCTGCTGTGGCTGAGTCTTTGGTTGGTAAGGTTGATATTGGGAATGTTGGGCATTTTGGTATTGTTGTTGTGGTTGAGCAGATTGGTGTTGATTTTGTGGTTGTGGTGTATGGTATTGAGTTTGAGATGTTTGAGGTTGGGATGATTGAGCATTTTGGTAGGGTTGGGGCTGTTGAGCATTGTGGTTATTGCTCCAACTAAAGTTCAGACGGTTGCGATTGTTGGGATGGTAGGAGTTTGGGAATTAATTCTGTGGCTTTTGGTAGTTGCTGACAAACTGTACCGACTCAATAGTGATGGCACACTGCTCTGTCGGGTGTGCTCCGGCACACAACTCACATACGAATGTAACTTGCTGAGTTCTATTCTCAGCCATAGAATTTATCTTCTTGTTCATTGCTGCCAATTGTGCTGACAATGATGTGATTGCATCAACATCCAATACTCCGGCCACCTTAGGTTGAACCATTCTTGCTATTGGATTCTGATACTTATTAGCCGCCATTGTTTCAATAAGCTCATTAGCTGTCGGGAAGTCTTTAGTCCATAGAGCTCCTCCCGATGCGGCATCAATGATTGGCCTTGACTGCCACCCCAATCCATTATAGAACGAATTTATCACCATCCATTCAGGCATTCCATAGTGCGGGCACTTCCTGAGCATTTCTTTATAGCGTTCCCATGCTTCATACAACGTTTCCCCTTGGAGCTGTGCAAACTGACTCAAAGCACTCCTCACGGAAGCAGTTTTATCCATAGGGAAGAATTTGGTTAGAAATTTCTGAGCACAGTCTTCCCACGTGGTGATTGATCCTGAGGGTAATGAGTGCAATCCAACTCTTCGCCTTATCCCTCAAGGTGAAAGGGAATAATCGAAGTTTCACCGCCTCATCTGAAACGTTGTTGAACTTAAATTTGTCACATATCTCTATGAAACTTAGGATATGCTCATTTGGTTCTTCGGAAGGTAAACTGGAGATTGTTCTGAATCATCTGCAGTGTCCCTAGTTTTATCTCGAAAGTATTCGCAGCGATTGCTAGTCGCACTATACTGGACTGCAGATTAGTGATTTTTGGCATGGAGTAGTCCTGTAAGGCTCTATTATTGGCTCTCTGCTTTTCAACAGCCATTTGATGTTGTTCAAGTTCTACTTGTGGATTGATGTTTCTGATGTTTTCTCTCCACACTCTACCGTTAAAGTTCTCTTGTCGAGGCACTAACTCAGGATTTGAGGCTCGTGTGTGCATAAACTATCCGTAAGTACCTGAAACACAAATAAAGATAAAGTTAGAAATGAGATAAGAAGAGATTTGTTCAAGTCAGCCAAATCTAACGAAAAGTAATGTTAATAGTACTAAACTAACACCGTTCCCCGGCAACGGCGCCAAAAACTTGTTGCGCCGTTTAGGTGTTAACAAAAACAGGCACAAAACACGTGCAAGTATACACAGTCGACAAGTAATAAATTCAATAAGTCGAGATCGTTCCCACGGAGAAAGGAGTCAAGCTTAAACTAACATGCAACAGTCCTATAGTTATTTTTGTCTGCTCAAACGTGTGTCAAAGTGTTCTTTAAATAACTAGACTGGATTTAAAATAAACTTAACTAATTAACAAGCAAGGGGTTCAAATTGGAGAAATATGGGATCCTAACTTCATCTATTGCGTCATCTAGGTTAACAACACCTCAAGTCATGTATAAATAATCACATAGGAATGCTAGCCGGGAGCACGAATGTGGGAAAAGGCTATTTTTCAATACACCAAGTCCATATCATATAATATCCACAAAAGAGATAGAAATCACATGAACATCGATAAAACTTAAATTGCTATATGTCTATACAATTTACAAGCTAAACCGATTTAAGTGCAAGCTCCCTATTGACTACACATGGCAATACGGTATATTCCTATCCGGATTGCGAATCATAAAACTCATCAAATGCAAGTTTCACGAACACATACTAGCATGGCATAATCTAAGTTTACACTTCCTCTTTCGATTCTATATAAACTATTACAGTAGATGTTGATCAAGCATCTAAACATAAAACACAACCATGCTAGGCAAACCATACATTCATTCATACATTTCAAAGAGACATAAAACCCTAGACTAAGCAAATAGAGTCCATTAGAATCCCATAAGGGAAGTTAGTTCATCACTGAACCACCAACCATTATGAGATTTAAGCCATGCATTGAACAACTATGAAAGTAGAGAAAAGAGAGATAGAGCATGCAAATCTTGTGGTTCCCCTTTTCAATAGAGGCTAGCAAGCTTAAGTTTAGACCACAAATGAGCTCCAAGATGAGCCCTAGAAATGAAAACTACTTAGAACCAGAAGGAAGAAGAAGATAAGCTTCCAAAACCTCCTTAGTTCTCTAACCCTAGAAAATAGGAACAAGCTTAGAAAATAAATGTAGTGTGAGAATAAGATAAGTGATGTCTCATGTCTAGCAAACATAAGCCTTATATCTATTATATTCAGCCGATAAAACAATAAAAGTCAAGTATTTAGACCGGCGCGGCCGCGCGACCTCGCTATGCTTTCCCGACGCAGGCGCGCGGATATCCAAAAAATGCCTCTCTGGTCTGCTAACCGGCGCTGGCGCGCCGGCTTCCTTTATCTTCTTGGCGCGGCCGCGCGTGCCCATTTCTTCAGCTGATGTACTTTCTGGCCTTTGGTTTCTTGTTCAATCCTTTGCCCTTTCTTTTGTTGCTTCTTGCTCCTTCACACTAGCTGGTTTTAGGCCCTTTTCTTGTGCTCTTTTCCTCAAGCCAAGCTTCATACCAAGCTATCTTCATGCCACACCATCTTAATGCCATCCCACCTGCCTTGTTGCCACGCTCATGCCATATTGCTTATTTTCATGACATTTCCTGCTCTTTGGAGTTTCCTGCTTAAAATATGCAAAACAAAGATAAAACGCATTAAAGGACACTACAGTGCTTGAGTTTAAGTCGTAATCATAGCAAGTTGGCGTCTAATAAGTAGGTATAAAACCTACTTATCAGAGGTACGAAATATTTTCTTACTTGTATAGATGATTGTACAAGATATTGTTATGTTTACTTATTGTGAAGTAAAGATGAGGCTTTGGAAATGTTTATGCATTACAAAAATGAGGTTGAAAATCAACTTGATAAAAAGATCAAGATAATTAGAAGTGATAGATGTGGGGAATATGAATTTTATTTTGTTGAAATTTGTTCACAACATGGTATAATACACCAAACAACTGAACCTTTTTCACCATAACAAAATGGTACTGCTGAAAGAAAGAATAGAACGTTGAAAGAAATGATGAATGCATTATTGTTAAGTTATGAGCTACCTCAGAATTTGTGGGCGGAAGCAATTCTTTCAGCAAATTATATTCACAATCGAATACCTCAAAAGATGTCTAATGCTTCATCCTATGAATTATGGAACAAACGTAAACCGTCATATAAACACTTAAAAGTGTGGGGGTGCTTAGCAAAAATAATAGTTCCTTCACCCAAAAAAGTGAAAATAGGACCAAAAACAATAGATTATATACTTATTGGTTATGCTAATAATAGCATTGCTTATAGATTTTTGGTTAATAAATCAAAAATAGAGAAAATACATAAAAATATTATTATTGAGTCAAAAGATGATGAATTCTTTGAAACAATATTTCCTAATAAAAAGGAACAAGAGTCAAGTTTTAATAAAGAGGAAACAAATTCAAACAAAAGAACTTATGACACTGTTAGTGACAATGATTATAGATTAGAAGATATTGATGAACCTAGACTTAGTAAACGCGCTAGAATATCAAAATCTTATGGTCCACATTTTCTAACTGAAAGTCCAATAATAATCTAAAAGGGGAGTTGAATAGATTATTACGGTTTTAAAATTTTTCTAAGGCCTTTTTGATTTTTTTTAATTAATTGATTTGCAGTATTAAAATTAATATGTAAGACAATAAAAATTTAATCACACAATGCATCGAGATTTGGCTGGTTCACAACATACATCCCGGGTATGTTGCTACATCCAGTCTCAAGCTTCTCTCGAAGACTTGAGATCCTATTACTTCATGCATTAAAAAATCCTTCAATAAGCAGAGAAGGCTTTACAAAATTTTATAGATAAACTTATAACTATTCTTAACTAACTATTTTGGACAGCAAGCTTCCAGCTCCCTCCTCAAGCTTAGTTGTACCTTCTTTTGAGTTTAGTTCTATTCTATGATCTGGTCTTGAAACAACAATCTCTTCCTCACCTCACAAGTACACTAGAGACCCAACTCCTAGCTGACCTCTCTAAGAATCTGGTCAGTCGAAGAATTACTTGTGTTTCTCACATATACATAAAATAAACTAACTCTACCCTTTTTTCTTTTTACAACAGATTTAATAAAGATATGATTCTAACATAAGCAGATAAAATTAAAGATCAAGTAATTATATAAAAGTTCAATGACTTATATATATGAAATGTGCTTCTATGTAAGCAGCTATAAATTTATGTTCAGTTATAAAAGTTTAAAACTTTTATACTTGTATAAATATGCTTCTTGATTAAGTAGAAAAATTAGTTTAAGTGTAAGTCAAAAATGATTATGTATAAGTAGATATATAGTTTAATTCAAGTTTATAAAGAATTATTTATTCTTTATAATAAAGAATGTGTTTCTTTGGATTAAAGATATAACTTTAAGTTCAGATATGATGAACAAATTTATGCTCAATTATTTGTGATGACAGATATCAAGTATAGTAAATAAATCAATTAAGCAATTCTTTATATAACAAATATATTTGTTTAACTCAAAAATATATAATAATATATTTTATCCATTATTTGAATAATAAATAAATAAATAAGGCCACTTAGGCTTTTAAAGACCGTTTGAACAATTCACGTTATCATTCGCTCAAGGGTGAATAAATTCAAATTATTTCGGTATCTAAGTAATGGCCAAATTTATTATTTTCACACTTTAATACTTATATAAATATTTTTGATAGACCACTTAGAAATTCAAAGACGGTTTGCATAGTTCTCTAAGAGAAATATCTCGAGGTCGTTTAGACGATCAAGTGTTAATTTATTTTACGATATTTATTTAAATAATAAATAGATGAAATATATATATATATATATATATATATATATAACTGTGTATAACAATTTATATTTTTATATCTATTACAATTAACAAGTAAGAGATAATTTAATTAAGTAATTTAAACAACTTATCTCAAATACTTGTTACCAATTTTCTCTTCTTCAAGTAATGAAAATTTTGAAATAGAAGAGAGATAAAACTTTAGAGAGTATGTAGGCAAGGAGTAAGTTTTTTCTTTGATAATGAATTGGAAAGTTTGAAATGAAGAAAAGCATCTTATTTATAGGATTTTTCAAGCTAGGCAAAATGGCCTTTTTGGAAAATCAAAGGCTGTAATTTGTCTGTTTGAAATAGAGGGCTCGAACGAATTTTAGCAATTTTGATCACACGGATTACCTTGTCAGAAAGTCATCAATTTTAAAGCCTTTTGACCATTGAAAATTTTGACTACCTTAATCACATACCCATTTTTCAAATCTCTGAGCACATGGACGAATGAAGCAGGCATTATCCCAATATGAATGTCTCATTCCTTTATCATGTGACATTAAATGCTTAATTCAAACCTCCTCCTTTTCTTTTTGTATACATACACGGATACACACACATATGCACAAAAATATTTAACAATTATACATGTATGCATACTGTTGGTTCCCAGTAGGCACACAATAGATCTAGAAGGGGGGGTTGAATAGATCCTTTTTAAATTCAAATTCTTTTCCAGTTTATTTTGTATTGCTAATGAATTAGTATATGGCAAACATAAGAATCTTTTCAAGCACAGTGGAATAAGTTAAAGATCCCCTTCATTGATATATTCATAAACATTGTTACACATTGTTCGTAGAGTCAGTTTAGTTGTAAGTAGTTATTACATCCATGGCAGTTATAGTACATAATGTAAATGACTGAATGTAAAAGACATAAGGGATTTTAAGTGGTTCATAGACTCAAGCTCATAATCCACTCTTCTACTTCACTAGTAGGAATTCCACTAAGGAAGGGGCAGCACCCCGAATCACTAAGATTCCTTCAAGGCCAGAAGCTTTGGCACTTCTCTAGTTCACTAAGAACTCTTCAAGCCCAATAGGCTTGGAACTCCAGTTCACTAAGAACTCTTCAAGGCCAGCAGCCTTGGAACTCAATTTAGTCCCTCTAGACAAGGACCCCTCAGGCCCTGACTACTTGTTGTTATTGTAGTTGTAGTTGGTGCTTTGCTGCTAAGATGACTTAAAGCTTGATCATCTCTTGTACTTAGTAGCTTAGCGTGGTCCTCTTTGCATTCTACGTCGAGTCTGGACCACCACTGGATAGACTGCTAAGATGTTCATTGAAGCATAACATATTGAGTACTTAGCAGTCTGCTTCTCTAGTGCAGCGGATCTTCTTTTTGTTCTGCTCATCTTCATCTGATCTCAGCTGTGCACCATCACCACTCGGGTCTGCTAAGGCTTATTATTGCTGATCAACTTCTTCTGGTCCTTAGCATTCCCTGAACCTTTCTTGATTGATATGCAGATATGGTTCTGCATATGTTCTTCTTCAGCTTTTAGTTCTTGGTGATTCGTAGAGTGGCTCTTCGGATCTTCTTTCTGCTCTGCCACTTTTCTGAATGTTATTTTCTTGGCCTTCTCGGCTCTCAGCGTAGCTACCATTTTCAATGACATCCTCATTGTTGTTGAGTGAAGCCTTCAACTGTTAGAGCCCTTCTTCCAATCTGCTTTACTTCCACTTTTGTAGTCTCACTGCCACTGAGACTTGTTCTGTTCAGCTCTGGTGGAACTCGTAGAGTCAACAACATAGCATTCCAATAACTCAACGATTCTGCAACTCAACAACCTTTCATCTTTGAGGCTCTAGCTGATATATACTCCCCCATAATCTTCCCATTGGGATATAGCCATTGGGAGCTATTTGAATTGCTTTGCAGATCTTGAGATATTTGGTACAGACTGCTGATTTGACGTGACAGCCCCTTTTTGACTTTTCTGACACTGCAGTCTGCTATCTCACCTACCACTTCAGAGATGTCACTTTTCTGTGTCAGGCTGGTAGTCACCTTTATTTCTCCTTTCTGATTCCTTGATTTGAATCCACAGGAGTTGTCCTTCTGTATCGATGTTCTCAATCAGCAACGTTCAAATGTCAGACTTCATATTGAACCGTTGCCAATGCTTCAATACTCAGATGATCGAACTCTACGTTTCTGATATAGATGACCTTGAACTGAATCGTAGTTTGCCTTGTTGAATGTTGCTTCTTGATTGGTTGAGACAACACTACGATTCTGAAGGAGTTCTTTGGATTTTTAATGTAGAACCTTTCTTCTTTCACTTGTGCAGTGCTTCAATACTTTTGCTTGCCTTGACTTGTATTAGGGACTGATAACTTGACTTAATACTCTGGCTCTTCTGAATTGCAAGACTTATCAGATTTGTGGCATACATCAATGGTCTGACCCATGCTTAATCACTTCTGTCTGTTCTTCATAGATTGGCCAGTATCTCTGTGCAAGTTTCACCAGTTCCAGCTCTTCATCTTGCAAGCACTACGATCCTGGTCACACCCAAGATTGTTGTCTTCTGTTTATATTGACAGACACTGCACTTGCTGACTTCCTTTAGTCAGTCGCTTTATCTGAAGTCTTCTTAGGATTTGCTTGTGGAAGACTTCTCCTTAATGGCTTCACTTCTCAATTAAGACGCTGATTGAGTTGGTGCTTAAATCTTCTGATTGCATGCAGGCCATTCAGTGAGTGCTCTCTAGCTTCCTTTAGGTAGATTGTATCTTTATAGCTCTGATCAGAGGCTTCATACTTTGGGTATTATGGGAGTGCTCATCTGTTGAGAATCGTGTTGACACTACGATTCTTTCTTGGTCGTTGTGAGCATCTGATAACTTGTCGAAGCCTTAGTTCTGCAGACTACGATTTTGCTTTAGTTCTGCAGACACTACGACTGCGAGAGCAAATCATGACAGACTACTGATTTCTGCCTTATCACTTGTTGTCCTTGATTGATCTTGCTCGACTACGATTTCTGCCCCTGATATGATCAGTAGACTCCACGACTTCGCGTGTGGCCTACGATTCTTAACTTGGCTTCAGCAGGCGCTCGGTCCGTGCAGATAGGTTGTCTCTACAATTCTGAACATGGCTTCCTTGACAGACTACGACTTCGAGAAAGTTTTTTTGACACACTACGATCCTGCCTTGTCTTTCCAGGCAGAGTACAAACTTCAAGAGCTAATATCCTTGCAGACTGCGATTATGCCTTGATAGTCTCTAAGTCTTCCTTGTCTCTCCTGGCAAACTACTAAGGCTGGTGCAATGCTTCGATGATCAGACAGATCTGTCTATTACATAATTTAAGATCAACCTAACAAGTTTGATCTTTCTATATTTAGTCCTTGTACATCATTTGTTTATGTAGGATCAGCCTAACATATTTGAACAATTCATTCTTAGTCCTTGTACATATATTTCTATTATCTATCAAAGTACTTTACGGATTTCATCAATGCAAGCATACTTGCATATTCATTCATTGAGATCATAATCAAATCTTATATAAATAGGAATACCATTCTCATGAATATTCCTAACACATACAAACATTTTCATTAAAAATTCTTTTTGCCCCTTTTTGTGAAAATAATTTTGAAAGCTTGAATATAAATTTATTTAAAGAAAATAGGAATCCTCCTTGCCTTGGAGAAATTTTATTATGTGAAATAATATTTTTAACACTTGATATTAAATTATCAAGGTTAGGAAAACATTATTTTAATTTAGAAAATATTTTTGGTCAAAGTAAATAAAATTTAAAACACACAAATAAATCCTATGGGGAGAATTCTAATCTAATTAAACTTTTTCTTAATTATTGTTATCATCAAAATATATACTAAAAATTGGAGACCTATCACTAACTTATTTGTTAGAAAATGAGTCTCAAACTTATAGAGAAGCGGTGTCGAGTCCCGAAGCTCCATATTGGAAAGAGACTATAAATAGTGAAGTAAAATCTATTTTGCACAATCATACGTTGGAATTAGTATATCTCCTACTAGGCTCTAAACCTCTTGGATACAAGTGAATTTTCAAGAAGAAAATGAAAGCAGATGGATCTATAGACAAATATAAGCAAGACTTGTAATCAAAGGATACAAGTAAAATGAGGGTTTGGATAATTTTGATACTTATTCTCCTATGACAAGAATATCCTCAATTAGGATGTTAATAGCCATTGCAACTATATATAATTTAGAGATATATCAAATGGATGTGAATACAACTTTCTTGAATGGAGATTTAGAAGAAGAAATTTACATGGAACAACTAAAAGGGTTTATTGTTCCAGGACAAGAAAAGAAAGTCTGTCGGCTTGTGAAGTCCCTTTATAGATTAAAAGAAGCACCTAAACAATGGCATAAAAAATTTGACAGTGCAATGTTGTCAAATAGTTTCAAGATAAATGAGTGTGACAAATGTGTGCATGTCAAGAACATTGAGAAATGGTTTGTCATTATTTATCTTTATGTAGATGATATGCTCATTATGGGTAGTAATAATGAAATCATTAAAACTACCAAAAAAATGTTAAATAATATGTTTGACATGAAAGACATGGGTATTGCCGATGCAATATTAAGAATTAAAATTTCTAAAACATCGGATGGGTTAGTATTATCACAATCACACTATATTAAGAAAATACTCAGGAAATTCAATCAATACGATTGCAATCCTGTGGGAACACCGGTAGATATAAATATACACTTGTCTAAAAATAAAGGAGGTAGTATATCACAACCTGAGTATGCACAAAAAATTAGAAGCCTTATGTACGTAATGAGTTGTACACGTCTTGACATAGCATATGCTGTCAATATATTTAGTAGATTTACAAGTAATTCAGGACAAGATCACTGGAAAGCGATTGTAAGAGTTTTAAAATATTTAAAATACACTCAAAACTTTGGATTTCACTACTCAAGATATCCAACAGTACTAGAAGGATACTATGATGCAAACTGGATATTGAATACAAAAGATTTTAAATCCACAAGTGGTTTTGTGTTTACATTATGTAGAGGAGTAGTATCATGGAAATCTTCTAAAAAAACATGCATTGCTTGATCAACAATGGAATGTGAGTTTATTGCATTGGATAAGGTTGAAGAGGAAGTTGAATGTCTTTGTCACTTTTTAGAAGATATTCCTTTGTGACCTAAACTTGTGCTGGCTGTTTGTATCGATTGTGATAATTAATCAGCAATTGAAAAGGCATAAAGTCACTTGTATAAAGATAAGTCTAGACATATTCGTCATAAACACAATACTATTAAACAATTTCTCTCTAATGACATTATGTCTATTGAGTACATGAAGTCGAAAAAGAATATAGTGGATCCGTTGACTAAAGGTTTGACTAGAGAGCAAGTAAAAATAACATCGAGGAGAATGAGTTTAAAGCCTATAAATAAGGATCTTCATGATGGAAACCTAAACTAGTTGACTGGAGATCCCAAGATCTGGGTTCAAAGAGGTAACTAAATTGTGAATGATTCAACCAAATCACGATGAAAAAATTAATTTCTTCTACTCATTCCTATGATACGAGATAGTGATACCTACAACAGTTTCAGGATAAGCTATGTTTTTAATGATTCTTAAATTTTGATAAACAAGTGGGGTATGACATATTACTTTTATTAAGAATCGCCTATGTGAGTGTGAACTGGGCCAATTTTATGAGAAAGATAAGGTAATACTTCTCTAAAGCACTCATAAATCCGGGATTGTTCTGGGCCGAAATGAACAAAATCATGAGAACCAAATAATGTCTGAAAAGTTTTTGTGTGAATTTCTATTGTCTCGGTTTACACAAACGATTAGACAGTTCAAGACATCATGTTCACTGGACAACCAGTAAACCCAATAATCTTTCACAAGGAAAGGTTCAAAGCCAAAAGCCAACTCTCTCTATAAAGCTGATTTCCAATTCTGTCTCTCTCTCTCTCAGAGTCTGCATAACATTGCATAAGGCTGACAGTTAATTTCATTCATATGGGGGATTGTTAGAATTTGAACCTAATTTGAAATGGGTTTCATTAATCATTTGAAATGATTCCACATATCAATGTGTTCTACTCCATGAGTAAATTAAAATTAATTATTTGGAAGCTCATATTCATGAGATAATGAATGAGAAATTAACTCTCAAAGATCACCATTGAAAATGATAATAAATATTTGTGGGAAGCAAAGTTCCACATCGGTTAAGAACTAAAGTTTGAATGGATTTATATACAATAAAGTTGCTCTTGGGTTTAGGCCCCAAGGGGCACCCACTTTTGTGGAAGGGGGATGACCTAGTCAAGGCTTGGCTTGAACCCACACGCTCGCCGCCGACCGGCAGGCCAGGCTCGAGGCTCTAGGGTCATCTTATATATTTTTTTTGGACAAAATTGATTTAAATTTTGTTTATTTTAGTTCTATTATCAAAATTGTGTTGTTTTAAGCAGCTTTATTTATTATCAAAACTGTGACGTTTTGGGAAGCGTTATCTACCCAGAAAGACACGTCAATACTGCATCGTTTTGACAAGCGCTATCTGCCCGAACGGACGCTACAAAACTACGTCATTTTTGACTGAACAGACGCACCTTTTTTGCCAAGCCTAAAACTACATCATTTTTTGCCCGAATGGATGTGCCCTTTTTGCCAAAACCAAAAACTATGTCGTTTTTAGCTAAACGTGTCTTTTCAAGGGGTTACGTCCCATCTGATGGGTCACTAAACCCTCATAAAATAGCCTAGGGGGTCCACCTTTTCATTCATTCAATTCAGCATAGTATCATGCATTTTTAGTCTTCTAGTCTTCATTATTCATAATTTATTTTAAGAGAGAAGTTCAAAACATTTGTTTGGTTCGTTGTATGTGTTATTTGTAGTGCTGCTATAACACACATTATCATTGTATCATGGGAGACAAGTACTATTAACTCTGAGCACTGTAAGGAGGTTATAATTGTCTTAAGGACATAGTACCAAGTATTAGCCTTAACATACTGATTTTTTGCATTTCAACGTTGGTGTACAACAGATAAGTTTTATATATAGAGAGTCCTTCTCCATTCAGTTTTCCTAACACATTGTTGCTGATCCTTGAAATTCACCCACATAGCCAAAGCCATTATACTCGATCATAGCTAAAACTCACCCGAATTCCCAAATTTATTATGCTCAATCATCGTTGATCCTTGAAATTCACTCGGATTCCCAAAGCCATTATACTTGATCATTTCTGATACATGAGCTAAAATTACCACCCTCAACTTTTTAAGCATTCGAATAATTAATTCCGTGGACTTGATGTACTGCATCATCCTCTATCAACAACATTGGATCACCATGTTCATTTACAACTTCTTCTAAAGCCAATGGCTAATGAACTACTGATCCAATTGCAACTTCTTATTACAATAGCTGATGAGTTGATCTGCTTGTAACATCTAATTCTTCACAATTAGTGTAACACTCCCAAATTCGGGTACTTCAATTCCACAGAATTTGGTGCTCACTGTCCAATAATAATACATCTATCTATCCATAATAAATGAAACTCATAAATAAGTAAATAAAAATCCTCCCCTTAAGGGGTTACAACATCTGAATAAATAAATCTCAGGTCATCTAACCTTAATACAACAATGCAGAAACATAGATAAACAATAAAGTCTTAAACATCATGACATTGATAGTAGTGTGCATACAAGCCAATCATGTATGATGATAAAGCACATACTTTGTAAACAATCTTATTTATTTATTAATAAAATATTCATTTAAGGCATTTAATTATCTACATGGTGCTGTTTTTATAATATGTAAATAACCCATAGTTTTAAACAATGATTTTAGAATCATGATGAGATCATGCTAATGAGATCTAAATTCTTAGAAAGCTTAAAAACTAAGATAGTTCCCAATTATGGGATTACTAAAATAGGGATTAGTAAATTCGAATAGATTGGTACATATGTTGCTTGCTCATTGGATGAGGATGACTGATCTCATGGTCATTTGTGTGGAGACACTAAAGCAAGTATGTAGGTGCTTATTGGAGAATAAGTTCACTGAACGTGACTCGCTATGAAATACTTAATGGAGTTTTACTTGCCTGTCAATAGGAATTCCTAATGTGATAGTAGTACAAGTGATCCTTGGACTTGAGATTATCATAGTATCTTGTATGTAACAAATTATACTTTGACTTATTCCTTAAGGCCTTTTAAGGCATATATAGGGTATGCTTGGATATAATGAGTTGCATATGGAGATAATGTATGATCAATAAAGAATTTATCACCTCTAGTAAAAGAGGAGATATGTCCTATGTGATTCGTTAAATGACAACCCAGGAATCCTTGGCCAAGGTAGAATGAAATTAGAAAGAGGTTTCTAATTTGTATTATTAGGAGTTGTGCATTTTCTAATCGAAATACATATGATTAAATAAATTAAGACTTGACAGTAAATTCATGTCTTATATTTAATTGGGACATTGTATGGTGGAAGGATTGAATTGTACGGTAACTATTAACTCACAGGTTCTTTTATGATTAATGTTGAAATCTATATTATCTGGAAAGTCGTTGATCGCTAGGTAGGCTTATCCCTATTGTAGAATAAATGTTATTTATTTAAATAGATTATTAGTTTAATTTATTTATTTAAATAAGATTAGAATTGTTCTAATTGATTTATTCACAACCGGTTTAATATAGAGAACCTAAAGGGTCACACCATAAAAGGAAGAAGAATTATTTAAGAAGAAAATGGCATGATAGTAATAATGCATTAAGTATAATTAATTTAATCTATGGTGATAGAATAAATTAAATAGCTTAATGTTTATTATTTAATATTTTAGAAATATTAAATATAAATTAATAAGAGGAGTCTTATTAATATTAATATTATTATTATTATTTTAATTCTAAAGGAGTTTAGGAATTAATATAATATCAGTACTCTCTCTCAATCCTAATAAGATTAAGATATAAATTAATTAAAAGTATTTAATTAATTAATTAAATAAAATCCTATTCTAATTGGATATGAGGGTTAACCTAATATCTATATAAGAGAGTCTTATATCAGAAATAAGGGACGTAAATTTTTTCAAAGGTTGGGAGTACACATATTCTATAGAGATAGAAATAAGGGTTAAGCCAATAATCCATCTTCCTGAGTTCTTCATCTTCCTTGGTGGATCACCGTTAGAAGCCAAACATTTGGGTGGCTGACATTGATCAAGGGAAGGAGCCACTACAGTGGAATCAAAGGAATCAAAGGAGTAGAACTTGTACCTGAGGAAGCTTGGATCTTCAAAGGTATAATTCCATCTTCTCCTTCTATGTATTGACTGATAATTGATGCACAAGAAAGATCATGGTTAAGGGTTTGTAAGAAAATTTTAAAATCTGATTTTTCACCCCTTCCGCTGCGTTTATGTAATTTGATTGCATTCTTATGTTTTTAGCAAACCTAACAGACATAAGTCTTAAAACAAAACATTCATCAATAAATAACAAGTCATCATCACTTGTTAGCTTTTCCCTTACCTTTGCTAGTGGAAGGCTCGTCAGTTCTTTTAATCTTAACTACAATGTTATTATGCAAGAGTGAGCAACGATTGCCCATAAGTATAACAATAGAACAGTAATAATAACATGCGAGAAATCAAAGGGTTCTGAACAATAGAAAGCTCGGCTTTAGAATCAAGAAATGAATACATGAATCAAAAGTATATTTGAGGGTCATAAGACCAAGAAATATGTCCTAGGTTGTCAAGTATTTCTACTTTAAACCTTTAACAGTCGTAAGATTATATGGACTCTACTTCTCATACTCATGGGGATCAGCCCTTAGTACCATATATATGCACATCATCTCAACGCTAACGCATAAATAATCCCCTATAAAGGGTTGTTCATCTCAGTTTGACATCAGAGTCCGCACCAAAGGAAGTTTGATTTGGATAAGCTCAATAACAGTTCTATAATTTAGAGCGCACATCAACTATGGACTAGTCGAATCAATAAGGGGTCGCTAGTCTTTCAAGGTTCAACAATAAATGATACTTAAACCAAATAAGAAATCTCAATGGTATACAATTTAATAAGTATTGAATAACCGAAGTATTGCTTCAAAAAGAATTGTAATATCTCATATGGAATCTTGAACTTGAATAAACAAGAGTAAGAACTTGTTTAATAAAAGAATAGACAACTTGCTCAATTAAAGTAGAGTTAATAAACTTGAGTAACGTAAGAGTAAGGATTAGAAACTTGCCTCGTGCACAAGCTACAATTTTAATTCACGTTCCTCAATTAACCCTACATATCATTACATTCATAATACCAATTAATTCTAAGTCTGATTATACTCATCGAATCACAAACATCAGTTCCTGAACATGTTATTAGATTTCACGAATAACGAGTTTAAACCACGAATTTAACTTATCAATTAATCACGTAAAACAAGTTAATAATCTGTTTTAACATCTCAATATATGTTTAACACGTTATCATGTTCATTACATTAGATTTTAAAATACATTTCTGAACTTTGAACACTTAAATAAAATTCTCTGGGTTATTCTGCTGGTCGGCACTGCAGCGCCCAATATGCACTAGGGACCAGCGTTGAGCTTACGTCAGCCAGCTGCTTGGCCTGGCGCTGCCATCCGCCACTACTAAGGTGGTGTGGATGGGTATAGTTAAACTGTGGAAAGTTATCCACATCATGATATGTTGATCAATTCTGTTGTTCCAATTATAAACAAGAGATACATTGAATTGGAGTTGGGTATTGGTCGAAGTGTGCCCAAGACTGTTTTCAATTAATCAATGTGAAACTTGGAGACAATAAATCCTTCACTTAGTAGTCATTTTTATAAGGAAAATTTCCTTAAACTTTTATCATCTAATCAATGTGGGATTTTCTATTCGCCTAGGTGATTCATATAATTATCCACACTTGTAACAAATCTGGAAAATTGTCTAATGTATTGTGTTTACTCAACTAGAAAACTTCAATACTGGAGTTCTAAGGATGATGGAATTTTTCTCAGCCTTCTTCAATAAAATATGCCTTTTATTCAGTGAACTCAATAAAATTTATAATTCAGCTTGCAGGTATTCTGTTAGACACAAAAAATTTGAATATGTCTACAAAATTGTCTGTGACTAGAGATGCCGAGGCTGTGCCCCCAATTACGGAAATGCTTTATATGATCAGTGTATGTTTTTCTACTTCTATTGGCAATCAATGATAATATATATATATATATATATATATATATATATATATATATATATAGCTGGGTATTATGAAAGACCATCTAATTTTGTTCTGCTCCTCTCAGTAATGCAAGATCAAATAATTTCTTTGAAGCTTTGAGACGCGACTATGGAAAGCCTCCTAGTGAGAGTAAGCTATTATACTATTAAGTTCAATAGAAAAAAGGCATTTAACTTGAGGTTGGATATTTGTCCTACATCAACACCTGAAGAAATATTAAGTTCAACAAGCAGTTATAAGAAAGGCTCTAGGCCTTTGGATCCAATAATTCTTTGTTTTAGAATCCCACGTTGTCTAATTTGCCTTCTTATGTCTTACCTCTATTCTATAAATAAAGCAAACTTTAAATTAATTTCACGAGGCTAGACATGAAAGGTTTAAAAAAAAGGCTTGGACCCAATTAACCGAAACCGGTACAGAAAACCGGTTTGTACTGAACCGGTCTTGAACTGATTTTCTCTTTCCCAAACCGAACACCTATGCCCAGGTTTGTTGTTCCAATTATAGACAGAAGAGAATACATTAGATTGGAGTGTATTTGCTGAAGTGTATCTAAATCGTGAAATTATTGTTTTTCGAAGAATGTCAAAATTTGCCGAAATCACATGTATGACTGTTCACATTTGGTTGGTGTCCTCTTCTTCAATTTAAGGTATAGTTTGCATGTTTAATTCCACGACATATATCACAATGGGTTTTGATTGTTGAGGAAGAATTGAATCAGGAATAGGCTAACATTAAAAAAAACAATCCATTCTCTCGTATTAAAATTGTTGTTATCTTTAATAGATTTGTTTGGAACTTGCTGAAACCATGGTTGAACGTGTCAATTATTGGAGGTTAATGAAGATACCATGTAAGGAAGATATGGGAGGAGAGAGAGAAGTGGGTATTTTTAAAGAGAAAGAAATTTACGAGAGAACTAGAAGTAGGAGAGAGTTTTTGTGAGAAAACTTAATCGACAAATGGAATTTACGGTCTGCATTTTAGTTATGTGGACGGGAATACTGAATATTTTAAGTCAGAATCCGTACAACAAAAGTGCGGATGGGAGAAAACATTTTAGTCACTTTTGCAATCTGCAGTTTAGTAGTGCGGGCTCTCAAATATCAAAGTGCGGATGGAGTACTATTTTTACTGTCAAAGTTGCGAATGGACGAGCGACCTATTATAAGGATAATTTTAAGTTTACAACATTGACTATGTTGATTTTTTTTTGAAAATAGGTTTTTAAAACAAAAATAAATAAAACTAGAATCATCTTTTATGGTTTTATGCGAAACAACAAATATATATACTATGTAACTAAAGTACAAATTTGTTACCTAATGCTTGATTGGATTATCACGTTTTAAAAATTCGTACGCTCTCTAATATCCTCAGGATCTTCTCTCCTATGACCTTATATTGAACCTGAAGTGTGACTTCCAAAGCACCCTTTTGGAGAAATCTTTGACTATGTTTTTCATAGGCTGGAAGAGAGAATACGAAATTTGATATTTTCTTCTGATTAGAAAAATACCAAAATACATTTCTGATCAGTGATATATATAATAACATTGATTCTTACCATTCTCTTAAGAATCTGATCCATATTAGGCTAGGAAGGGGTTCCTAAGGGCTTTTTCTTCTGGCTCTAATACTTATCTAAATATTATTATCTAATAATAATATTCAAAATAAATATTAATTACTCCCGCTGTCCTGAAATAAATGTCATAATTGGTTTCGGCACCCTGATTAATAATATATTTTTTGACCTAAATTTCCCTTTTGAATTACTTATTAATTGAAATATTTTTTTCACTTTTCTATGAATTATTACTTCTTTCCATGTGAATTAGTTCTCTAGATCATTATTTTTGTTATTCACACATTCCCAATAAGTACTAAAAGCTAGAATGAATAGAGAAAAAAGTCTAAAAAGCCATTAAATAGAAGACATGTTTTACTGGTAATATGAGAGAGAATGGTATAATAATTCATCAGTTCCCAATGTAAATCAATCTTTTCTCATTTCTTCTATTTTCAACAAAAGTTAAGTAAAAAGATTACGAGGGTATAAGTAAAAAAATAAGATAAAAGTAGTTACAAATATAGAAATAGGACATTTATTATAAGACATCCTAAAAGTAAATTAGGACGTTTAATACAGGACGGAGGGAGTACAATTAATTCCACTAAATAATTATAATTGCACTTCAGTCCAGGAATTAATTAAATAAACCCTTTACTAATAAACCGAAAATATTTACTCTATAAATGTACATAAATATTTCAGAATCAATTAATATAATTCTGATACGTTTAAACTAATTTTATAGGTCCATAATTTATCTCTATTTGATCATAAATTGATTTAATAATTAAATCAATCCTTTTAATAATAAATATTAAAAGACTCAGCTATAATTCGATGATCAATGATAAATTATTTTATTAAAAATCTTATAGATGTTTTGATAATAATAATGTTCCTAATATTAATCGACATTCCGAACTATTAATTAATACAATGTAATCTCACTCATTGGAACATCAAATTAATATATATAGCAATATTAAGTCCATTATTATTTTAAAATTGAGAAATTTCACAAGCTTGTATTTATGTGAAAATATTTTATAAATAAAATATTATCACACGATCCGTTTAATGCACACCATTAATGAACTAGTATTTTAATTAGAAATCCAACTTCCATGATCAAGATAAATCATCTCTGTTAAGGTATTATAATATATATGATAATATCTCCAAATCATTCTCAGTTATAAACCATTATTTTTTTATTTATATATTACATATGATTTATACACATAAACCATAACATATATTATATATGAAGATTTATATAAATTAATTAAACAACCATTTAATGAATGATGAATGATGCACTTTTACTAATAAATCAATGTCCAACAAAAATAAATAAACATTAAATAAATAGATAAATAGAATTTTTATAGTAAAAATTCAACAAGGCTATGGATCGATTCCCTATATATACAGTCTGCTTCTTGGGTGGTCCGCATGTATGGGCCACCTATAGCGACGGACCATATCGTCGCTAAAGTCATCGCTATAGGGTATGGACAGGCTATGATGACGCTTCTGGGCTATGGTGATGGTCTATATGACGACAATTCATACCCTATGGCAACAGCTTTAGCGCAGCGTGTGTGTGTATATATATATATATATATATATAAAAGATCCCATACAATTAAATAAGAACATGTTAAATAAATTGAAGTTTTAAAAGTCTAAAATAAACGTATAAGATAAAAATTGTTCAAATCAATTACTTTAATTTCAAATTATTAAAAAGTATTACTATAATAAAGTATTTAAATTTTACAAAATTGAAATACCTGACTAGCATTTAATTTTTTTGGAATTTTAAAAAAGGATCAAACTAAAATTTTAAAGTAATAAAATAATTATGACTTTTCAATATAAAAATTAAAATTAATATGTCACCTTCCATTAATCATTTATGTGTTAAAATTTTATTCTTTTACTGTTTCATTTATTCCAAGTCAAATACTCATTTTCTGAAATATAACATGGTTATAGACTTTTTGAAATTCAATTTGAGATAATTAATTTAAAATTAAAATTGATAGTGATAAAACTAATAGGAGAGGGAGAGAGAGAGAGAGAGAGAGAGAGAGAGAGAGAGAGAGAGAGAGAGAGAGAGAGAGAGAGAGAGAGAGAGAGAGAGAGAGAGAGAGAGAGAGAGAGAAAATGGTAATATTAAGCATATATCTATCTATTATTTTTATTACTTATTATAACTACACGAACAATGATTTTTGTATGAATCAACTGGGAGTATTTGGTTGGTCTTGAGTTGATTCATACATATTATATTTATTTATTTATTTCTGTTGCATTATCCAAACATATCTTGAATCTAATTGTTTTGTTGAATCTAATCTAATCTAATTGTTTTATTTTATTTATTTATTAAGAACTATGAATCACTATAAATTTTCAACTATTTTTTTAGTTATTGTGTTCTAAAAATTCACATATATTATATCTATAATTAATCGTGTGATTAGATAAAGTTTCAAGTTTTAATGAATTTAATTTAGTTAAAACATTAATTTAATAATGAAATTCACGACTTATATATATTAATATAATTAAATAGCATAATACATTGAGAGAATTTTTTGATATATTAATATCTTAGTAAAATTGCAATGATTAATTATTTTACATAAAATTTCTTCAAATATATATTGTCTTAATTACATAAATTTGTGATAAAAAAATCTTGTAATAAAATTGGTGAAACTAAAATTAAAATTATTTTAGAAGTTTTTTTCCTGTATATATAAAAAAAACAATTGACCATATAAATATGTGGATCGACTTAATTTTTTTTAAAAGTAACTATACAGTAGAAATACGATTAAAAACTATAAATACAATTTAAAATTATAAAAATTTATAAATAAAATTCTAAATACAATTTGTAAAATTTAAGTTGTGATATAATTTGAAAATTTTAAGACGTAAAATTTATAATTGGTGATATAATTTATAATTCGTAAGATTTAAGTTGTAAAATTTATACATACAATTTGTTAAGTACCATTATTTATTAAGTATTCTAATAATAGAAATATTTCAAAAAAAATAACTAGTATAAAAAAAACTTTTTTAAAATTATTTCATATATCAGTTATCAACAATTACAATAACTTGAACAAAAAAGAAAATTTCAGTTCATCGTCAATTATTTATTTATATGAAACTCAAATAGACAGACCCGGTGAATAAACAAATTAAATAGGCACCTGCGCTCAGGCTACTATACCAACTGAAATCCAGTACAAGGAAACAGGAAAGATGGATTGTTCAGCATCTAGTGGTGTGAAAGGGGAAGAAACGCAGGGGCAGAGAAAAGGGCTAGGCTGAATTCAACGCTTGTCGCACTTCTCGACCATCCCATTCTCGTCAACGTGCCGAGGAAACTTTCTCTCTAATGTCGACACACTCATCAGTTTGGAACTCGACAGTGCAAGGCACATATCCGTTCTTAAATTGGACCGTACCTCGCTCATTTGTTACTTATTGTTTCTCTCGCATTTTTTCAAACATGTTGCCTTATATATATCTTTATAATATTGAATTTGTTGCGTTTCATAGATGTTGTTGTGATGAATTCTACGACGGTACGACGGTGAAGGATTTGAAACTGGTTATCAAAAAGAAGGTAAAACCATTGCACGGAATTGGACGGAAGGGGATGAGGATGAAGGAAGAGGGGGCAGGGGACGGGGTTGCAGAACAAGGGAGGGCAAGGACAAGGAAGAGGGAGAGAGCAAATGGATCTTGTTTTTTTTTTCCCTCAATTTTTTAGTCCTTTTGTATGCTCTTCCAATATAAAAAGAGTATTATTTAATAAATTAAATTTTATTATAAAGGAATACTAATATTAAGAACAAAGATGATTAGAGGAAAAAAGAGAGAGCATTCTCATTGTATTTTTATGTGTATCATTCTCTTTACAATACATCTATTTATAAGTACATGAAAATCAAAATTTGGATGTTTCAAAACTCAAAGGTTATGAGTTTCAAAACTTAAAGGACATGGGAGTTTCAAAAAATCAAGGATTATTACAATAAAGATGGGAGGAATGAATTTAGACATCCATATATATTATAATTTTATAACACTCCTCCTTGGATGTCTATTGTGCAGTCATACGCATTGAAAGTTGCCTCATTAAAAACTTATTAGGAAAAACCCAATGGAAAAAAAACCTTGGTTAAGAAAAAAAGAGTACAACAAGTATTAGCTCCCCCTCGTGAATGTATCCTTAAGTCCTTCAGCTGTCGCATTCCAATATTGCGACGCAATCCTTCAAACGGTTTGTTGGTAATGCTTTGGTGAATAAATCTGCTAGATTATCTTTTGAGCGAATTTGTTGAACATCAATGTCACCACACTTATCATAGTCATATGTGAAAAAGATTTTCGGTGAGATGTGCTTTGTTCTATCTCCTTTGATGTATCCTCCTTTTAATTGAGCTATACATGCAACATTGTGTTCATACAAAATGGTTGGAGTTCTTTTACTGGAGGATAAACCGCATGTTCCATGAATATGTTGAGTCAATGATCTCAGCCACACACATTCTCGACTTGTTTCATGGATTGCAAGTATTTCAGCATGATTAGATGAAGTAGTAACTAATGTTTTCTTCGTTGATCTCCATAATATAGCAGTATCACCACACATAAAGAGATAACCTGTTAGAGATCGGCCTTTATGTGGATCAAATAAATATCCTGCATCAGCATATCCAACTAATTCATGATTATCATTATTTGAATAAAATAAGCCCATATCCAAAGTTCCTCGTAGGTAACGAAAAATATGTTTAACCCCATTCCAATGTCTCTAGGTAGGAGAAGAACTATATCTTGCTAGCAAATTCACAGAGAATGCTATATCAAGTCATGTATTATTAGCAAGATACATTAGCGCACCAATTGCACTGAGGTATGGTACTTTAGGACCAAGTAATTCTTCATTATCCTCACGAGGTCTAAAAAGGTTCTTTTTCACATCAAGTGATCGAACAACCATTGGGGTACTCAATGGATGTGCTTTATCCATATAAAATCTTATAAGGACCTTCTCTGTGTAAGTTGATCGATAAATGAGAATTCCATATGCTAAATGCTCGATCTGCAGGCCGAGACAAAATTTTGTTACTCCCAAATCTTTTGTTGGGTGTGGGTCCTCACCCATGAGATAGAATTAAAGATAGAAAAGAATTGATTTTCTTTGTGTGCAAATAAGTAGGTTTACTTGATATTAATCCAATTAGAAATTGGGTTAATGGAAGCAAAGTTGGAATTAAATTAAGGGGAGCTTACTAATTAGTAAAAGTGCTATTGAAATCCAAGTTGAAAAATGATTTACTTGTTAGATTGGTTTGTGATAAAGATAAGGAGATGTGATCCCTAATTTGATTAGGAGAATAAATTGTTTCTAATCCATAATAGGAATGCATGGATGAGAAAGAGTACTATAAATAATGCTATGAGGGAGTCTTATTTTATACATGAGAGAAGCTTGGTAGCAAGAAGGTACCAAAAGAATAAAGAGAGAGAATTACAATTTGTTGTTCGTGGGTATCCGACACCATCTCCAATCAATAGAAAGCTTGAAGACTTTATTGGTTGGAGTATTTTTGTGTGGTGAAGATAATTAGGTTTCTCAACCTAATTAAAGGTAAATTTGTATTCTCTTGATTTATTGTGTAACCTCAATTTTTAGGGCATAAAACTTACGAGGATTATTATAAGCCCATTATTAGTGATATAGTTGAGATTCGGAGTTCGACCTGTGATTTTTTCCTTTAAGAGTTTTCTGCGTTAAATATTGTGTCTTGCTTGTGGTTGGTTATTTGTTATTTTCGTTCTCATAATTGGTTTTGTTGATTTCCTATTTAATTGCATAAAGACGGAAAAGTAATTCTTGGTATTGAGATTATTTTAGGCGTACTTTTCCCAACAGTGGTATCAAGAGCTTGGTTATTTTTGTGGTTTTCTTGTGTGAGTTAAATGGAAGATTGGACAACAGGTTGCATGATTAATCTCAAGGCTGCAAATTATACAATTTGAAAGCCAAGAATGGAGGATTTACTTTACTGCAAGGATTTGTACGAGCCACTTGAGAACGATAGAGTTAAGCCCACAAACAAGAGTAACGAGTAATGGAACAAGATAAACAGAAAGACTATTGGTCTAATTAGATCATGGATTGATCAAAGTGTGTTTCATCATGTTACCACGGAAAACTAAAGCCTATGATCTCTGGCAGAAATTGGAGTCCATGTATGAGAGGAAGACGGACGCAAAATAAAGCTTTTTTGATTAGGAAGCTTGTGAATTCTAAGTTCAAGGATGGAAACTCCGTTGTAGAACACTTAAGTGATTTTTAGAGTTTGATAAATCAGTTGAGTACGATGAAGATTGTCATTGACGATGAGATGCAGGCTTTGTTGTTATTGAGCACTTTACCTAATAGCTGGGAGACGCTGGTTGTATCAATGAGTAACTCCGCTCCCAATAGGTTCGCTGACTATAGATATAGTCAAAGATAATTTGTTCAACGAGGAATAGAGGCGAAGAGATACTGTAGTGACTAGTGCTGAGTCACAAGTTTTTGTCGCACAGAGTAGGTGCAGAAACAGAGAGGGAAACTCATCTGAAGATTATAAATTCAGGGGAAGGTCGAGAGATCGAAAAGAGATAATTAATTTTTACTGCCAGAAACCTGGTCACATAAGGCGAGAATGCAGATTTTTAAAGAAGGAGCAGTCTAAGAAAAAATATGAGGATAAAGATTCGATTGTGTATCTATCCAAACGTTGATGTAGAAATTGTTTGTGATGATAATCCCAAGTGCCATGTTAATGATTGGATTATTGATTCAGGTGCTTCGTTCCATGATACTTCGCATGGTGAAATCTTCACATCCTACAGTAATGGTGATTTTGGCTATGTGCGGATGGAAAACGGAAATGCATCCAAGATTATAGGCATTGGAGATATCTGTTTGGAAACTAACAGCGGTTGCAGGTTAATGCTGAAAGAAGTCAGACATGTTTCAGATATTTCATCTTCATTTGATCTCTACTGGTAAGCTTGATGAGAATGTTTATAAAAGTTACTTTGGTGAAGGTCAGTGGAAGCTCACTAAAGGGTCTCTAGTGGTGACTAGAGGTAAGAAGGTAGACATTCTTTACACGATGCGGGTGCATGTGAGAGGTGTTGAAGATGGGGGAGTTAGGCAGAAAAATGTGTGGTACAAAGCCGTGCAAGATAGGATAAAAGCCTTGCATGAGAACCACGAGAGGAAAGCTCTTCATTTTAAATGGGTACCAAAAATGAAGAAGGAAAGTGATAGCACGTAGCCAGGGTATAAAGCGGTTGCGAATGAATTTGGCAAGCAAAAATTTATCAAGTTTGAGTTAGATCCTCCCATTGAGAAAAACCATGTCGATGATCAGATAAAGCCGGACATGAAGATGGTTGAAAATTCCAAGAAGCTTAAGTTGAGCCAAGACTTCGTTGGAATTAACTCTGAGTAAAGAGTTATGGTTGATGATCCCTCCTCTCATGGGTTCGGAGGGGGAGATTATTGGGTGTGTGTCCTCACCCTAGAGATAGAATCCAAGATAAAAAAGAATTGATTTTCTTTGTGTGCAAGTAAGTGGGTTTACTTGATATTAATTCAATTAGAAATTGGGCTAATGGAAGCAAAGTTGGAATTAAATTAAGGGGAGCTTACTAATTATTAAAAGTGCTATTGAAATCCAAGTTGAAAAAGGATTTACTTGTTAGATTGGTTTGTGATCAAGATAAGAGATGTGATCCCTAATTTGATTAGGAGAATAAATTATTTCTAATCTATAATAGGAATGAATGAGAAAGAGTACTATAAATAATGCTATGAGGGAGTCTTATTTTATACATGAGAGAAGCTTGGTAGCAAGAAGGTACCAAAAGAATAAAGAGAGAGAATTACAAGTTTGTTGTTCGTGGGTATCCGACACCATCTCCAATCAATAGAAAGCTTGAAGACTTTATTGGTTGGAGTATTTTTGTGTGGTGAAGATAATTAGGTTTCTCAACCTAATTAAAGGTAAATTTGTATTCTCTTGATTTATTGTGTAACCTCAAGTTTTAGGGCATAAAACTTACGAGGATTATTATAAGCCCATTATTAGTGATATAGTTGAGATTCGGAGTTCGACCTGTGATTTTTTCCTTTAAGAGGTTTTCTGCGTTAAATATTGTGTCTTGCTTGTGGTTGGTTATTTGTTATTTTCGTTCTCATAATTGGTTTTGTTGATTTCCTATTTAATTGCATAAAGACGGAAAAGTAATTCTTGGTATTGAGATTATTTTAGGCGTACTTTTCCCAACATCTTTCATCTCAAATTCCTTCTTTAAATAATTTATTGTCTGTGGTATCTCTCCATGAGTTTCAATAATATTTAAATCATCAACATACACAACAATATATAATAGCAAAACCAGATTCCGACTTCTTTATAAAAACACATGGGCATATTGGATTATTATTATACTCTTCTTTCAATAAATATTCACTAAGACGATTGTATCACATGTGTCCTGATTGCTTTAACCCATATAGGGACCTTTGCAACTTGATTGAGTAAACTTCTCGGGGATTTGAATTATATGCTTCAGGCATTTTAAATTCTTTAGGGATTTTCATATAAACATCATTATCAATTGACCCGTATAAATAGGTTGTAACAACATCCATTAGACACATATCTAGTTTTTCATGAGTTGCCAAGCTAATAAGATATCGCAATGTAATTGCATCGACCACGGGAGAATATGTTTCATTGTAATCAATGTCAGGTCTTTGTGAAAACCCTTGTGCCACAAGTCGTGCCTTATATCTTACGATTTTATTTTTCTCATTTCTTTTTTTGCAAAAATACCTATATGTATCCAACTGGCTTTATTTCTTCAGGTGTTTGGACTACAGGGTCAAAAACTTGTTTTGCAAGTGAATTTAATTCTGCCTAGATTGCTTCTTTCCATTTTGGCCAATCATTTCTACATCTACATTCTTCGACGGAATTAGGCTCAAAATCCTCATTTTCGTTAATGATATCAAGCAATATATTATATGAAAAAATATTGTCAACAACTATCTCACTTCGGTTTCATCTTTTCTTTGTAAAGGCATAACTTATCGAGATGTCCTCATTTTTATTGTTTTCAGGTACCTGAACCTCTTCTGGGGTTTTATGATTAGTTATGTCTATATCCTCATGAATATTTTCCTCCTCAATAGTGCCAACTTGTTTATTTATTTTTTTTCTTTTTCGAGGATTTTTCACTACTAAAAATCATCATGAAAGGTTTACGTGATGACTTAAACATCACAATGGCCGTCTTGTATATGCCCATCATGAAAGGTTTTACGTGATGGTTTTGGCAATCACGCAAATGCTTAGTGCTTTTGTGATGATTAATACAATCACATTAACACATAATCTATTGTGATTATTAAAGTCATTACAAAAAAATACAACTTTAGGGATCAAAAGTAAAAACGTGACTCTCTATTTACGAATAATTTATTTCACTATATTAATTGTCTCAAATGATACTCGTATGATTCGAACCCTCCCCCCATTTGCAAACTAAATAACAAGTATTACCACTACACCAAATCTTAAATTATGATTATAATTTTAAAACAAAATATAAAAGGAAACATATGCTAGTTAACTTACCAAATAAAATTACTTCCACATATGATTTGGTGATTGCAATTGCAGTCACAGATACTCTATAATGATGGTAAACTTAGTCATCACTGAGAGTCATCATAAATTTTATTGTTTTGTGATGGCTTGAAAATTCCATCACAAATACCTTCTTTTTGTAATTGCAAATAAAAGTCGTCACAAAAATTTATCTTTTTTAATGATTGTCATGACCGTCATAAAATATTGTGTTGATTATTTCTTACATTAAAATATTAGTGATAGCTTAAATGCAATCACGAAAAAGAGTATATCTATAAGTGATGACGTAGTGTGTCATAATTTTTTTATTATTTTAAGTGAAAAATTTGGTGATTGACATGGCCATCACAATTATAATACATTGATGGCAAAATTAGTCATCACTAAGAGCCATCATATATACTATTATTTTGTGATTGCTTAAAAAGTCCATCACAAATTACTATCTTTCGTGATTGTTTTTAAAAAATATCACAAAGTTCCGTTACATATTCTTATTTTTCTAGTAGTGTTTGTCTTTCGAACTGATTGGTCTACCATGCTTCTGATGTGCCTTAGACTCGTTTGCTATAATTTTTGCAGATTGTCCTATTGGGACTTCAATCCGAGCTGGAGCATTTACAGTTGGTATATGAGATTTGGTTACTCCTTTTGAGTCAGTAAATGCATCAGTAGCTGATTTGCTATATCTTGCAAACGAAGTATCTTTTGAACTTCTTGTTCACATTGTTTTGTACGAGGATCAAAATTCAATAATAACAATGCATTCCATGTAATATCTTTATCCAACTATTTAATTTCTCTCCCTAATGCTGGGAACATAGTCTCATCAAAATGGCAGTCGACAAATAGTGTCCGTAAATGAATCACCTGTTAAGGGTTCAAGACATTTAATTATCAATGGGGACTTAAACCCAATATATATTCCCAGGCTCCTTTGACGACCCATCTTTGCACGTTGTGGCGGATAAATTCGAACATATACCGCACAACCAAATATTCTTAGATGGGAAATATTTGGCACTTGACCAAAAACCAATTATTATGGGGAGAATTTGTGATATGATGTTGGCCTAATGCGAATAAGTGCTGCTGCATGTAAAATAGTGTGCCCCTAAACAGAGACAGGAAGCTTTGTTCCCATGAGCAATGGTCTTGCAATTAACTAGAGGCGTTTAATAAATGATTCAGCAAGACAATTCTGAGTATGAACATGGGCAACATGATGCTCATTGTTTATCCCAAGTGACATGCAATAATCATTAAATATTTGGGATGTGAATTCACCAACATTGTTAAGACGAATAGTCTTGATTGTATGATCCGAAAATTGTGCACGCAATCTAATAATTTGAACAAGTAATCTGGCGAACGCCAGGTTGCGAGTTGATAATATACACACGTGACCATCTTGTAGATGTATCTATTAAAACCATAAAATATATAAATGGTCCACTTGGTGGGTGAGTATGCCCACAAATATCTCCTTGAATACGTTCTAGAAATCTTGGAGCTCAATCCCAACTTTAGCTAGTGATAGGTCTAATGACCAATTTGAGTTGAGAACAAGCAGCACATGTGTGACGCCCCTAAAATAGGTTCAATACACAACCCACCTATTCTGAGTCGCCAGAAATACATGGTATAGAATCCAAATAAAAATTTTCATATTCCAACTATTACTCCGTCGTGCATAATACGACCACACATAAACCTGTGAGTTTCAATACAAATAACAATACTCATACTCCTTATCAATGATACGTTACATAAAGATACAGTCAATAACTGTTTTAGGAATTAAAATCTTTAGGAAATACTCAAGAAAACCTTCGTACATGGGAGGCCATGCTTCTAAGTTATAATAGATATCATAGGACTTGAGAATTAACCTTGGTTGACCCAATAGACCCCAAAGAAGAACGAGAAGATTACTATCCTGATCATTCCAATGGTGGGTATTCTCTTACCATATAATTATCTCAATTTTCTCAAACTGAGGATTATATTCCAACCATACTCCAAGATTATATAGGTAGTGCTCATAGATATAATCAGCAAGTGGATGCGCATAACCATGTCTTATAATAACATGAAGTTGTATGTGGTTAAACATCTTGTATGATAGTGGCAACACACCCTTCCAAAGTCAGGTTCACCTAACATAAGTCGGGTCACCAAAATCAACTGTTAAATGACGTATAAAATACGACACACACATTTAAAGTTCTCAATACAATTATATATTGTCATGCTATTTTATAATATATTGAGAAACTTCAACAGTCACCGACCATCACTCTAGTCCTTTGTTATCCCCGCTCGACCCAGCTACACTCTTATTACCTGAAAGAAATTGTGAAGCAAAAGAGTGAGCACGAATAGCCCAGTAAAGAATATTATGACTAAAGATAATTAAATTATCAATAGCCTTCATCAGTAATGAATCAGATCTTTAGAACCTTAGCCCTCAACATGGAAAAATCTGATAGAATACAATAGACAACAAGTTTTTATATCAATAACTGCAGCGGAACAAACAATCCATTAGAAGAGTCAAGTAGAACATAATGTCTACTATCTTCTCCATGTTAAAAGTTCAGCAACAATATTTTATTCCTGTAACATCAATCAACAGTTCCTGCCAACAATCATGTAAATAGTTCATGATCATAATTATGTTGATAAATTCCTCTTCGCACCCAGGACGAAGATAATTTTCATCACCTGTCTTTACCTGAAACACCAAAGATCATGGTTATACCAAATCACAGTTCCTATATATAATCATGCTAATAAATTCATCTTTGCACTGAGGCCAAAGATATTCATTTGTAACATTAATAATCATGATTATACTAGTCTACAGCCTTTAGTCATAATCATGTTAGTCAATTCATCTTTGTACTACGGGCCAAAGATATTCAACAGTAACATCAATGGTCATGATCATGCCAAACACCTGTCCATATTTGCACTACGGGACAAAGATATTCAACATTAATGATCATGCCAAACACCTGTCCATCTTTGCACTATAGGCCAAAGATATTCATTAATCAAAAGTTCATCTTTGCACTGCGGGCCAAAGATATTCATTAAACAACAGTTCATCTTTGCACTACAGCCAAATATATTCATTAAGCAACAGTTCATCTTTGCACTACGGGCCAAAGATATTCATCAATCAACAGTTCATCTTTGCACTACGGGTCAAAGATAACTTTCAACACAATTTAAGACTGACAATAATGACAATGATATAAATAGTGAATCTAGTGAAATCAAGGACAAATATTAGAGATTTATAATTCAATTTATCTAGAATTCAAGATTATCCAAATTATCAACATGAAGATAAAAATATGGATCCAATTTGAAGAATAAGATTCATAAATCCAAGATAATTTAGACATAAAAATAAACCAATTTTGGTCGTGAATAGTACCCCATAAATAGTAACTCATGAATAGTAACTCGTGATTAGTACTTGAATGAATAGTAACGCATGAATAGTAACTCATGAATAGTAACTCATAAATAGTAACTCATGAATAGTACCCCGACATAAAAAGATAAAACTTTTATAATAAAGTTCAGACCAATATTTCGGTGAAATGATATTAGATGAAGCGCAAAACTCAAGGAATTTCTAATCATTTCCAGAATTATAGAAGCAATACTTACCATAGTAAATTTAAATTTAGTAATCTGAAATGAAATATTATTACTTACATACTATAGGATATGAAAGAAAATAATATTTCTTATGAATATTGAATGGAGACAACATCCTTTACGAGAAAATGATATCCTTTATCTTAGTAGAATACTAGATCTGACTAGAATATCGGATATTATGTTGAGAAAAATCTTGCACCGTAATTCACACTCAAACTATCCTTATACTCACAAGAAATACGCTCAATATTATTGAGGAAGGATTTTCTGATTCTGGTGTGATTTTTATTTCTAACTAAGCACCCTATTTATAGGAAAATGCCAGAACACCAATGTTGACCAAATTACATTCAGCACACCACGGATGAATTCAAAATCAACCAACTCCACCAACCACTTTTGAAAAAATGGTTAACCACAAGTTTATATATATATATATATATATATATATATATATATATATATATATATTAAACATTTATAATTATTAAAAGAATTCTTAATTCTATTTTCTCTCTTCCACCTCATTTTATTTTTATACCATAAATTTATTATAACAATATTACCACTTAAAATTATAAATTATACTATTATATTATCACATTATAATATTATAATGTAATATTATAATAATATATTTAAATAAATTATTTTATTAGAGAAGATAAAATACCAATTTTCAACAAATATCTCATACTAAAAATTACTCCCTTTATATCAAAATTGATTAAATATTTACTCATCATATTTATCAAAAAAAAAATTATTTTATTCATCAATTATTATTCATAATTAATATTATAGAATTTTAATATTGACAACTAGGTCGTTCCCAAGAAAGAGGGGGCTTTTCGATAAGGATTCCTCCTCATTGGCGCGCAATTATATAACCTAACCCCTTTTCTCGACAGAACTTTCTAGACATTGTCAATAATGCTATCTAATAATATTATTCAAATAATATGAATTATTGATTTAATAATGTGAAATACTGTGCAGTGGTTATTGTGACAATTATTGAATCAATAATATAAAATATTGAACAGTAATTACTGTAACAATTATTGAATGAGTGACTTCTTACGTAAGAACCAATAATTCGAAATACTGTGCAATACCCTGAGCTACTGTGCAACAACGCGTATTACTGTATTTTTTTCACCTGGTATTTCAACAGTTTAACGGTAATAGTTTTACCGTTATTTTTATAAAAAAATTACTTCTGTCTCTTTCTATATCTGACATTCATTCCGTTGTGGGGCCCACCAATTATTGGTTATTTCGACGCCAGCCGTCGTACTTTACCGAATATAATATTCCCCGACAGAAGGAATATTTCACGACAAAATGAATATTCTTCGACACAACGAATATTTTATGACAACTTGCTTACTTTGTAAAATTTGCACATATCACCCTTAACTTTAACCTTTTATCAATTTAACCATTTACTGAATAGAATAATAATTATAAGAAAATTGAATACTTTTATTTCATAAAATTCAGGGTCTTACAATCTCCCCTCCTTATGAAATTTCGTCCTCAAAATTTACATACCTGGTAGTTCGAAGAGGTGAGGATACCTTGCTTTCATTTCAGATTCTATCTTCCCGGTCATTTCTTCTGTATCATGATTTCTCCATTGCTCATCTCTTAGATTTCAGATATCATTCTAGAATACAGCTTCAAAACAAAGGTTAATTGACATATCATAATTTGTCAATTTATTAAGTAAGAAAATTCAGCTTAGGTAAGTCACACACTAGCGAAGTATATTACTCGTCTCTCCCCTCCTAGTTCTAATCTCAGATCTCCGCCAGCGACCATATCTCTAAGCTCTGATATCATTTGTGACGCCCCCAAAATAGGTTCAATGCACAACCCACCTATTCTGAGTCGCCAGAAATACATGGTACAGAATCCAAATACAAATCTTCATATTTCAACTATTACTCCGTCGTGCATAATACGACCACACATAAAATGTGAGTTTCAATACAAATAACAATACTCATACTCCTTATCAATGATACCTTACATAAAGGTACAGTCAACAACTGTTTTAAAAATTAAAATCGTTGGAAAATGCTCAAGGAAACCTTCGTACATGGGAGGCCATGCTTCTAAGTTATAATAGATATCATAGAACTTGAGAATTAACCTTGGTTGACCCAATAGACTCCAAAGAAAAATGAGAAGATTACTATCCTGTTCATTCCAATGGTGGGTATTCTCTTGCCATATAATTATCTTAATTTTCTCAAATTGAGGATTATATTCCAACCATACTTTAAGATTATATAGGTAGTACTCATAAATATAATCAGCAAGTGGATACGCATAACCATGTCTTATAATAACATGAAATTGTATGTGGTTAGACATCTTGTATGATAGTGGCAACACACCCTTCCAAAGTCGGGTTCACCTCACATAAGTCGGGTCACCAAAATCAACTGTTAAATGACGTATAAAATACGACACACACATTTAAAGTTCTCAATACAATTATATATTGTCATGCTGTTTTATAATGTATTGAGAAACTTCAACAGTCACCGACCATCACTCTAGTCCCTTGTTATCCCCGCTCGACCCAGCTACACTCTTATTACCTGAAAGAAATTGTGAAGCAAAAGAGTGAGTACGAATAGCCCAGTAAAGAATATTATGACTAAAGATAATTAAATTATAAATAGCCTTCATCAGTAATGAATCAGATCTTTAGAACCTTAGCCCTCAACAGGGAAAAATATGATAGAATACAATAGACAACAAGTTTTAGATCAACAACTGCAGCGGAACAAGCAATCCATTAGAAGAGTCAAGTATAACATAATGTCTACTATCTTCTCCATGTTAAAAGTCCAGCAACAATATTTCATTCTTGTAACATCAATCAACTATTCCGGCCCACAATCATGTAAATAGTTCATAATCATAATTATGTTGATAAATTTCTCTTCGCACCCAGGACGAAGATAATTTTCATCACCTGTCTTTAACTGAAACAGCAAAGATCATGGTTATACCAAATCACAGTTCCTTTATATAATCATGCTAATAAATTCATCTTTGCACTCAGGCCAAAGATATTCATTTGTACCATCAATAATCATGATTATACTAGTCTACAGCCTTTAGTCATAATCATGTTAGTCAATTCATCTTTGCACTACGGGCCAAAGATATTTAACAGTAACATCAATGGTCATGATCATGCCAAACACCTGTCCATAGTTGCACTACGGGCCAAAGTTATTCAACAGTAATGATCATGATCATGCCAAACACCTGTCCATCTTTGCACTATGGGACAAAGATATTCATTAATCAACAGTTCATCTTTGCACTACGGGCCAAAGATATTCATTAATCAACAGTTCATCTTTGCACTACGGCCAAAGATATTCATTAATCAACATTTCATCTTTGCACTACGGGCCAAAGATATTCATCAATCAACAGTTCATCTTTGCACTACGGGTCAAAGATAACTTTTAACATAGTTTAAGACTGACGATAATGACAATGATATAAAGAATGAATCTAGTGAAATCAATGACAAATATTAGAGATTTATAATTCAATTTATCTAGAATTCAAGAATATCCAAATTATTAACATGAAGATAAAAACATGGAACCAATTTCAAGAATAAGATTCATAAATCTAAGATAATTTAGACATAAAAATAAACTAATTTTGGTCGCGAATAGTACCCCGTGAATAGTAACTCGTGATTAGTACTCGAATGAATAATAATGCGTGAATAGTAACTTATGAATAGTAATTCGTGAATAGTAACTCATGAATAGTAATTCGTGAATAGTAACTCTTAAATAGTACCCCGACATGAAAAGGTAAAACTTTCATAATAAAGTTCAGACCAATATTTCGGTGAAATGATATTAGATGAAGCACAAAACTCAAGAAATTTCTAATCATTTCAAGAATTATAGAACCAATACTTACCATAGTAATTTTAAATTTAGTAATCTGAAATGAAATATTATTACTTACATATTATAGGGTATGGAAGAAAATAATATTTCTTACGAATATTGAATGGAGACAACATCCTTTACGAGAAAAATAATATCATTTACCTTAGTAGAATACTAGATCTAACTGGAATATCGGATATTATATTAAGAAAAATTTTGCACCGTCATTCACACTCAAACTATCCTTATACTCACAAGAAATACGCTCAATATTATCGAAAATTTTTTTTGATTCTGGTGTGATTTTTATTTTTAACTAAGTACCCTATTTATAGAAAAATATCAGAACACCAATGTTGACCAAATTACATTCAGCACACCACGGATGAATTCAAAATCAACCAACTCCACCAACCACTTTTGAAAAAATGGTTAACCACATGTTTATATATATATATATATATATATATATATATATATATATATATATATATATATATATATATATATATTAAAAATTTATAATAATTAAAAGAATTCCTAGTTCTATTTTCTCTCTTCCACCTCATTTTATTTTTATGCCATAAATTTATTATAACAATATTACCACTTAAAATTATAAATTATACTATTATATTATCACATTATAATATTATAATGTAATATTATAATAATATATTTAAATAAATTATTTTATTAGAGAAGATAAAATACCAATTTTCAACAAATATCTCATACTAAAAATTACTCCCTTTATATCAAAATTGATTAAATATTTACTCATCATATTTATCAAAAAAAAATTTATTTTATTCATAAATTATTATTCATAATTAATATTATAGAATTTTAATATTGACAACTAGGTCGTTCCCAAGAAAGAAGGGGCTTTTCCATAAGGATTCCTCCTCATTGGCGCGCAATTATATAACCTAACCCCTTTCCTTGACAGAACTTTCTAGACATTGTCAATAATGCTATCTAATAATATTATTCAAATAATATGAATTATTGATTTAATAATGTAAAATACTGTGCAGTGGTTATTGTGACAATTATTGAATCAATAATATAAAATATTGAACAGTAATTACTGTAACAATTATTGAATGAGTGACTTCTTACGTAAGAACCAATAATTCGAAATACTGTGCAATACCGTGAGCTACTGTGCAACAACGCGTATTACTGTATTTTTTTCACCGGGCATTTCAACAATTTAACGGTAATAGTTTTACCGTTATTTTTATAAAAAAATTACTTCTGTCTCTTTCTATATCCGACATTCATTTCGTTGTGGGGCCCACCAATTATTGGTTATTTCGACGCCGCCGTCGTACTTTACCGAATATAATATTCCCCAACAGAAGGAATATTTCACGACACAACGAATATTTTATGACAACTTGCTTACTTTGTAAAATTTGCGCATATCACCCTTAACTTTAACCTTTTATCAATTTAACCATTTACTGAATAGAATAATAATTATAAGAAAATTGAATACTTTTATTTCATAAAATTCAGGGTCTTACAATCTCCCCTCCTTATGAAATTTCGTCCTCGAAATTTACGTACCTGGTAGTTCGAAGAGGTGAGGATACCTTGCTTTCATTTCAGATTCTATCTTCCCGGTCATTTCTTCTGTATCATGATTTCTCCATTGCTCATCTCTTAGATTTCAGATATTATTCTAGAATACAGCTTCAAAACAAAGGTTAATTGACATATCATAATTTGTCAATTTATTAAGTAAGAAAATTCAGCTTAGGTAAGTCACACACTAGCGAAGTATATTACTCGTCTCTCCCCTCCTAGTTCTAATCTTAGATCTACTCCAGCGACCATATCCCTAAGCTCTGATATCATTTGTGACGCCCCCAAAATAGGTTCAATGCAACACCACCTATTCTGAGTCGCCAAAAATACATGGTACAGAATCCAAATACAAATCTTCATATTTCAACTATTACTCCGTCGTGCATAATACGACCACACATAAAATGTGAGTTTCAATACAAATAACAATACTCATACTCCTTATCAATGATACCTTACATAAAGGTACAGTCAACAACTGTTTTAAAAATTAAAATCGTTGGAAAAATGCTCAAGAAAACCTTCGTACATGGGAGGCCATGCTTCTAAGTTACAATAGATATCATAGGACTTGAGAATTAACCTTGGATGACCCAAAAAAAATGAGAAGATTACTATCCTGTTTATTCCAATGGTGGGTATTCTCTTGCCATATAATTATCTTAATTTTTTCAAACTGAGGTTTATATTCCAACCATACTCTAAGATTATATAGGTAGTGCTCATAGATATAATCAGCAAGTGGATACGCAGAACCATGTCTTATAATAACATGAAATTGTATGTGGTTAGACATCTTGTATGATAGTGGCAACACACCCTTCCAAAGTCGAGTTCACCTCACATAAGTCGAGGTCACCAAAATCAACTGTTAAATGACCTATAAAATACGACACACACATTTAAAGTTCTTAATACAATTATATATTGTCATGCTGTTTTATAATGTATTGAGAAACTTCAACAGTCACCGACCATCACTCTAGTCCCTTGTTATCCCCGCTCGACCCAGCTACACTCTTATTACCTGAAAGGAATTGTGAAGCAAAAGGGTGAGCACGAATAGCCCAGTAAAGAATATTATGACTAAAGATAATTAAATTATCAATAGCCTTCATCAGTAATGAATCAGATCTTTAGAACCTTAGCCCTCAACAGGGAAAAATCTGATATAATACAATAGACAACAAGTTTTAGATCAACAACTGCAGCGGAACAAGCAATCCATTAGAAGAGTCAAGTATAACATAATGTCTACTATCTTCTCCATGTTAAAAGTCCAGCTACAATATTTCATTCATGTAACATCAATCAACTGTTCCTGCCCACAATCATGTAAATAGTTCATGATCATAATTATGTTGATAAATTCCTCTTCGCACCCAGGACGAAGATAATTTTCATCACCTGTCTTTAACTGAAACAGCAAAGATCATGGTTATACCAAATCACAGTTCCTTTATATAATCATGCTAATAAATTCATCATTGCACTCAGGCCAAAGATATTCATTTGTACCATCAATAATCATGATTATACTAGTCTACAGCCTTTAGTCATAATCATGTTAGTCAATTCATCTTTGCACTACGGGCCAAAGATATTTAACAGTAACATCAATGGTCATGATCATGCCAAACACCTGTCCATAGTTGCTACTACGGGCCAAAGATATTCAACAGTAATGATCATGATTGTAAGACCCCAGATTTTATGAAATAAAAGTATTTAATTTTTCTATTTAGTAAATGGTTAAATTGATAAAAGTTTAAAGTTATGGGTGAAATATATAAATTTTTCAAAACAAGCAAGTGGTTATAAAATATTCATTGTTGTCGGGGAATATTCGTTTGGTCGTGGAATATTCTTGTTGTCGGGGAATATTCGTACGACGGCGCAGCTATTTGTGGGCCCCATAACGGAATAACTGTCGGATATAGAAAGCGACAGAAATAAACTTTTTATAAAATAACGACGTAGTTGTTACCGTTAGTACTGTTGAAATATCCGGTGGTTAAAATACAGTAATATCCGGTGTTGCACAGTAGCACACGGTATTGCACAGTAATTCTAATTATTGATTCTTACGTAAGAAGGCACTTACTCAATAATTGTTACACTAATTACTGTTCAATATTTTATATTATTGATTCAATAATTGCATGATATTTTATTGATTCAATAATTGTTACGTTGATATTTTATATCAATAATTGCTACGTTGCTATTTTATATGATTGATTCAATAATTGCTACCGTTGATATTTTGTATTATTGATTCAATAATTGTCACTGCACAGTATTTCACATTATCAACTCAATAATTTATATTATTTGAATAATATTATTAGATAGCATTATTGACAATGTCTAAGAAAGTTCTGTCTAGGAGGTGTTATTTAATTGCGCGCCAGTAAAGAGAAGTCCTTATCGGAAGGCCCCCTCTTTCTTGGGAACGACCTAGTTGTCAATATTGTAGTTCTATGATATTATTTGTGAATAATTAATTATTGATTTATATGATAAAAAAATATTTATTTTGTGGATATAAAAGAAGGAATTAGTGCTGATGTGTTTTTATCAATATTTTAGTGTGGAAAATCATCCGTTTGTGAATTTCGGATAATTTATGTTTGAAATTTGGAAAAACTTCCTTCTACAAAGTTGTAGAGAATTAAATTTCCTATTTAGAGATACAGAATTTGTATTTTTTGACAAAGGGGCTATTTATTATGAATTATTTTTTTGGAGGCGGCTGAAATTTTTTTTTAAAAAAATATTATTTTATTCAAAAGTCTACTTTGGCATCCTAAGCTTTTTCTATAAATAGAGTGCTTAGGTTAGAATTGAAAATCACACCAGAATCAGAAGTTTTCTCTCTATAATATCGAGCGTATTTTTGTGAGTATTTAGATACTTTGAGTGTTACTATTCAGTGCAAGTTTTCTTCGGTATTATATCCGATATTTCAGTCAGAAGTACTATTCTTTTGAGGTAAGGGATGTTATTTTCTTTCGTAAATGATGTTATTCTTTTCAATATCATTATACCAAAATATTATCATGGATTGTATTATGAAATTCTTACTTTTTCGTGTCGGGGGTACTATGCACGTATACGACACTATTAATGTATATGGCACTATTTACGTATGCGGCACTATTTACGTATACGGCACTATTTACGAATACGTGATACTATGCACGGGTTACTATTCACGGGGTACTATTCACGACAAAATTGGTTTTTTTTTCTAACCAAATTATTGTTGATTTATGAATCTTCTCATTTTTCTTTGGGGTCTATTGGGTCAATCAAGGATAATTCTCAAGTCATATGATATCTATTATAACTTAGACGCATGGCCTCCCATGTACAAAGGTTTTCTTGAGCATTTTCTAAAGATTTTAATGACTAAAACAGTTATTGACTGTACCTTTCTGTAACGTATCATTGATTTGAAGTATGGGCAATGTATTTGTATTGAAATTCACTGTTTAATTGTGGTCGTATTTTGTACGACATTTTAAAAGTTAGAATTTGAAGATTTGTATTTGAAATTTTTGTTGAGTGTATTTCGTGGCGACCCAGATTGGGTTGGGTGGATTGGACCTATTTTGGGGGCGTTACAATGATTATGCCAAACACCTGTCCATCTTTGTACTACGGGCCAAAGATATTCATTAATCAACAGTTCATCTTTGCACTACGGGTCAAAAATATTCATTAATCAACAGTTCATCTTTGCACTACGGGCCAAAGATATTCATCAATCAACAGTTCATCTTTGCACTACAGGTCAAAGATAACTTTCAACACAATTTAAGACTGACGATAATGACAATGATATAAAGAATGAATCCAGTGAAATCAAGGACAAATATTAGATATTTATAATTCAATTTATCTGGAATTCAAGAATATCCAAATTATCAACATAAAGATAAAAACATGGATCCAATTTCAAGAATAAGATTCATAAATGCAATATAATTTAGACAGAAAAATAAACCAATTTTTGTCGTGAATAGTATCCCGGGAATAGTAACTCATGAATAGTAACTCGTGATTAGTACTCGAATGAATAGTTATGCATGAATAGTAATTCGTGAATAGTAACTCATAAATAGTAATTTGTGAATAGTAACTCATGAATAGTACCCCGACATGAAAAGGTAAAACTTTCATAATAAAGTTCAGACCAATATTTTGGTGAAATGATACTAGATGAAGCACAAAACTCAAAGAATTTCTAATCATTTCAAGAATTATAGAAGCAATACTTACCATAGTAAGTTTAAATTTAGTAATCTAAAATGAAATATTATTACTTACATTGTAAGACTCCAACTTTTATGAATAAAGATTTAATTTCCTCTATATATTATTTTGAAATAGTAAGGTGTTGATTTGATAAATGTGGTAAGTTATGGGTGAGATGTACAAATTTTACAATGTAAGTAAGTGGTTATAAAATATTCGTTGTGTCGGAGAATATTCGTCTGGTCGAGGAATATTCTTTTTGTCGGAGAATATTCGTACGACGGCGCAGTCATTGGTGTACCCCACAACGGAATGAATGTCGGATATAGAAAGCGACAGAATTAACTTTTTTATAAAAATAACAGCAAAACTTTTACCGTTAAACTGTTAAAATACCCGGTGATAAAAATACAGTAATACGCGTTGTTCAGGGTATTGCACAGTATTTTTAATTATTGATTCTTACATAAGAAGTCACTTACTCAATAATTGTTACAGTAATTACTGTTCAATATTTTATAATTGCTACATTGATAATTACTGTTTAATATTTTATATTATTGATTCAATAATTGCTACATTGATATTTTATATTATTGATATAATAATTGTCACAGTAACCACTGCACAGTATTTCACATTATTAAATCAAAAATTATCACACATATTATTGAAATGATATTATTAGATAACATTATTGATAATGTCCAGGAAGTTCTGTCGAGAAAAGGGGTTAGGTTATATAATTGCGCGCCAATAAGGAGAAATCTTTAACGGAAAGTCCCCTCTTTCCTAGGAACGACCTGGTTGTCAATATTGTAATTCTATAATATTAATTGTGAATAATAATTGATTTTCGATAACTTTGATAAGTAAATATTTATTCAAGTATGATATAAAGGGAACAATTTTTAGTATGAGACATTTGTTGAAAGTCGGCATTTTATCTTCTCCGATAAAATATTTATTCAAATATATTTTTATAATATTATATTATAATAGTATAATATGATAATATAATAGTATAATTTTATATTTTAGATGATGACATTATTTTTATTGTATAGAAATAAAATGAGGTAGAAGAGAAAAAAAATAAAATTAAAATTCTTTTATTAACTATATATGTTTTAATATATATATATATATATATATATATATATATATATATATATATATTATATAAACATGTGGTGGGAATCTTTAGTTCAATAATGGTGTGTTGGGAGTTATTTCAAAGGTGGTGTGCTCATTTTTCAAAGTATGGTGTGCTGAAGAAAACCATCGGGTTGCATTTGTCAATCCTGGTGTGCTAATCATTTTCTATAAATAGGGTGCTTAGTTAGAAATAAAAATCACACCAGAATCAAAAAAAAATTCTCTATAATATTGAGCGTATTTCTTGTGAGTATAAGAATATTTTGAGTGTGGATAACGGTGCAAGATTTTTCACAATATAATATCTGATATTTCAGTCAGATCTAGTATTTTACAAAGGTAAAGGATATTATTTTTCTCGTAAATGATGTTATTTCCTTTCAATACTCAAAAAGAATATTATTTTCTTTCATATTCCATATTATAAAAGTGATAATATTTCATTTCATATTCCTAAATTTAAACTTACTACGGTAAGTATTGCTTCTATAATTCCTGAAATGTTCAAAAATTCTTTGAGTTTTGCTCTTCATCTAATATCATTTCACTGGAATATTGGTCTGAACTTTTTATAAAATTTTTATCTTTTCATGACGAGTTACTATTCACGAGAATTTTTTTTTTCTATTTTTTCTGTCCAAATTATCATTGATTGTATCCATGTTTTGATCTCTATATTGACAACTTGGATATTTTTGAATTCTGGATAAATTCTTTAATATTTGTCCTTGATCTCACTGGATTCGTTCTTTATATTATTTTTCATCATCCGCAGTCTTATATTGTGGTGAAAGTTATCTTTGACCCGTAGTACAAAGATGAGCTGTTGATTTATGAATATCTTTGGCCGTAGTGCAAATATTAGCTGTTGATTGATGAAAATCTTTGGCCCGTAGTGCAAAGATGAGCTGTTAATTTATGAATATCTTTGGCCTGTAGTGCAAAGATGGACAGATATTTGACATGATTGTGACCACTGGTGATATAAACAAATATCCTTGGCCCGTAGTGCATGAATAATTCGTTGATTGAAAGTATTATTGATTGGTGTTACAGGAATAAAATATTGATGATGGACTTTTATATCACAGAAGATAGTAGACATCATTCTCTACTTAACTCTTCTAACAAATTGTTATTTTCGCTACAGTTGTTGATCTAAAACTGGTTGTCCATCATATTTTATCTGATTTATTGAATACTAACGATAATTTATTCTTCATTATCTTAGTCATAATATTCTTTACTAAGCTAGTTGAGCTCACCCTTTTATTTCATTGTTCTCTTCAGAAAATGAGAATATAGCTGGGACTAGTCGGGGAATGGAGTGATGGTCCGAGATAGAGCTGTAGAAGTCCTCATTATTTTATAAAATAATGTGTTAATAATTGTAATTAATGAGACCTAAATTTGAGCGTTTCTATTTTCTACATAATATTTGTATTGACGCTCACAATTGTGTGGTCATATTTTGCACAACCGTATAATAGTTAAAATTTGAAGATGTGTATTTGGAGTCTGTACTATGTATTTGGCGACTCAGAATGAGTTGTGTATTGAACCTATTTTGGGGGCTTCACAGTTGGTATCAGAGCTTAGGGATATGATCTCTAGCGGATATCTGAGAATAGAACTAGGAGGGGAGAGACGAGTAAATTCTTTGCTAGTGTGTCCTACCTAAGCTTATTTGTTGATTAATTGGTCAGTCGGAATATAGGGTTAATATATGACTTGTTAATTTCTTTAAATTAACTCTTGTTTTGTGGCAGTGTTTAAGAATGGCAACTGAAAATCAAAGCAATGGAGCATTTGAGACCATTGAGGCACCGCTAATCACCAACTAGGATAATGTGCAACAGGAAGGCAATAATTCTCCTATAAACAACACCACCAATCAAACGATGAACGATGGGATGTTTAGAAGCTTTTTACAGTTCATGCAAAACCAGACGAGGGAGACTCGTGTTCCAAATACAGGTAGAAATAATGATAACTCGCGGCTTGTCACTGCCAAGCAATTCAAAGAGTTGGGACTACCTGAGTTCTTGGGAAAGCCAGATCCAATCAAGGTAAAAACTTGGGTTAAGCAAATCACCAAGATATTTGATGTCCTGGGATGCACGGAGGAGCAAAAGGTTCCATTTGCCACCTTTATGTTCCGTGGAGAGGCAGATTATTGGTGGGAATTTGTGAAGCGTACTCAGCCTTCCGCACTCAAGACGACTTGGGAAGAGTTCCAGAAATTATTCAATGACAAGTACTTTCCAGAAAGTATTCGTCGTATGAAGGAGGTAGAGTTTATCAAACTAGAACAGAATAACATGACGGTGTCCCAATACGAGGCTAAGTTTGCAGAGTTATCCCGGTTTGCATCTCATCTGTTGGATAATGAGGAACGTATGACACAGATGTTTCTGAGAGGTTTGAAACCAGAAATTCGGCAGTACCTCATTTCTCACAAACTTTGTTTGTATTCAAATGTGGTGAAGAGGGCCCAATTATTAGAATGAGATAATAAGTATGTTCAACCAAGGGACAATAACAAAGGTCGTACCAGTGGCCACAGTCATCAAAACAATGAAAATCAGCGTGGGGGAAGTTATCAGGCCAGAAGCGGTTACCACTCCGGCGGTAATCATGGCCATGATAATAGAAGAAGTGAGTCGGGGGGAGATTTCAAAAAGAGAAGGTACAACAACGACAACGTGAAGACGTCGGCACCATCACCAACAACTATTTATAGGGGAGGAGAACGACCACTGGTCGTATGTTATAAATGCAGACAAGAGGGATACATCAGTCCAAACTGTACACAGCAATCCAAGGTGTGCTATAACTGTTGAAAAAAAGGTCACATAGCTCGAATGTGTCCTGTAGCGAAACTAAGTCCAGCGGGGATGGTGACTCCAAAGGCTGTCCCGGATAAGTCAAAGTCGGTGGTTCCTGAAAGAGCTTTTGTTGTGACAATCCAAAAAGCGAGGAACCGAAACGAGGTTATCACGGGTAAGCTAATCATAAACTCTTGCGAGGTCTATACCTTATTAGATACCGGTTCTACCCATTCTTTTATTTCACCTGGTTGTGCTCAACGTTTGAACTTGACCCCTAACAAATAAGACTTTGATTTATCTGTTGAAACTCCGTTAGGAGAAACCATCGTTACATCCACAATTTATAAATTTTGTTTGATTCAAATTGGTACCCTCACCTTACCTGTTGATCTTATATCTTTGAAAATACTTGCATTTGATGTGATTTTAGGAATTGACTAGTTAACCACTTATCATGCCAAAATTGATTGTTTTCGTAAGGTTGTTAGTTTTCATATTCCTAACCAACCTGTTGTACGAATTTAAATAACCAAACCACTAAAATCAATCATTGTCATTTCAAGTCATAAAGCTATTCGTTTATTGAAAAACGGATGTCAAGCTTTATTAGTCCATGTCACTGATTTAAATCAGAATACGTCAGATTTGAATGATATTTCTGTTGTCAATAAGTTTCCTGATGTATTTCTCGAAGAACTTCTTGGTCTACTCCCAGAACGTGAAGTTGAATTCTTTATTGACCTTGAACCCGGTACAAAACCCATTTCTAAAACCCCATATCGAATGGCTCCTATTGAACTTCAGGAGTTAAAGGTTCAACTACAGGAGTTGTTAGACATTGGTTTTATTCGTCCTAGTACATCTCCTTGGAGTGCTCCTATTTTATTCGTAAAGAAGAAAGATGGGAGTATTCGACTTTGTATTGACTATCGGGAATTGAACTATGTCACCATCAAGAAAAGGTATCTGTTACCTCGCATTGATGACCTGTTCGACCAGTTGTAAGGTGTTAAGTTCTTCTCAAAGATCGATCTTCGTTCTGGATATCATCAGTTAAAGATTAAAACTGATGACATTTCAAAGACTGCCTTCAGAACTCGATACGGCCATTATGAATTTTTAGTCATGTCTTTTAGATTGACTAATGCTCCTGCGGCCTTCATGGATATGATGAACCGGATATTCAAGGAATATTTAGATCATTTTGTGGTTGTCTTTATTGATGACATCCTATTTACTCTAAAAGCCGTGAAGATCATGAGCACCACTTGAAGCTGATACTTCAAAAGTTTCGTGAAAATAAACTATATGCCAAGTTGAAGAAATGCGAGTTCTGGCTTGAGGAAGTAGCATTCCTTGGGCACGTGGTATCGAAACATGGAATATCAGTTGAGCCGGCGAAGATTGAAGCAATACAAAGTTGGGAGCAACCTAAGTCGGTAACCAAAGTACGTAGCTTTCTGGGCTTAGCTGGTTATTATCGGATATTTGTGGAAGAATTTTCTCGAATCGCTACTCCATTAACTCAGCTGACTCGAAAAGATACAAAATTTGGATGGAACGAGGAATGCGAGAAGAGCTTCCAAGAGCTCAAGAGGAGACTCATTTCAGCACCTGTTCTGACAATACTATCTGGTTTGGATGGTTTTGTCATCTGCAGCGATGCTTCGGGCAAAGAGTTAGGATGTGTTCTCATACAACATGGGAAAGTCATAGCCTATGCCTCACGACAACTCAAAGAATATGAGAGGATTTATTCTACTCATGATTTAGAGTTGGCAGCAGTCGTTTTCACCTTGAATATCTGGAGACACTGCCTGTATTGGGAGAAAATGGAGATCTATACAGATCATAAGAGCCTCAAATATTTCTTCACTCAAAAGGAACTCAACATGCGGCAATGATGTTGGCTCGAGCTGTTAAAAGATTACGATCATACCATCCAATACCATCCTGAAAATGCGAACGTGGTAGCTAACGTGTTGAGTAGAAGATCGTATGCGGGTGAGTGCGATGTTGTCAACACAAAGGCCAATTTTGTGTAACTTACAAAGGTTGGAGATAGTGTTAAAGACTCCAAGGACCCACGTCATGATGTCAAATATACGCGTGGAACCAGCTTTAATTGATAGAGTTAAAGCTGCTCAAGCTACAGACCCAGAACTGATGAATATGAAGAAGAAAGTGCAAGAAGGTGCTATTCCAGAAGCAAGAATCTATGAAAAAGGAATACTTCGAGTCAACTCCAGACTTTGTGTTCCTAACGATTCTGATTTAAAGTATAAAATTATGATGGAGGCACACAACACACCGTTCGCAATCCACCATGGAAGTACCAAAATGTATCGTGATCTTCGACATACATTTTGGTGGAGCAATATGAAGAGAGAGATCGCGGAGTTTTTCTCGAGGTGTTTAACGTGTCAACGTGTCAAGGCTGAGCATCAAGTGCCAAAGGGTTCATTGCAACCACTTGAGATTCCAAAATGGAAGTGGGAACACACCAACATGGATTTCGTTACGGGTCTTCCTAAGGTTTCTCAAGGCATAGATGCAATTTGGGTTGTTGTCGATAGATTAACCAAGTCTGCTCATTTCTTACCCATACGAGAGACTTATTCACTTGAACGTCTTGCTCGTATGTACATAAACGAGATTGTGAGATTGCATGGCATGCCAATATCCATAGTTTCAGATCGAGACCCAAGATTCATGTCACGATTTTGGGTTAGTTTGCAGAAAGCTATGGGCACCGATTTACGATTCTGTTCTGCATATCATCCTCAAATGGACGGGTAATCGGAAAGGACTATTCAAACTCTTGAAGATCTATTGAGACTTTGTGTTCTAGACTTTAAAGGAAGTTGGGATAAGTATTTACCACTGGTGGAATTCTCCTACAATAACAGTTATCAAGCAAGTATAGGCATGACTTCATTCGAGGCGTTGTATGGACGAAAGTGTCGATCTCCAGTATGCTGGGACGAGGTGGGTGAAGCAACATTGTTGGGATCGGAGTTAGTACGTATGACTACAAAAAAAATTTAAATAATCCGACAACGTATACAAACAGCACAAGATCGACAAAAGAGTTACGCTGATCTTCATCAAAAGGACGTGGAATTTAATGTTGGAGACCATGTATTTTTACGTGTTGCTCCATGGAAAGGAGTTACGAGATTCAAAAAGAGAGGAAAGCTCAACCCACGATTTATCGGCCCATTTGAGATCCTTGACCGAGTAGGAACTATAGCCTATAAACTTGCCTTACCTCCAAGCATGTCTCGTGTTCATAACATTTTTCACATATCCATACTTCGTAAATATGTGAAAGACCCAAAACACATTATTGAGTTAGAACCAGACGAGATAGTCAAAGATTTAACGTACGAGGAGGTACCTGTGAAGATCTTGGATAAGAAGGAACATGTCCTACGCTCAAAGATTATACCTCAAGTTAAAATTTTGTGGAGGAACCATGATATCGAGGAAATGACCTGGGAGTTAGAATCGGAAATGAAAGCGAGGTATCCTCTCCTTTTCGACATACCAGGTACGTACGTCAATTTTGAGGACGAAATTTCATAAGGAGGAGAGGTTGTAAGACCCCAACTTTTATGAATAAAGATTTAATTTCCTCTATATATTATTTTGAAATAGTAAGGTGTTGATTTGATAAATGTGGTAAGTTATGGGTGATATGTGCAAATTTTATAAAGTAAGCAAGTGGTTATAAAATATTCGTTGTGTCGGGAAATATTCGTCTGGTTGAGAAATATTCTTTTTGTCGGAGAATATTCGTACGATGGCGCAGTCATTGATGGACCCCAAAACGAAATGAATGTCGGATATAGAAAGCGACAGAAGTAACCTTTTTATAAAAATAACGGCAAAACTTTTACCGTTAAACTGTTAAAATACCCGGTGATAAAAATACAGTAATGCGCGTTGTTCACGGTGTTGCACAATATTTTTAATTATTGATTCTTACATAAGAAATCACTTACTCAATAATTATTACAGTAATTACTGTTCAATATTTTATATTATTGATTCAATAATTGCTACATTGATATTTTATATTATTGATGCAATAATTGTCACAGTAACCACTGCACAGTATTTCACATTATTAAATCAATAATTGTCACATATATTATTGAAATGATATTATTAGATAACATTATTGATAATGTCTAGAAAATTCTGTCAAGGAAAAGGGTTAGGTTATATAATTGAGCACCAATAAAGAGAAATCTTTATCGGAAAGCCCCCTCTTTCCTGGGAACGACCTGGTTGTCAATATTATAATTCTATAATATTAATTGTGAATAATAATTGATTGTCGATAAATTTGATAAGTAAATATTTATTCAAGTATGATATAAAGGGAAGAATTTTTAGTATGAGACATTTGTTGAAAGTCGGCATTTTAACTTCTCCGATAAAATATTTATTCAAATATATTATTATAATATTATATTATAATAGTATAATGTGATAATATAATAGTATAATTTTATATTTTAGATGATGACATTATTTTTATTGTATAGAAATAAATGAGGTAGAAGAGAAAAAAAATAAAATTGAAATTCTTTTATTAATTATATATGTTTTAATATATATATATATATATATATATATTATATAAACATGTGGTGGGAATCTTTAGTTCAATAATGGTGTGTTGGGAGTTATTTCAAAGGTGGTGTTCTCATTTTTCAAAGTATGGTGTGCTGAAGAAAACCATCGGGTTGCATTTGTCAATCCTGGTGTGCTAATCATTTTCTATAAATAGGGTGCTTAGTTAGAAATAAAAATCACACCAGAATCAAAAAAAAATTCTCTATAATATTGAGCGTAATTCTTGTGAGTATAAGAATATTTTGAGTGTGGATAACGGTGCAAGATTTTTCACAACATAATATCTGATATTTCAGTCAGATCTAGTATTTTACAAAGGTAAAGGATATTATTTTTCTCGTAAATGATGTTATTTCCTTTCAATACTCAAAAAGAATATTATTTTCTTTCATATTCCATATTATGAAAGTGATAATATTTCATTTCATATTCCTAAATTTAAACTTACTACGGTAAGTATTGCTTCTATAATTCCTGAAATGTTCAAAAATTCTTTGAGTTTTGCTCTTCATCTAATATCATTTCACTGGAATATTGGTCTGAACTTTTTATGAAATTTTTATCTTTTCATGACGAGTTACTATTCACGAGAATTTTTTTTTTCTATTTTTTTCTGTCCAAATTATCATTGATTGTATCCATGTTTTGATCTCTATATTGACAACTTGGATATTTTTGAACTCTGGATAAATTCTTTAATATTTGTCCTTGATCTCACTGGATTCGTTCTTTATATTATTTTTCATCATCCGCAGTCTTATATTGTGGTGAAAGTTATCTTTGACCCGTAGTACAAAGATGAGCTGTTGATTTATGAATATCTTTGGCCGTAGTGCAAATATTAGCTGTTGATTGATGAAAATCTTTGGCCCGTAGTGCAAAGATGAGCTGTTAATTTATGAATATCTTTGGCCTGTAGTGCAAAGATGGACAGATATTTGACATGATTGTGACCACTGGTGATATAAACAAATATCCTTGGCCCGTAGTGCATGAATAATTCGTTGATTGAAAGTATTATTGATTGGTGTTACAGGAATAAAATATTGATGATGGACTTTTATATCACAGAAGATAGTAGACATCATTCTCTACTTAACTCTTCTAACAAATTGTTATTTTCGCTACAGTTGCTGATCTAAAACTGGTTGTCCATCATATTTTATCTGATTTATTGAATACTAACGATAATTTATTCTTCATTATCTTAGTCATAATATTCTTTACTAAGCTAGTTGAGCTCACCCTTTTATTTCATTGTTCTCTTCAGAAAATGAGAATATAGCTGGGACTAGTCGGGGAATGGAGTGATGGTCCGAGATAGAGCTGTAGAAGTCCTCACTATTTTATAAAATAATGTGTTAATAATTGTAATTAATGAGACCTAAATTTGAGCGTTTCTATTTTCTACATAATATTTGTATTGACGCTCACAATTGTGTGGTCATATTTTGCACAACCGTATAATAGTTAAAATTTGAAGATGTGTATTTGGAGTCTGTACTATGTATTTGGCGACTCAGAATGAGTTGTGTATTGAGCCTATTTTGGGGGCTTCACAGTTGGTATCAGAGCTTAGGGATATGATCTCTAGCGGATATCTGAGAATAGAACTAGGAGGGGAGAGACGAGTAAATTCTTTGCTAGTGTGTCCTACCTAAGCTTATTTGTTGATTAATTGGTCAGTCGGAATATAGGGTTAATATATGACTTGTTAATTTCTTTAAATTAACTCTTGTTTTGTGGCAGTGTTTAAGAATGGCAACTGAAAATCAAAGCAATGGAGCATTTGAGACCATTGAGGCACCGCTAATCACCAACTAGGATAATGTGCAACAGGAAGGCAATAATTCTCCTATAAACAACACCACCAATCAAACGATGAACGATGGGATGTTTAGAAGCTTTTTACAGTTCATGCAAAACCAGACGAGGGAGACTCGTGTTCCAAATACAGGTGGAAATAATGATAACTCGCGGCTTGTCACTGCCAAGCAATTCAAAGAGTTGGGACTACCTGAGTTCTTGGGAAAGCCAGATCCAATCAAGGTAAAAACTTGGGTTAAGCAAATCACCAAGATATTTGATGTCCTGGGATGCACGGAGGAGCAAAAGGTTCCATTCGCCACCTTTATGTTCCGTGGAGAGGCAGATTATTGGTGGGAATTTGTGAAGCGTACTCAGCCTTCCGCACTCAAGACGACTTGGGAAGAGTTCCAGAAATTGTTCAATGACAAGTACTTTCCAGAAAGTATTCGTCGTATGAAGGAGGTAGAGTTTATCAAACTAGAACAGAATAACATGACGGTGTCCCAATACGAGGCTAAGTTTGCAGAGTTATCCCGGTTTGCATCTCATCTGTTGGATAATGAGGAACGTATGACACAGATGTTTCTGAGAGGTTTGAAACCAGAAATTCGGCAGTACCTCATTTCTCACAAACTTTATTTATATTCAAATGTGGTGAAGAGGGCCCAATTATTAGAATGAGATAATAAGTATGTTCAACCAAGGGACAATAACAAAGGTCGTACCAGTGGCCACAGTCATCGAAACAATGAAAATCAGCGTGGGGGAAGTTATCAGGCCAGAAGCGGTTACCACTCTGGCGGTAATCATGGCCAGGATAATAGAAGAAGTGAGTCGGGGGGAGATTTCAAAAAGAGAAGGTACAACAACGACAACGTGAAGACGTCGGCACCATCACCAACAACTATTTATAGGGGAGGAGAACGACCACTGGTCGTATGTTATAAATGCAGACAAGAGGGATACATCAGTCCAAACTGTACACAGCAATCCAAGGTGTGCTATAACTGTTGAAAAAAAGGTCACATAGCTCGAATGTGTCCTGTAGCGAAACTAAGTCCAGCGGGGATGGTGACTCCAAAGGCTGTCCCGGATAAGTCAAAGTCGGTGGTTCCTGAAAGAGCTTTTGTTGTGACAATCCAAAAATCGAGGAACCGAAACGAGGTTGTCACGGGTAAGCTAATCATAAACTCTTGCGAGGTCTATACCTTATTAGATACCGGTTCTACCCATTCTTTTATTTCACCTGGTTGTGCTCAACGTTTGAACTTGACCCCTAACAAATAAGACTTTGATTTATCTGTTGAAACTCCGTTAGGAGAAACCATCGTTACATCCATAATTTATAAATTTTGTTTGATTCAAATTGGTACCCTCACCTTACCTGTTGATCTTATATCTTTGAAAATACTTGCATTTGATGTGATTTTAGGAATTGACTAGTTAACCACTTATCATGCCAAAATTGATTGTTTTCGTAAGGTTGTTAGTTTTCATATTCCTAACCAACCTGTTGTGCGAATTTAAATAACCAAACCACTAAAATCAATCATTGTCATTTCAAGTCATAAAGCTATTCGTTTATTGAAAAACGGATGTCAAGCTTTATTAGCCCATGTCACTGATTTAAATCAGAATACGTCAGATTTGAATGATATTTCTGTTGTCAATAAGTTTCCTGATGTATTTCTCGAAGAACTTCTTGGTCTACTCCCAGAACGTGAAGTTGAATTCTTTATTGACCTTGAACCCGGTACAAAACCCATTTCTAAAACCCCATATCGAATGGCTCCTATTGAACTTCAGGAGTTAAAGGTTCAACTACAGGAGTTGTTAGACATTGGTTTTATTCGTCCTAGTACATCTCCTTGGAGTGCTCCTATTTTATTCGTAAAGAAGAAAGATGGGAGTATTCGACTTTGTATTGACTATCGGGAATTGAACTATGTCACCATCAAGAAAAGGTATCTGTTACCTCGCATTGATGACCTGTTCGACCAGTTGTAAGGTGTTAAGTTCTTCTCAAAGATCGATCTTCGTTCTGGATATCATCAGTTAAAGATTAAAACTGATGACATTTCAAAGACTGCCTTCAGAACTCGATACGGCCATTATGAATTTTTAGTCATGTCTTTTAGATTGACTAATGCTCCTGCGGCCTTCATGGATATGATGAACCGGATATTCAAGGAATATTTAGATCATTTTGTGGTTGTCTTTATTGATGACATCCTCATTTACTCTAAAAGCCGTGAAGATCATGAGCACCACTTGAAGCTGATACTTCAAAAGTTTCGTGAAAATAAACTATATGCCAAGTTGAAGAAATGCGAGTTCTGGCTTGAGGAAGTAGCATTCCTTGGGCACGTGGTATCGAAACATGGAATATCAGTTGAGCCGGCGAAGATTGAAGCAATACAAAGTTGGGAGCAACCTAAGTCGATAACCAAAGTACGTAGCTTTCTGGGCTTAGCTGGTTATTATCGGATATTTGTGGAAGAATTTTCTCGAATCGCTACTCCATTAACTCAGCTGACTCGAAAAGATACAAAATTTGGATGGAACGAGGAATGCGAGAAGAGCTTCCAAGAGCTCAAGAGGAGACTCATTTCAGCACCTGTTCTGACAATACTATCTGGTTTGGATGGTTTTGTCATCTGCAGCGATGCTTCGGGCAAAGAGTTAGGATGTGTTCTCATACAACATGGGAAAGTCATAGCCTATGCCTCACGACAACTCAAAGAATATGAGAGGATTTATTCTACTCATGATTTAGAGTTGGCAGCAGTCGTTTTCACCTTGAATATCTGGAGACACTGCCTGTATTGGGAGAAAATGGAGATCTATACAGATCATAAGAGCCTCAAATATTTCTTCACTCAAAAGGAACTCAACATGCGGCAATGATGTTGGCTCGAGCTGTTAAAAGATTACGATCATACCATCCAATACCATCCTGAAAATGCGAACGTGGTAGCTAACGTGTTGAGTAGAAGATCGTATGCGGGTGAGTGCGATGTTGTCAACACAAAGGCCAATTTTGTGTAACTTACAAAGGTTGGAGATAGTGTTAAAGACTCCAAGGACCCACGTCATGATGTCAAATATACGCGTGGAACCAGCTTTAATTGATAGAGTTAAAGCTGCTCAAGCTACAGACCCAGAACTGATGAATATGAAGAAGAAAGTGCAAGAAGGTGCTATTCCAGAAGCAAGAATCTATGAAAAAGGAATACTTCGAGTCAACTCCAGACTTTGTGTTCCTAACGATTCTGATTTAAAGTATAAAATTATGATGGAGGCACACAACACACCGTTCGCAATCCACCATGGAAGTACCAAAATGTATCGTGATCTTCGACATACATTTTGGTGGAGCAATATGAAGAGAGAGATCGCGGAGTTTTTCTCGAGGTGTTTAACGTGTCAACGTGTCAAGGCTGAGCATCAAGTGCCAAAGGGTTCATTGCAACCACTTGAGATTCCAAAATGGAAGTGGGAACACACCAACATGGATTTCGTTACGGGTCTTCCTAAGGTTTCTCAAGGCATAGATGCAATTTGGGTTGTTGTCGATAGATTAACCAAGTCTGCTCATTTCTTACCCATACGAGAGACTTATTCACTTGAACGTCTTGCTCGTATGTACATAAACGAGATTGTGAGATTGCATGGCATGCCAATATCCATAGTTTCAGATCGAGACCCAAGATTCATGTCACGATTTTGGGTTAGTTTGCAGAAAGCTATGGGCACCGATTTACGATTCTGTTCTGCATATCATCCTCAAATGGACGGGTAATCGGAAAGGACTATTCAAACTCTTGAAGATCTATTGAGACTTTGTGTTCTAGACTTTAAAGGAAGTTGGGATAAGTACTTACCACTGGTGGAATTCTCCTACAATAACAGTTATCAAGCAAGTATAGGCATGACTTCATTCGAGGCGTTGTATGGACGAAAGTGTCGATCTCCAGTATGCTGGGACGAGGTGGGTGAAGCAACATTGTTGGGATCGGAGTTAGTACGTATGACTACAAAAAAAATTTAAATAATCCGACAACGTATACAAACAGCACAAGATCGACAAAAGAGTTACGCTGATCTTCATCAAAAGGACGTGGAATTTAATGTTGGAGACCATGTATTTTTACGTGTTGCTCCATGGAAAGGAGTTACGAGATTCAAAAAGAGAGGAAAGCTCAACCCACGATTTATCGGCCCATTTGAGATCCTTGACCGAGTAGGAACTATAGCCTATAAACTTGCCTTACCTCCAAGCATGTCTCGTGTTCATAACATTTTTCACATATCCATACTTCGTAAATATGTGAAAGACCCAAAACACATTATTGAGTTAGAACCAGACGAGATAGTCAAAGATTTAACGTACGAGGAGGTACCTGTGAAGATCTTGGATAAGAAGGAACATGTCCTACGCTCAAAGATTATACCTCAAGTTAAAATTTTGTGGAGGAACCATGATATCGAGGAAATGACCTGGGAGTTAGAATCGGAAATGAAAGCGAGGTATCCTCTCCTTTTCGACATACCAGGTACGTACGTCAATTTTGAGGACGAAATTTCATAAGGAGGAGAGGTTGTAAGACCCCAACTTTTATGAATAAAGATTTAATTTCCTCTATATATTATTTTGAAATAGTAAGGTGTTGATTTGATAAATGTGGTAAGTTATGGGTGATATGTGCAAATTTTATAAAGTAAGCAAGTGGTTATAAAATATTCGTTGTGTCGGGAAATATTCGTCTGGTTGAGAAATATTCTTTTTGTCGGAGAATATTCGTACGATGGCGCAGTCATTGGTGGACCCCAAAACGAAATGAATGTCGGATATAGAAAGCGACAGAAGTAACCTTTTTATAAAAATAACGGCAAAACTTTTACCGTTAAACTGTTAAAATACCCGGTGATAAAAATACAGTAATGCGCGTTGTTCACGGTGTTGCACAATATTTTTAATTATTGATTCTTACATAAGAAATCACTTACTCAATAATTATTACAGTAATTACTGTTCAATATTTTATATTATTGATTCAATAATTGCTACATTGATATTTTATATTATTGATGCAATAATTGTCACAGTAACCACTGCACAGTATTTCACATTATTAAATCAATAATTGTCACATATATTATTGAAATGATATTATTAGATAACATTATTGATAATGTCTAGAAAATTCTGTCAAGGAAAAGGGTTAGGTTATATAATTGAGCACCAATAAAGAGAAATCTTTATCGGAAAGCCCCCTCTTTCCTGGGAACGACCTGGTTGTCAATATTATAATTCTATAATATTAATTGTGAATAATAATTGATTGTCGATAAATTTGATAAGTAAATATTTATTCAAGTATGATATAAAGGGAAGAATTTTTAGTATGAGACATTTGTTGAAAGTCGGCATTTTAACTTCTCCGATAAAATATTTATTCAAATATATTATTATAATATTATATTATAATAGTATAATGTGATAATATAATAGTATAATTTTATATTTTAGATGATGACATTATTTTTATTGTATAGAAATAAATGAGGTAGAAGAGAAAAAAAATAAAATTGAAATTCTTTTATTAATTATATATGTTTTAATATATATATATATATATATATATATATATATATATATATTATATAAACATGTGGTGGGAATCTTTAGTTCAATAATGGTGTGTTGGGAGTTATTTCAAAGGTGGTGTTCTCATTTTTCAAAGTATGGTGTGCTGAAGAAAACCATCGGGTTGCATTTGTCAATCCTGGTGTGCTAATCATTTTCTATAAATAGGGTGCTTAGTTAGAAATAAAAATCACACCAGAATCAAAAAAAATTCTCTATAATATTGAGCGTATTTCTTGTGAGTATAAGAATATTTTGAGTGTGGATAACGGTGCAAGATTTTTCACAACATAATATCCGATATTTCAGTCAGATCTAGTATTTTACAAAGGTAAATGATATTATTTTTCTCGTAAATGATGTTATTTCCTTTCAATACTCAAAAAGAATATTATTTTCTTTCATATTCCATATTATGAAAGTGATAATATTTCATTTCATATTCCTAAATTTAAACTTACTACGGTAAGTATTGCTTCTATAATTCCTGAAATGTTCAAAAATTCTTTGAGTTTTGCTCTTCATCTAATATCATTTCACTGGAATATTGGTCTGAACTTTTTATGAAATTTTTATCTTTTCATGACAAGTTACTATTCACGAGAATTTTTTTTTTCTATTTTTTTCTGTCCAAATTATCATTGATTGTATCCATGTTTTGATCTCTATATTGACAATTTGGATATTTTTGAACTCTGGATAAATTCTTTAATATTTGTCCTTGATCTCACTGGATTCGTTCTTTATATTATTTTTCATCATCCTCAGTCTTATATTGTGGTGAAAGTTATCTTTGACCCGTAGTACAAAGATGAGCTGTTGATTTATGAATATCTTTGGCCGTAGTGCAAATATTAGCTGTTGATTGATGAAAATCTTTGGCCCGTAGTGCAAAGATGAGCTGTTAATTTATGAATATCTTTGGCCTGTAGTGCAAAGATGGACAGATATTTGACATGATTGTGACCACTGGTGATATAAACAAATATCCTTGGCCCATAGTGCATGAATAATTCGTTGATTGAAAGTATTATTGATTGGTGTTACAGGAATAAAATATTGATGATGGACTTTTATATCACAGAAGATAGTAGACATCATTCTCTACTTAACTCTTCTAACAAATTGTTATTTTCGCTACAGTTGTTGATCTAAAACTGGTTGTCCATCATATTTTATCTGATTTATTGAATACTAACGATAATTTATTCTTCATTATCTTAGTCATAATATTCTTTACTAAGCTAGTTGAGCTCACCCTTTTATTTCATTGTTCTCTTCAGAAAATGAGAATATAGCTGGGACTAGTCGGGGAATGGAGTGATGGTCCGAGATAGAGCTGTAGAAGTCCTCACTATTTTATAAAATAATGTGTTAATAATTGTAATTAATGAGACCTAAATTTGAGCGTTTCTATTTTCTACATAATATTTGTATTGACGCTCACAATTGTGTGGTCATATTTTGCACAACCGTATAATAGTTAAAATTTGAAGATGTGTATTTGGAGTCTGTACTATGTATTTGGCGACTCAGAATGAGTTGTGTATTGAACCTATTTTGGGGGCTTCACAGTTGGTATCAGAGCTTAGGGATATGATCTCTAGCGGATATCTGAGAATAGAACTAGGAGGGGAGAGACGAGTAAATTCTTTGCTAGTGTGTCCTACCTAAGCTTATTTGTTGATTAATTGGTCAGTCGGAATATAGGGTTAATATATGACTTGTTAATTTCTTTAAATTAACTCTTGTTTTGTGGCAGTGTTTAAGAATGGCAACTGAAAATCAAAGCAATGGAGCATTTGAGACCATTGAGGCACCGCTAATCACCAACTAGGATAATGTGCAACAGGAAGGCAATAATTCTCCTATAAACAACACCACCAATCAAACGATGAACGATGGGATGTTTAGAAGCTTTTTACAGTTCATGCAAAACCAGACGAGGGAGACTCGTGTTCCAAATACAGGTGGAAATAATGATAACTCGCGGCTTGTCACTGCCAAGCAATTCAAAGAGTTGGGACTACCTGAGTTCTTGGGAAAGCCAGATCCAATCAAGGTAAAAACTTGGGTTAAGCAAATCACCAAGATATTTGATGTCCTGGGATGCACGGAGGAGCAAAAGGTTCCATTCGCCACCTTTATGTTCCGTGGAGAGGCAGATTATTGGTGGGAATTTGTGAAGCGTACTCAGCCTTCCGCACTCAAGACGACTTGGGAAGAGTTCCAGAAATTGTTCAATGACAAGTACTTTCCAGAAAGTATTCGTCGTATGAAGGAGGTAGAGTTTATCAAACTAGAACAGAATAACATGACGGTGTCCCAATACGAGGCTAAGTTTGCAGAGTTATCCCGGTTTGCATCTCATCTGTTGGATAATGAGGAACGTATGACACAGATGTTTCTGAGAGGTTTGAAACCAGAAATTCGGCAGTACCTCATTTCTCACAAACTTTGTTTGTATTCAAATGTGGTGAAGAGGGCCCAATTATTAGAATGAGATAATAAGTATGTTCAACCAAGGGACAATAACAAAGGTCGTACCAGTGGCCACAGTCATCGAAACAATGAAAATCAGCGTGGGGGAAGTTATCAGGCCAGAAGCGGTTACCACTCCGGCGGTAATCATGGCCATGATAATAGAAGAAGTGAGTCGGGGGGAGATTTCAAAAAGAGAAGGTACAACAACGACAACGTGAAGACGTCGGCACCATCACCAACAACTATTTATAGGGGAGGAGAACGACCACTGGTCGTATGTTATAAATGCAGACAAGAGGGATACATCAGTCCAAACTGTACACAGCAATCCAAGGTGTGCTATAACTGTTGAAAAAAGGTCACATAGCTCGAATGTGTCCTGTAGCGAAACTAAGTCCAGCGGGGATGGTGACTCCAAAGGCTGTCCCGGATAAGTCAAAGTCGGTGGTTCCTGAAAGAGCTTTTGTTGTGACAATCCAAAAAGCGAGGAACCGAAACGAGGTTGTCACGGGTAAGCTAATCATAAACTCTTGCGAGGTCTATACCTTATTAGATACCGGTTCTACCCATTCTTTTATTTCACCTGGTTGTGCTCAACGTTTGAACTTGACCCCTAACAAATAAGACTTTGATTTATCTGTTGAAACTCCGTTAGGAGAAACCATCGTTACATCCATAATTTATAAATTTTGTTTGATTCAAATTGGTACCCTCACCTTACCTGTTGATCTTATATCTTTGAAAATACTTGCATTTGATGTGATTTTAGGAATTGACTAGTTAACCACTTATCATGCCAAAATTGATTGTTTTCGTAAGGTTGTTAGTTTTCATATTCCTAACCAACCTGTTGTGCGAATTTAAATAACCAAACCACTAAAATCAATCATTGTCATTTCAAGTCATAAAGCTATTCGTTTATTGAAAAACGGATGTCAAGCTTTATTAGCCCATGTCACTGATTTAAATCAGAATACGTCAGATTTGAATGATATTTCTGTTGTCAATAAGTTTCCTGATGTATTTCTCGAAGAACTTCTTGGTCTACTCCCAGAACGTGAAGTTGAATTCTTTATTGACCTTGAACCCGGTACAAAACCCATTTCTAAAACCCCATATCGAATGGCTCCTATTGAACTTCAGGAGTTAAAGGTTCAACTATAGGAGTTGTTAGACATTGGTTTTATTCGTCCTAGTACATCTCCTTGGAGTGCTCCTATTTTATTCGTAAAGAAGAAAGATGGGAGTATTCGACTTTGTATTGACTATCGGGAATTGAACTATGTCACCATCAAGAAAAGGTATCTGTTACCTCGCATTGATGACCTGTTCGACCAGTTGTAAGGTGTTAAGTTCTTCTCAAAGATCGATCTTCGTTCTGGATATCATCAGTTAAAGATTAAAACTGATGACATTTCAAAGACTGCCTTAAGAACTCGATACGGCCATTATGAATTTTTAGTCATGTCTTTTAGATTGACTAATGCTCCTGCGGCCTTCATGGATATGATGAACCGGATATTCAAGGAATATTTAGATCATTTTGTGGTTGCCTTTATTGATGACATCCTCATTTACTCTAAAAACCGTGAAGATCATGAGCACCACTTGAAGCTGATACTTCAAAAGTTTCGTGAAAATAAACTATATGCCAAGTTGAAGAAATGCGAGTTCTGGCTTGAGGAAGTAGCATTCCTTGGGCACGTGGTATCGAAACATGGAATATCAGTTGAGCCGGCGAAGATTTAAGCAATACAAAGTTGGGAGCAACCTAAGTCGGTAACCAAAGTACGTAGCTTTCTGGGCTTAGCTGGTTATTATCGGATATTTGTGGAAGAATTTTCTCGAATCGCTACTCCATTAACTCAGCTGACTCGAAAAGATACAAAATTTGGATGGAACGAGGAATGCGAGAAGAGCTTCCAAGAGCTCAAGAGGAGACTCATTTCAGCACCTGTTCTGACAATACTATCTGGTTTGGATGGTTTTGTCATCTGCAGCGATGCTTCGGGCAAAGAGTTAGGATGTGTTCTCATACAACATGGGAAAGTCATAGCCTATGCCTCACGACAACTCAAAGAATATGAGAGGATTTATTCTACTCATGATTTAGAGTTGGCAGCAGTCGTTTTCACCTTGAATATCTGGAGACACTGCCTGTATTGGGAGAAAATGGAGATCTATACAGATCATAAGAGCCTCAAATATTTCTTCACTCAAAAGGAACTCAACATGCGGCAATGATGTTGGCTCGAGCTGTTAAAAGATTACGATCATACCATCCAATACCATCCTGAAAATGCGAACGTGGTAGCTAACGTGTTGAGTAGAAGATCGTATGCGGGTGAGTGCGATGTTGTCAACACAAAGGCCAATTTTGTGTAACTTACAAAGGATGGAGATAGTGTTAAAGACTCCAAGGACCCACGTCATGATGTCAAATATACGCGTGGAACCAGCTTTAATTGATAGAGTTAAAGCTGCTCAAGCTACAGACCCAGAACTGATGAATATGAAGAAGAAAGTGCAAGAAGGTGCTATTCCAGAAGCAAGAATCTATGAAAAAGGAATACTTCGAGTCAACTCCAGACTTTGTGTTCCTAACGATTCTGATTTAAAGTATAAAATTATGATGGAGGCACACAACACACCGTTCGCAATCCACCCTGGAAGTACCAAAATGTATCGTGATCTTCGACATACATTTTGGTGGAGCAATATGAAGAGAGAGATCGCGGAGTTTATCAAAAAAAAATATAGAAGCAATACTGAAATTTATCAAAAAAAAATTATTTTATTCATCAATTATTATTCATAATTAATATTACAGAATTTTAATATTGACAACTAGGTCGTTCCCAAGAAAGAGGGGGCTTTCCAATAAGGATTCCTCCTCATTGGCGCACAATTATATAACCTAACTCATTTCCTCGACGAAACTTTTTAGACATTGTCAATAATGCTATCTAATAATATTATTCAAATAATATGAATTATTGATTTAATAATGTGAAATACTGTGCAGTGGTTATTGTGACAATTATTGAATCAATAATATAAAATATTGAACAGTAATTACTGTAACTAATTATTGAATGAGTGACTTCTTACGTAAGAACCAATAATTCGAAATACTATGCAATACCAGTGAGCTACTGTGCAACAATGCATATTATTTTATTTTTATCACTGGGTATTTCAACAGTTTAATGGTAATAGTTTTACCGTTATTTTTATAAAAAAAATTACTTTTGTCACTTTCTATATCCGACATTCATTCTGTTGTGGGATCCACCAATTATTGGTTATTTCGGCGCCGCTGTCGTACTTTATCGAATATAATATTCCTCGACAGAAGAAATATTCTTCGACAAAACGAATATTCTCCGACACAACGAATATTTTATGACAACTTGCTTACTTTGTAAAATTTGCACATATCACCCTTAACTTTAACCTTTATCAATTTAACCATTTACTTAATAGAATAATAATTATAAGAAAATTGAATACTTTTATTTCATAAAATTCGGGGTCTTACAACATGAGAATTCCTTAAATTGAAGAATTTTCTGGTTCTTTAATGGATGACCATGTGAATTCTCAATAATTTTTTGCATCATTATTGATCCAGGATTGCCCAACCGATCATGCCAAATAATAAAATTATTTGGTTCAATGAACTTCTGGTTCATTATTGCATTGACTTCAATTGTACAAATACTTATGTAGTACAAACCTGAAGATAAAACGAGTAATTTTTCTAATATTTGTATTCCAGTAGAGACATTTGATACGACGTAAAGATATTCTATACCATTGTCATTGGCTGCCTCAATATGGTATCTGTTAAGGCGTATATCTTTAAAACTTACCAGATTCCTCCTTGATTTAATGAAAAACAAAGCATTATCAATAATAAATTTTGTTCTACTAGGAAGCATTATATTGGCTCTTCTAGAGTCATCAATTAAGTCTGTTGAACCTGATATTGTATTCACTTTTGCTTTCATCATTCTTAGATTTGAAAAATATTGCTTATGTCTGAGAATGATATGCGTCAACTATCTGCTAAGCATATATCTCCACCACTGATATTAGGCTCATTTATAGCATAACGCAAATCCATATTTTCTTCATAAAAATAAATAAATAAATAATAAGTTTATAATAAGACATAATATTATATATATTTTTAATAACACAATCATTTACATTAAATCAGCCAACATGAAAGGAAGAAAAGAAAATACATTGCAATATATTAGCATAAACTAAACACACTTAAAAGGATTAACATAATTCTGAACTAATTATTTTCATTACAAGTAATATCAACTTGCTCATTATTTTGCTCAAAAAAATCTGCAACGTCAAGGTGCGTCATATCCAAAGGATCAAAATAAATATCATCATTATCTTGATGTGGATGAGAAAATTTTATTTATATGTTCTTCTCCTTTCCTTTCAGTGAGGACTGATATAAGTCAACAAGATGTTTGGCCATACGACGGTACGTGACCAATGTCCTTTCATTCCACACCGATAACATATATTTTCTTCCTTCTTGGTATCTCTTTTGTTTATATTCTTCCCCCTTTCTTGTTTCTCCTCATTCTTTGAATGTTTGTTAGAATATGACAAATTACGACCATCATAGTTGTGGTAATTAAACCGTCCTCACCCATGGCCACGACAACGACCTCTATTATGACCACGACCACGACCATAATTATTATTATATCTCGTAGCATTCACTTCAGGGAATAGAGTTGAACCAATCGGTCGTGATTCATGATTTTTCATTAAAAGCTCATTATTTTGTTCAGTCACAAGAAGACATGAAATCAGTTCAGAGTATTTCTTAAAACCTCATTCTCTATATTGCTGCTGCGCGAGCACATTCGAGGCATGAAAAGTAGAGAATATTTTTTCTAATATATCTTCATCGGTGAGATTATCTCCACATAATTTCAATTTAGAACTGATTTTAAACATTGCAGAATTATATTCACTTACAGATTTAAAATCCTGCAATCGTAAATGTAACCTAATCATAACGACTTTTGGGAGAATAACTGTCTTTTGATGGTCATATCTTTCTTTCAAATTTTCAAACAAGAGGATCTTTTATTGTAAGATACTCTAACTTCAACTCCTCATGGAGATGATGGCGTAAGAAAATCATGGCCTTTGCCTTGTTTTGGCTAGATGTTTAATTACCATTTTTAATGGTGTCTCCAAGACCCATGGCATCAAGATGAATTTTAGCATCAAGGATCAATGACAAATAATTCTTACCCGTAATATAAAGTGTCACGAACTCAAGTTTTGCAAGATTTGTCATTGTAACTTCATACAAAAAAAATATCAAAAATCATTAGAAATATACCGATCACTATTCAAAAACTGAAAATATTCATGATGCCTCTTAACATAATGATTAATTTCATAGTTCCTTTTTCTAGTTTTAATGCAATTTAGAGTACACTAGATACTCCTTTTAGCTATCTACATATGTTTGTGAGATGAAATCCTTCTTATAACATTTGTTAGTATAATCAGCATGTTGATTGTTACTCAAGACTATAATTCTTTTGCCATATGCCCTAAAACTAATACTAGTTGGATTTGTGCAGGGGGAAGGACCAGGAAGCGATACGGGCAAGTGGTAGGAGTTATTTAGAGCTGCTGAAGTCCAATAAGCATACGTTTTTTTGGAATATCTTCAACATGCATTCATACACACTACTACCTCTGTCCCATAATAAGTGCTTTTTTAGCTTAAATCACACATACTAATATACAAACTAAAATGACAAAAATACCCTTAATATACTTTCTATGCTTTGTTTGAGACTTTTTTTATTGTCTTTTGGTCTCTCTTTCTCTTTCTTCAACCTTTTAACTTCCCAATAAATACGCAATAAATACCATTGGTTGCATAAGGGCACTTATGGGAAAATATTATAAAAACTGTATTGAAATTCTAACACATCACTTATTTTGAGAAAAAATATTAAGCCTAAAAAATCATTTATTGTGGGACGGAGGTAGTATTATGTAAGTTGAAACATCCATGTTAATGTCAAGGGTTGATGAACAAGGAGCAGATTATAAATAAATATATATTATATATATAGTAGATAAACATACCTTCTGTCTCAAACCAAAAATGATCATCTTCAAGATGAAAGTGAGGAGCAAATCGTGCTGATAACGTATTATAAAAGAATACTAATATTAAGAACAAAGATTATTAGAGGAAAAAAGAGAGAGCATTCTCATTTTATTTTTATGTGTATCATTCTTTTTACAATACATCTATTTATAGGTACATGAACATCAATATTTGGATATTTCAAAACTCAAAGGTCATGAGTTTCAAAACTTAAAGGACATGGGAGTTTCAAAAGATCAAAGATTATTACAATAAAGATGGAAGGAATGAATCTAGACATCCATATATATATTATAATTTTATAACAAATTTTGTACACTTTTGTCAATTGTTTAAAAGTTTAATGTTATTCGTGTTAAAAATATAATTTGTATGATTAGAAGTTTGTTGGTTTTTTTTTGGTAATCAAGTGTTTTTTTAATTTTAAAATAAAAAAATTGTATTTGGTAATCTTTGTATTAATATTTAGTTTTAATAATTTAACGTATAGATGACGGATCTAAAACATATCTTTTAAATAGGATAAGCAAAATAATATTAAAAGAGAGTGGTCCCACTTGCTTTCCTTTTATTTACAAAAATGTCATCCGCGACCCCACTTATTTTTAAAAAGAATTTTCAAAATGACGTAATTTTAATAAATGTATGCTATTTATGAGATATGTTTTAGATACGTTTTGTTAGCGAATATATAATAATTATTTATAAGGATTTATACAAATTTAGTACTTCAAAATAAGTATTTATATAAATTTTATACGAATTTAATAACTCAAACCATATACAATACCTGTATAGCTAGAAATTTAGGTATTCCGGTCATTTTGGTCGGATTCTAAAATTAAGGGCTATATTGTATGCAATTAGGCACTTTATGTAGTAAATTATAAGCTCAAATTCTTTGGACATCGAATTATGAATATGGGTGGTACTTGATGTACAGAAGTGTATTTAGCCCTTTAAAATACCTAATAAATTTGAATAGTACTTCTTCTAAGTTGGAAAGGAAAGTAAAAGGGTTAAATACACTTATCTCCTTCGAAGTATGACCCCTTTTACACATGTGACCCTAATCTTTAAAACCTTCTTAAAACATCCTTCAAGTACACTTAAGTAAACAAAAGTGACCCTAAAACCATTTTTCTCTAAAAAAATCCCCTGAGTGCAGACGTGTCACCAGGAAGCATGTTGTATACGGGTTGAGTGTATATAATTATTATAATATATGGTTTATTTAATAAATACATTTGCAATACAAGCTAGGACGGTTTACAGCTCAACAATACAAACCAATTCTAGATATAAGATTCTTGGTTAGTGTTCTGATTTAAATACATTTGCAATACAAGCTGCAAATGAATGAGTATGTGATAGGAGTGTTTGGGCATCATCCAAAACTATATAGTTAACCCATCAAATACTTGTAAGGGAGCATTATCTATGGAATAACATAGTGACTAAACAAGCTC